>REGO01000500.1:816017-863162 GCA_010120015.1 Rhombomys opimus | reverse complement strand
TCGTTTTGTTTTGATGACATTGTCCTTTGCTTTACAGAAGCTTTTCAGTTTCATGAGGTCCCATTTATTGATTGTTGCTCTTAGAGCCTGTGCTGTTGGTGTTCTGTTCAGGAAGTTGTCTCTTGTGCCAATGGAGAACTGATAGACTAAGATCAGAAAGAAGGAGAGGAGGACCTCCCCTATCAGTGGACTTGGGGAGGGGCATGCATGCAGAAAGGAGGGGAGGGTGGGACCGGGAGGGGAGGAGGGAGGGGCTTATGGGGAGATACAAAATGAATAAAGTGTAATTAATAAAAGTTAAATAAAAAATTTAAAAAAAGAAAAAAAAAGTACCACAATTTCTGTATCCATTTCTTCACTGAGGGACATCGTGGTTGTTTCCCGCTTCTGACTATTATGAACTACTATGAACATGGTTGAGCAAATGTCCTTGTTCTATAGTTGAGAAAAGACCTCAACATAAAACCAGATACTCTAAACCTGTTAGAAGTAAAAGTGGGGAACAGCCTACAACTCATTGGCACAGGAGACAACTTCTTGAACAGACACCAACAGCACAGGCTCTAAGATCAACTATCAATAAATGGGCTCTCATGAAAATGAAAAGCTTCTGTAAAGCACAGGATATTGTCATCAGAATAAAACACCAGCCTACAGACTGGGAAAAAATCTTCACCAACTCTATATCTGACAGAGGGATGATATCCGGAATATATTAAGAACTCAATAAGTTAAACACCAACAAACCAAATAATCCAATTAAGAAATGGGGTACAGAGCTAAAAAGAGAATTCTCTATAGAGGAATATCAAATGGCAGAGAAACACTTAAACAAATACTCAACATCCTTAGTCATCAGGGAGATGCAAATCAAAACAACTCTGAGATTTCACCTTACACCCATCAGAATGGCTAAGATAAAAAACTCATGTGAAAACACACGATGGAGAGGATGTGGATAAACGGGAACCCTCTTCTTTGCTGGTGGGAATGTAAACTTGTACAACCACTTTGGAAGTCAATCTGTCACTTTCTCAGAAAATTTGGTACAGAGCATTTTTTTAAATGCTTCTCAACCATTTGAGATTCTTCTGTTGAGAGTTCTTTGTTTAGGTCTGTGCCCCATTTTTTAATTGGGTTGTTTTTTTTTTAATAGTGTTTGATTTCTTGAGTTCATTAAGTATTTTGGATATTAACTTTTTGTTAGATGTAGGATTGGTGAAGATTTTTTACTGTAGACTGTTGTTTCCTTCTATTGACAGTGTCCCTTGCCTTAGAAAAGATTTTCATATTTTCAAGAGGTCTTTTTTATTAATTGTTGATCTTAGAGCTTCTGTTCAGGAAGTTGTCTCATGTACCAATAAGTTTAAAGTTCTTTTCTACTTTCTCTTCAAATAAACTTAGTTTACCTGCTGTAATATTGAGGTCTTTGATCCACTTTGATTTGAAATTAGTGCAGGGAGAGAAATACGGATCTATTTGCATTTTTTACATGTAGACATCCAGTTAGGACAGCATCATTTTTTGAAGATGGTGTCTTTTTTCTCATTATATGGTTTTGGTTCCTTTGTCAAAAATCAAGTGTTCATAGGTATGTGGGTTTATTTCTGGGTATTCCATTGATCAGTCAGTCTATTTTTATGCCAGTGTTATGCAATTTTTATTACAATTGTAATAAATTTTATTACAATTTATTATACTATGCTCTGTATAGTATAGCTTGAAATCATGGATTGAGATACCTCCAGTTATTTCATTGTATAGGATTTTTTGCTTGTTTTTTAACATTCTGGGTTTTTTGTTTTTGTTTTTCCATATGAAGTTCCTGGGAGTATTCTTCTTCTATTCTGGTCATGCTTAGGTTTGGTCTTTTTTGTCCCATATTTCTTGGATGTTCTGTGTCAGGAACTTTTTAGATTTAACATTTTCTTTGACTGATGTGTCAGTTTCTTTGATTGTATCTTCTTCCCCTGAGATTCTTTCTTCCATCTCTTGTTTTCTGTTGGTGACGCTTGTGTCTGTAGTTCTGTCCTCTTCCCTAGATTGCCATCTCCAGGATTGCCTCAGATTGTGTTTTCTTTTTTGTTTCTTGTTCCAGTTTTAGGTCTTGAACAGTTTCATTCATTTCCTTCTCTTGTTTGACTGTAGCTTCCTGTATTTCTTTAATTTATTTACGGGATTTAATCAATTCTTTCACCTGTTTATATTGTATTTTCCTGCTCTACTTTGAGGTATTTGTTTTCCTGCGTTAAGGCCTCTATCATTTTCATCACCACAGATTTAAAATAGTTTTCTTGTGCTTCAGGTGTGATAGTATCTCCAGGGCTTACTGTGCTAGGACTGCTGGTTTCTGGTAATGTCAAATGGCCCTGGGTTTTGTTGTTATGCTCTTATGCTGACCTCTAGCCATCTTGATGTCTCTGGTTTTAGCAGGTCTGGTGGTCTCTGATGGTCAGAGTTCGGAAGTGGATAGAGATGGCTCGGAGCCACACTGACCTCCGGATGACAGACAGACAGTGTATGTCTGAGCCTGAGTACAGTTCCCTTTGCTGGTCTTGTTGCAGGTGGGTTAGATAGATCAGGAGCCAGCAGGGAGTGGACTCTGAGCTGAGTGTCCTTCTGCCTGACTCAGGCCTCCAAGGGCTGGAGGAGCAGGGGCTGGAGGACCCCCTGCTGGCTGTGCTCAGGGTGGGCCAGGCAGATCAGGCAGACTGTAAGTGGGCATTCCTGTTATGGTATCAGAGCAACAAACGGGCAAACGGGCGCTGATGTTACTGGTTGAGATTCGGCCACACAGCCGCTTGCTGGCCCAGGCACTCAGATTTGGCATGGCTCTATCATTTCAGACCTAGGACCCTGTATGTTTGCATTGTCCAGCTTGTCTCTACACTGGGACCTGAAGAACCATGGGTTGGGATGCTTCTTCTGGTCCAGACTCTGCCATTGGCAAAGCGGGAGTGATCTGAGGTCTGGTTGATGGAACTGAGAATCTCTAGACCTGCGGGCCCATGTTGCGGTAGGCAAAAAACAGCATGTGTGCACAGCTGTGGGCTGTGCTTGGCCCCTGCATTCTGTAAATTGGGGTTGAGATGCTGGTTTTGGTATCCAGGCTGGGGAGCAGAAGTGATCTGAGGTCTGGTTGCTGGAACGAATCTGAGCACTCAGGTAGGTGGGAGGCCCTGTGCAGGCCCCTCGAGACGCGAGAGCTTCGCATTCCAACCGTGTCCAGGAGACAGTGGGGGTGGCCTGGGACTGTGCATTGCCTGCACCAGCCACAGGTATGTTCCCTCTCTGCTGGGTGAAGCACGGATTTCAGTGTTTTGGAGTCTGTTGTCCCTGGGTGACTCACTGTAGCCCACAGTCTCTGATCTTTTGCCACTCAGATACAGTATGCCCTGGAAGCTGCCATCTTGCAAATCCCCACTGCCATCATTTCTATCATCGCTATGGCTGCCACCAAAGCAGCCTTGATGAAAACTGTCATTGCCGCCAAAACCACCCGCATGGTTACCATCAAATTCCAAGAACACTTTGACCTCTTTGATGCATGAAGCACTAGCCATCCCTCACTTTGGCAAGAATTTTCGTACTTCAGAACTATGGCCATTCATATAATGCTATTTATGAGTGACAGCCTTATTCATGGAGTCATGCTCATCAAAGGTCAACAAAGCCTGTGTCACAGGCAGAGACACTCAGTGCAGTCTGAATTTGCATTTCTGTGGTGGTCGGGGAAGTTGAACATTATTTACATATGTTTACTCTGCTATTTAATCTTTTTTTGAGAATAGTTTTTTTATTCATTAGTCCATTTTCTGATTGGGCCGTTTGAGTTTTTGTTGGTTAGTTTTTTGCATTCTTTCTATATTCTAGATAGTAATCTTCTGTCAGATGCATAATTAGCAAAGATTGTCTTTCCTTTCTTTGGCTGGTTTTTATTTGGCTAATTGTTTCCTTTGCAATGAAGAGCTTAATTTAATAGAGTCCATTTGTCGGTTATTATTATTTCTTGAATTATGAGAGTCAGGCCCATAAAGTCTTTTCTCTACTCTTTCCTCTAGCAGTTTCAGATTTTCAAGTCTTACATTAAGGTAATTGATTTGTTTGCAATGTGAATTTTTTGCTATATTTATTTAATGTATATGTGTACACATGTGTGTACTTTGTTCATATATGGAGGCCAGATGAAAACTTGTTGCAGTCAGTTCTTTTCTTCTATTATGTGGGTCCTGGGGATAGAACTTTGCTTATAGACTTAGAGGCAAGTGCCTTTACCTACCAAGACCTACCTATGTCACAGACCCTGGAGCTGAGCTGCATTTTGTACACAGAACCCAGGTAAGAATCTGGGTTCCATTCTTCTACACTTGGGCACCATTTTTTTTAGCACTATTAATTAAAGAATTTGTCTTTTCTATCTATTTTTTTTTGTATCTTTGTAAAAAAAACAGGTGTTTAGAATACCTTTCCCCTTCTTTTAACCTTAAGGTTATATCTGTCTTTGATGGTGTGGAACGTTTCTTGGATGCAACCAAGAGACTGATTGTGATTTTACTTATTTGTTAGAAATTTAATTAAATACAATTATACCATTTTTCAACTTTCTCTCCTTCCTTATACCCATTTCATGTTCATTCCCTCCAACTAAATTCACTGTGTTCTTATTTTTTTCTTTAAATCAATCTGCTACCCTGGGTCTTTTGTTGGGGAATTGAGACAACCAGTAGTTAGTTATTGAACACGGTTCCTGGAAACTGAAGAGACTACCCTCTAAATAGACATGGGGGATGAGGAACACCAACCTACCCAAAAAACTTTGACCCAAAATTTACCCCACCTACAAGATGTACAGGGACAAAAATTGAGCAGAGAGACAGGGAATGTCCAACCAATGACTGGCCCAACCCAAGACTCATCCCATGGGAAAAAGCAAACTGTCAGTAAGTTGCTCCACCCAGCCTAATTATTGGGTGGAGCACAAGGAGCCTGTGGAAGAGTAGGGAGAAGGATAAAAGGACACAGAGGGAAAAGGTTATTCACAAGGAGACCAACAGAGCCAACTTAACAGGGCCTGTTTGGACTGAAGCAACAACCAAGGACCATGCATGGACTGGACCTAGGCCCCCTACACAGATGTAGCCAATGGGCAGCTCGGTCCTCATGGAGGTCCTCTTATAGCAAGGGAAATGTGGCCAACTCCGCTGCCCACTGTTTGATCACTTTCCCCTGGCAGGGCTGCCTCACCAGGTACAGGGGAAGAGGATGATTGAGTCCTGATACAATTTGATATGCTGGGTGTATGGGTGGGGATCCCCTTTTCTGAGGCGTAGGGGAGGGGATATAGGAGAAACAGGGAGGGAGGGTCAGACTGGGAGGAGAGGAGGGAGGGACTACAACATGGATGAAAAATAAATAAATGAAAATTAAAATAAAAAGGAAAAGTGTGGACAATTCTTTGTCACTATAGACTTTAAAATTTTTAATATTTTCTTATTCCCCATTTGCTTAATTGCCATTTTAGTGTGTTTTATTATTTCCTGTAGTCACATAGATGGTTTATTTTTCTCTTTAGTCTGAAGGATTTCTTCACATATCTTCTGGCGATCCAGCTTAGAGATCATAACTCAATGCCCAGCAATTTTGAAAAATGTTGTTTGGAAATAAGTTCTCATCAAAGAGTAGGCATAACTGAAACTACAGTAATGGTCAAATGAAAAATCCAATCACCTCTTATGTGCCAACCATTTTATGAAGTAAATAAACACTGATGGTACTGTGTACACTAATACGTTAGATAAAATAATACCATTAGATAAAAAGTAGAGGAAAGAAAAGGAAACAGAAGAATGGAACAGCAGGGGTATGGGGAAGCAGAGAGGAGGAGATTTTGATTAAATATAGAATGACAGAGAAGCATAGAAATGCAATCAGATAACCTACAACCATTCCAGCTCTTAGGAGGTTGAAACTTAAATCAGATCATTCTATGTTCTTCTTGATACCCTATCAGAAGGAAAATAATAAAGGGAAGAAGGAGAAAAAAAAGAAGATAAACAGAAAGATAGGACTAGCAAATTAGCTAAATAAAGATGGGATAAAAATGAAGGGGAGAAAGATGGATGGTGTTATAGCATTTGCATGTAGTCATGCCTTCTAATTGGTTCCAGTCTTGACTATGAACATTCCTTCCAGACTGCCAAACCTCTGTTTGATCCTTTGGCAGGAGTGGTTAAGGTTGCTGTGCATACATTTTGGGGTGTTTGAGGGGTCAAGTTGAGAATGTAGTTCTTAAATCTTCGTAGCCATTTGCAACGTTGTGTCATGGATATTAGATGTCATTTGCATTAGTGAGAGGTCATTCATTGTTAGAATACAGATGCTACTTTCCTTCACGACTATCCTTGTGAATTCTGACCTCCATCCCTGTCTGATTTCTCCCTGGAGTGTTCCCAGGACGGCCTCTGGCTCAGCCTGGGCTTCTTCCTCACTCAGTGCTACCTGCGGTTGTCATGTGATGTTGCTTTTCTGCACTCTAGTGGTATTCTGCTGGCCTGGTTTCAGCACAGAGTTTTGTGATACTCTAGGTTTCCTGGAAAAGGGGTTCACTGAAGGTCTGGGAATTTCAAACTACTGATTTAGGGGTCTTTAAAAACGTTTTCTTGACTCTGCTTTGATCAAGGGCCAAGAAAAGAAGTTTTCTGGAATCTGTTCTTACTCTGCATGTGTAACTTTTCTTTCTTTCATTCATTCTTTCTTTTTCTACTTCTCTTTCTTTTTAAAAATTCTCTTCTAAATGTCTGCTACTGCAGGGCTGATTTTCCAAGACTCCTCGTCTTAATCATGACTCTGGTCATTCCTCACAAGGGAGACTACCTCTGAGAAGGACTCTGGATTTTCTGATTCATAATGCTTCGTATTTCACTTTGCTACTAAACTGGAGATGTTCTGATCATCGACCTCATCTTCTGAGATCTGTCATCCAAATGCTCTCAATTTATTCTCTAGAAAATCTAGCAAACTGTGCTGGAGATCCATCCTTCAGTTTTGTAAGCCCTGTTTATTTTCTGAGAAAGCCTATTGGTATGTAGCACAGGTGGCCTGAAACTTATAATTCTCCTACCTCAGTTTTAGAATGACAGAACTCCAAATGTGTGTCTTCATGCCTAGCCTCCATTACCCTATGTATTCCCACATATGTGCTGAAACAAGGGTGCTTCAGTTCAGACTCCAAATAAGGATGTCTACATTGAGACAATACTACATTCACTCGGGAGTACTTTGTTAAATGTGAGTGGAAATATTTTCTTTTTTCTTCTACTTTTTTTTTGTTTTATTTTTGTTGTTGTTTTTTGCTTTTTCTGTTTCTTTTTGCTTTTTTAAAATGTTTA
The DNA here is from genome assembly GCA_010120015.1 of Rhombomys opimus. NCBI lineage: Eukaryota > Metazoa > Chordata > Mammalia > Rodentia > Muridae > Rhombomys > Rhombomys opimus. The sequence continues at coordinate 855,774 of REGO01000500.1, read as the reverse complement.
ATTTTTTATATTAATTACAGTTTATTCACTGTGTATCCCAGCTGTAGCCCCGCTCCCTCATTCCTTCCCAATCCCACCCTCTCTCCCTCATCTCCTCCCATACCCCTCCCCAAATCCACTGATATGGGAGGTCCTCCTCCCCTTCCATCTGACCCTAGCCTATCAGGTCTCATCAGGACTGGCTGGTAAAATAAATTATTAAATACTTTTTCCCCTTGTTCATATTTAGGCAGTCATTTGGCAAGACCTTATGGATGTAGCCTCTAATTAAGGACCACAACCGTTTGTTTTTTTGTTATTTTTTTTTATGTTTGAGACTAATATACCTGCATCATTTCCTCCTTCCCTTCCTCCCTCTAACTCTTTCATGTAACCTCCTTACGCTCAAATTCATGGCCTTCTTTTTCAGTTAATGTCACATGCATATATGTGTAAGCGCATATGAGTTCATATATGTACATATGTGTAAGTGCATATAATTGCATATATATATATGTATTCCTAAATATTACCTTCTCAGTCTGTACAATGTTACTTGTGTGCATGCTCTCAGTGCTGACCCTTTGGTATTGGAACACCAATTGCTGTGCTCTTCAATGGGGAAGACCGTTTCTCCCACTCTCAGCATTCCTTAGTTGCCTGTAGTTCTTTGTGTAGTGTTGAGGTCTTGTGGGCTTTTGTTAATCCACTTTAGCATGTCTATTGTCTTTGTCTTGCCTTGTCTTTGTTTACCTCCTGTTTAGGCAGTCACATTGGTAAGACTTTGTGTGTGTGGCTTCTGATATTGCTAGGAGACATAATCTCACAGCAAACACCCTGCTCCTCTGGATCTTATAATCTGTTCACCCCCTCTTTTGCAATGTTCTCTGACACTTCTTCTTTGGGGCTGAGCTCCACAGCTCTGCGTTTTGAGGGGTTGTGGTTTTCTGTGATGGGCTCTGTGTATTGCAAAGGGAAGTTTCTTCGATGAGGGGTTGGACTACACTCATCTGCTGGCCTAAGGACACATATTTAGAATAAAGTTATGGATTGTGCCAGTGCAGTAAAGTGATAGTATTGGTTCTGCTCCAAGATCCACGACTTCACTAACCCTGGGTAACTGGCTAGTTTTCAGTGCCAGACATGGTTTTCATCTTCTTGAGTACATCTTAAGTCCAATGAGAGAGTTACTGTTAGCTACTGCCAAAGTATGTGTGCCAACAACTGTGCGTTTTAATCACTTGTTGTTTTCTGTAATGGTCTCCATCTGTTTCAAAAAGTAGTTTCCTTGAAGAGGGATGGAGGTCACCAATAAACATGCTAACTTGGTGCGGAGAATAGCTAGAGAGACCTCAAACCTAGACAAAGAACGTCAGGCAGCGAAGAATACGGAGAGTGAAACGGTCTCTTTCAAGGGAGAGCATACCGATTTGTCTAATACTAACTGTCCAAGAAACACTATCAGATGCACTGGGAGTATTTATGTATTCAGGGATATTTGCATGTATATTACACATATGTGACAATAGTTAAAAAATAAGAGACCATGAATTTGAAAGAGAACAAGGGGGTATGGGATGGTTTGGAGGCAGGAAATTATGTAATTATACTTTTCTCAAATCAAAGAGATTATTTTTAAGAAGAATTTTTAGGGCTTATATTGCATGACCTCTATTGGTGTATCAACTTATATTTTCTGAATACTTCTATTTTGATTTTTTAAAGTTTCTGTTAGTTACATTTTACTTCACAGAATGATAATAACTAGGGCTCAAGAATGTCATCTTGTTCATACCTCTTCATGGGCAAAGTGGGGAAGTAAACTTATATCTTATCATGGAATTTAACAATGTGCTCATTTTCTCTACTCAGCATTTTGCTACTTATTTTATTTGTTATTAGTAGAGTCATCATTAGAAGTCATTAGAAAGAAACAACTTGACCAAACAGATCAGAAAATTTTATACCAGAGAATGACAGTTAATAAGGCAGTTCTAGTATTCAACAGCTGTGAATTTTAGCAACTCACAAATTTTATGAAATGTAGTTTCCTCCTGTAGATAAAGGTGATTAGTGTGTGTTTTTATTGAATAGAGTTTCCATAGTAAAATCTCTTTAGACTGTACTAAGTGAAGCATTTGTGTTACTAATCTACAATTTCAAAATTCTTGGTAGGAGAAATTTTAATGTTAATTTTGGAAAATAGGTATTACAAGACGACCTAATTCCCGTGTTTAAGAACCCAGCAGCTGCAAGGCCACACAAAATAAGCAGAAAGATCCAGGATATTCAGGGCAGTTTGCTAGGAGATTTTCCGGATAGTCTTGAGGGGCAGAGCGACTGGGATGGGTCCCACAATGTAGGTCAGAAAGAGGTTATTTATATTGGTCAGGACAAAAGTGACTCCATCCAAAGCAGGTTGCTACTGGTTTCATCTCAAACTAATATTGTAGAGGCAGGCAGGGCCTGATTATGAAGCTGATGAACCATCCAGTAGGTGTCACGAGCTGTAGCAAAAATGTGAAGCTTTGTTTAGCATTTAAAGTTTTTCTTAATTTTCAATAGAATATATATGTGTTGTATGTGTATGTAATATTTCCCCTCCCTGCCTCATCCCAGCTTTCCCTCCCCATCTTTTTATCCATCCTACTTCATGTTCTTTTTCTCTCTCAAAACAAATAATAAACAAAACAAATAATAAAAATGCAAAAAGCAAAGGCCAAAGTCTCTAAGAACTTTTAATAGGTAGTGTACATGGACAAGAAGGATCGAGGAAGGGCCTCGGCCAGTCTTGTTTATGATACACCACTTTGAGGCAATTTGAGGTCAATGGAAGACACTTTGAGAGAGGTGGAGATCCTGGTGCAATATTGGAGAAGCCTCTTGGGGGCTCTACAGAAGAGATGCTGACACCCACAGCAACTGTTTACTTGGCTTGTTCCATATGACAGGGTTGGTCTACCCCACCGGAGGAAGAAGGCACCACTGTTGCTTTTGTTTCATCAATGAGGCCTAGGGATGTTGAACTGAGACTGGAATTGTCTTTATGTTTCTAACTCTAGTGCTGTAATAAGTGAGATTTGGGGATCTACACGAGAAAGTAACAATCCCCAAAGGTCATTTTTCAGTGCAGCTTTCAGGTGTTGGCTTGGGCCGATTCATTTTAATGAGACCCTTCACACTGACTATTTAGTAATTAAAATGAAAACAACGTAGTTTGAGGTTCACACAGGTGACTCCAATGTGCCAATAACAAGCATGGTCACAGTCCTTTACTTTTTGCATTAGTTTAGAACTTCTCTGAACAAAGGCAACGGCTCACAAGTGTGAGCTCTGACCACTAAAGCCAGTAACATCTGGATACTTGGCTAGAAATGTGAATTTTCTGGCCTTATTCCTGTTTTCTAAAATTGAAATTGTGGAGCAGAGCCCAGAAATCTGTGTTTTCACAATCCTCTTCTTAATTGTGATGCAAGTCAGTTTGAAAAACACTGATTTTAGACAATTGCCACAACTCACTTTTATATCAGAAAATTTTACTTTAAAAAACATTAAAGTCATTCATGTTAAAGATTAGATAGCCCAAATGGGTATTTTCCCCATTTGAAAGCCATCATTGCTATTTTACCTGATATATTTATTTCTTGCTTTTCATTCATCCAACCTGCTCTAATAAGTAGATGAGGTTGTACTATATCCCTTACAAACCCACAAAGATCTGGTCTAAATGAGATGGCACAGGAAAGCTTATGTTGCATGTTTCTTCCTTAAGGCTTAGATGGGAATCATAAATAACATAATCTGTCATGGTTTGGTGATATTAAAGTTAATCAACTTGAAATTCAGGAAAAACATGGTAGCTTTTGATTAAGAAACCCCTATCTCTTTGGTGAAGTCTCTGTGGATGAAGTATCTGTGGATATAAGAAGTGGCATAGGAAAATGAAATGGCTGGTACTTGGTTGGAATATCAGTCTCTGCAGGCCCCCCTGGGCCCAGGTATTCCGGCTCTGTTGTTCTCCTTGTGGAGTTCCTATCCTCTCCGGGCCTTTCTTTCTCCCTCTTCTTCCAAAAGGTTTCCTACACCCTGACCAAAGTTTGGCGATGAGTCTCAGTATCTCCTTTGATACCCAGGAGGGTAGAGTCTTTCAGAAGTCCCCTGTGGAAGGCTCCTGTCCTGTCCTTGTCTTTCCTTACTTCTGATGTCTGTCCTGTTTGTCCTTCTGAGTGAGGTTTCAGCCTCTTCTCTAGGGTCCTTCTTGCTGTTTAACGTCTTTAGGACTATACATTTTAGTATGTTTACCAAATGTGTTTTCCTGCTTCTGGGTTACCTCACTCAGGATGGCCTTTGCCTGTAACTTTCATGATTTCCTTGTTTTTAATTGCTGAGTAGTATTCCAATGTATAAATGTACCATAATTTCTGTATTCATTCTTCAGTTGAGGGACATCTAGGTTGTTTCCAGATTCTGGCCATTATGAATAAAGCAGCTATGAACATAGTTGAGCAAATGTCCTTGTTGTATGAACATTTTTTAGATATATGCCTAGGAGTGGTATAGCTGGGTGTTGAGGTAACACTATTCCTAATTGTCTGAGAAAGTGCCAGATTGATTTCCAGAGTGGTTGTACAAGTTTACATTCCCACCAGCAATGGAGAAGAGTTCCCCTTTCTCCACAACCTTTCTAGCATATGTTGTCACTTGAGTTTTTGATCTTAGCCATTCTGATGGGTGTAAGGTGAAATCTCAGGGTCATTTTGATTTGCATTTCCCTGATGACTAAGGACATTGTGCAGAGGACCTAGACCCCCTGCTCCAAGGATGCCTATTGGCTGCTCAGTTTCCAAATGGGTTTCCTAGTAAGGGGAGCAGGGGCTGTCTCTGACAAGAACTCAGTGGCTGGCTCTTTGATCACCTCCCCCTGGGGGGTACAGCCTTGCTAGGCCACATGAGAAGATGATTCAGCCAGTCCTGATGAGACCTGATAAGCTAGGATCAGATAGAAGGGGAGGAGGTCCTCCCCTATCAGGGGACTAGGGGAAGGGCACAGGGGGAGAAGAGGGAGGGCTGGTGGGACTAAGAGGAGACAAGGGAGGGGGCTACAGCAGAGATACCAAGTGAATAAATTGTAATAAAGAAAGAAATAAGTTAAAAAAATTAAATGCCACTTTACTGAGAGTTTTGTTGTTACATGAGCTGCAGTAATTACCGCAGTTAAGGAAGCATACATGTGGAAAGCCGGTTTAGGCAAGGTCACATTCATTATTTGATAAGATCACTGCATTACTGGATCTGGTTCTCTACCGGCCCAGACATTAATTTTTCGAGTTTGGACTGAGGACGTTTCCTTTGGGCATTCTCCAAGCCAAGTCCCTGAGAGACTGTTGTGGCATTCAGTATGCTCACTTATTAATCACAACTCAAAACTCTGAACGTTCAGGTGGAATAGGGCGCATGCTTATCTCGGAATGAATAAATCCTTTTTTTTTCTCTCTCTCTCAGCAAAACTTGATAATGTTAAAAAAAAAATCTGAGAGTCTGCTCCTTGGTGGGCATGGACCAGTCTATAGGAACTGAATTGGAAGACCCTCGGTGGGGTCCACGTGTCTCCACTTAGGAGCACTAACAGGAATCTGTTTGAATAGTTATTCTGATATTCTGACTTCTGGATCATCTTGAAGAGCAACTTTTAACCACTCCTTTCTGCCCTCCCCAATCATTCCTCTTTCGTTACAATAATGATTTTTCCAAAAGGAGACATTAGAACTTATTTTATTATGTCATTTGTCCTTGTCTGCTGAGACTTCATCCTAATCTCATTACCCAACTTCTAATTCAGCAGTGTATAATTTTTTTTGACAGAAAACTTATTTTTTGTTTTTGCAGAGGCATACTACAAGTTATTGCTTGTTGGTATTCTGCACTTTCATTTTATTTTCAAAGCATAATTTGAATGCTGAATGTTTGATTGCTGGCAGAGTGGATTTAATAGATTTGGCCACCCTTCTGCTCTATTTTATCAAATCTAGGAAACAATTATTTGTTAAAACATGTACTATAATGTTAATGAGAAAAAATAGACAATTAAAATTTTCAACCAGTTATGATACAATACTTAGAGCCTGTTTTACAGTGGCAGAAAGACTGTTTCAGACGCTAACATAAAGTTTAAAAACCACGTGTCGGTCTTGTGTACACAAAAAGGAAGTAACAGCTTAAGGTTTTTCCTATGCGTTAATACGTGTTGAATTCTGTCCTGAATTTATTTTTACTTTAGAGCCATTGGCTCTAATTTTTCCTGTACACGTCTTCCCTCTTGATAGGGTCATACAACACAGTAGTCTCCTGGGATAGGTGCATGCCACCGGACCTTTGATTTATCTGTATATCAATTATATACCATCTACCTATCTACCTATCTATCCATCCATCTGTTTAATCTTCACTTGCAATAACCACATCACAGCTCTCACAACTCCTGCACATACAGCACTGTAGAAGTGATATTTTTTGATTGGATATTTATAGTATCACAAAGTGTGTCAGATGTACTCAGGTGTATACAAAGTCTGCCAGGTAGATCTCAGAGGTGAGAGAGAGCCAGTCTTTAATCCCATAGAATGGCTCAGAGTGTGAAGATAAGAAGTATAAATTTGGTCAAATTAACTTCACTGGATTAAAATAGAGACATATATTCAGGTTACTGCAAAATGGCTGTCTTTCTCACTTTTTGTTAAAATGAATAATATTCTGTATTAAAATTTAAACTTTTTTCAGTTAACATACGAAACAGTGTTTTATTATATTTATTTTGTACTTATTTTTTTATTTTTTACTCACTTTGCATCCTTGTTGTATCCGTATCCCTCCTCCTCCTCTCCCAGTGCCACTTTCCCTCCCTCACTCCTCATCATTCCTCAGAAAAAAGGAGCTCCCTTTCCCATCCAGTCCAGCTTATCAAGTTGCATTAGGAATGAGCTTGTCCTTTTCTTCTGTGGCCTAGCAAGGTGGTCCTTCCAGGGAAAAGTGATCAAAAGGGGGGTAAGAGAGTCCATGTCTGATGCCGTCCACCCTATCTTACTAGAGAACCCGCATGAAGCCCAAGCTGCCCATTTGCAACATCTTTGTAGGGGGCCTAGGTCCAGCTCATGCATGGTCCTTGGCTGGTGCTTCAGTCTCAGCAAGCATCTCTGGTCCTGGTTAGCTGGCTCTGCTGGTCTTCTTGTGGAGATCCTGTGAAAAGTGGGAACAAGGAAGGAGAGGGGCACATGAGGTGAGAGAGCAAAGAACAGACCTGGGGAGATCAAGGGCAAGAGGACAAAAGGACTGTAGAGAAAAGAGAAACTGAAAGTGGGAGTATCTCTGTGACAAGCTGGGCCGGCTCCTGGGAGGATGTGGAGGTGCTCCAACAGAGACTCCTAGTAGCAGAAGCCATAGAGACTGAAGAGGACACCCACTAAACTAGTCTCATAGCAGTGGGAGGGAAATGTCAACCCACCTGCAAAAACTTCAACCCCAAACTTACCCTGATGACAAGATATGCAAGGGTAAGATAGAGCATATAGAGCAGGGACTGAGGGAATGCCCAACCAATGCCGGGCCCAACAAAGACCCACCCTGTCGGAGAGTGCCAACCCCTCACAATATGAAGGAAGTTCTGCTAAGCTTGCAGACAGAAGCTTGACAGAGTTGCCCTCTGAGTGTCGCTACCCAGCAGTGCCTCCGAACACATGCTGAGACTTACTATGTCTTCTTTTTGTCTCTGTCTGTCGCGCACATACACACGTCATTGTATTTTGTTCTTATTTACATTTCCACTGCCCTCTACCGTTTTTCTTATTGTACCCTTGTAGTCCTCCTCCCTTCCCCGCAAACAGCCACTTTTCTGCTCGTACCATGTGTCGTGTTTTACTTTTCTTTTCATTTTCTTCTCACAGCAGCTACCTCAAGATCTCTTCCTTTCTTCTCATGCTTTGAGAAGCAAATAGTGCAGGTAAATCATTTAAGGCTAAGAACCCATCAGTCCCCTAGCACTTTGACTGAATATGAACCGCTGAATTAATCAAGCCCCTTCACAAAAGGGGGCTTCTTTCCCTCAGGCTTAGCTGTTCTTCTTTAAGAGTTTAAAGCTGAAGTTTTTATGAGGCTGTTTGATAACATACTAATGAATTCCTTCTTTGGGCCCATGCCCTTTCTAGCCACATATTTTGAGCAGGCTCATAGTATTATACCCATGTGGAGATGATACTATATTTCAAATTTTACTTTTCTCCAAGATTCACCTTATGATCTAGAATATGACCTGTTTTAGAGAAATTTCCACTGCTGCTGAGAAGGTGTGTTCTGCTTCTGATGGATGCAATATTCTTATTTTAAAGCCTATGATTTATGGAAACAGAATTGTCTGCCCACTAAGTATACCACTATTTCAAGCTCTTTCTGAATCTTAATTTTCTAAATTTGATTTTCATGTCATTTTTTTTTTTTAGTTTATAAAGTAGTAGGTTTTGACATTTATTTTTGTGCATTCTTAGTTATTAATCCTCCGTCATTCTTTTCCACTTCCCCATTCTTTCTGTCCCTACTCTGCTTAATCCTTTTCATGTCTCCACTACTTTCATATTTCATTTTACTATGTCTCTTGCCTACACTCTCTTTGATTATGGCTCATTTCTTTTTGCTTATCCTCCACAGACACTCAAATTTCAATACAGAAATACAAATTGGGCAAAGGACCGGCATATGGGAGTCCACACAGTGTTTGTCTTTTCAGGTCTGCTTTGCCTCATGACCTTTACTAGTATTTTTTTCTAGTTCCTGCCAACCTCACAGTTTCATTTTCATTGGCTGAATAGAATTCCATTGTAACTAAGTACAGCATTTTCATCATCCATGCATCAATTAATAAACAGCCAGCTGGCTCCAGTTCCTAGTTATTGTGGACAGAGCCACCATGAGCACGTACTTGTCTTTCTGCACTGTATTGAATAAGATAACAAGAAATTCTTCCAGTTTCTTTTGTTTTTCAAGATTTGCTTTGTGCTCTGGAATGTGACCTCTTTGTTCATGGGCTGTTGAGGAGAAGCTGTATTGTGTTTCTTTTGGATGGGATATTCTTCAACCATCTGACCCATTTGAACAATGCTGTACTTTAACTTTGAAGTGTGCTTGTTGATTTTGAGCCTGGATGACAACTTTGAAGATGAGAATGTAGTACTGAAATCATCCACTGTGTTATTTTATCAGGACCTATCATATATTTTATGTCCAACAGCGCTTGTTTGATGGAACTAGGAATCTCAACAGTTGGGTACATATGTTTTATATTGCTATATCTTCTTGTTCTTTTCATTAGTTTTCAGTGGTTTCCTTTATCACTAACTAATTTTGGTTTGAAGTGGATTTTGTCAGACACCAGAATATTCACACTAGCTTGTTTTGGTTTCTATTTACTTGGTGAATTGGCACTCATTCTTTGACTCTTGGTTTGTGGGTATTATCCAGTGATGCAGCTTTCTTGAATACAACAGATACTTGGGATCTACTGTTTTAATCCAGTAAGGTAGTTTATATCTTGTTATGGGTGATTTGAAGCTTTAATATTTATGGTTATTTCTGAAAGATTTTTCTAATTTCTTTAATGTTGTTAGTTGGTCTCTTTTTTATCCCCTTTCCTAGCATTTCCTAGATTTACTGATTTACTCTTTCTGACATATTCCTTCCTTTCTGTTTATTTATTCCTCTAATGATGTATTTTCCCTGCTTTCATGATCGAAGCTGCTTTTCTTTCTCATATGTGCTCAGTGTTCCTTTGAGCATTGGTTGGCATGAACTGTCCTCATCTGTGCTTGTCTTGAATTGTCTTGTTTTATCCAATTATTTAAAAACACAGCTTTGCTGGATGTTGAAATCTTGGTTTGAATTCTTTACTCCCAGAGCTTGGAATACATAATAACATGCTTTCTTGGCATTCAGGGTGCTGCTGAGATCTTATGTTACTGTGTGTGTGTGTTTATTAGAGCTGCTGTTTCTCCTTATTGTTTTAATAGTAATTCTTTGTTTTGTATTTATTATTATTATTGTTGTTGTTATTGTTATTTATTAAAATTTATTCACTTTGCATCCTGGCTTTAGCTCCCTCCCTCATCTCCTCACAGCCCCACACTCCCTCCCTCCTTCCCCCCTATGTCCTTCCCCTAGTCCACTGATAGAGAAAGTCCTGTTCCCCCACTATCCGACCCAGATCATCAGGTGTTATCAGGACTGTCTGGATCCTCCTTCTCTGTGGCCTAGTAAGGCCACCTCACCAGGGAGGAGGTGATCAAAGAGCCAGCCATTGAGTCTGTGCCAGAGACAGTCCTGCTCCCCTTACTAGGGAATCCCACATGGAGACTGAGCTGCCATGAGCTACGACTGAGCAGGAGGTTGTGAAGCTGCTGACCCTCCAGGTCTTTCCATCTCCCCAACTTCCATAAGGTTCCCTGCACTCTGCCCAAAGTTTGGCTATGAGTCAGCATCTGCTTCTATACCCTGATTAGAAGAGTCATTTAGAGGCCCTCTGTGGTAGGCTTCTATCCTGTTCCCTGTCTTCTCCCACTTCCAATTTCTATCCTGTTTGCCTTGCTGACTGGGGATTAAACATTTTTAAGGTCCTCTTTGTTTAGCTTCTTTTTTATTTTTATTTTATTTAAATTTTATTATTAGTTACATTTTATTAACTGTATCCCACTCCCTCCCTCCCTCCCAGCCCCACCCTCCGTCCCTCATCTCCTCCCTGCACCTTTCCAAGTCCACTGATTGGGGAGGACCTCCTCCCCTTTCACCTGATCCTGTTTTATCAGGTATCTTCAGGACTGGCTGCAAAGTCCTCCTCTGTGGCCTAGCAGGACTGCTCCTCTCTTGGGGTGTGGGGAGGTCAGGAGGAGTTAGTATGACGTGGAAAGGATAGGAGCTCCACAAGGACCAAATATAACTGGCATAGGGGTCTTTTCTGAGACTGATACTCTACCAAGGACCATGTATGGATATAACCTAGACCCTCTGCTTGGATGTAGCCCATGGTAACTCAGTAACCAATTGGTTTCCTATAGTAAGTGGAACAGGGACTATTTCTGACAGGAACTCAATGGCAGGCTCTTTGTTTAGCTTCTTTAAGACTATAGATTTTAGTATGTTTATCCTATATGATAAGGCTAATATCCACTTATAAGTGAGTATATACCATGTGTGTCTTTCTACTTATGGGTTACCTCACTCAGGATGATGTTTTCTAGCTCCTACCATTTGCCAGCAAATTTCATGATTTCCTTGTTTTTAATAGCTGAGTAGTATTCCATTGTGTAAAAGTACCACAATTTCTGTATCCATTCCTCAGCTGAGGGACATCCAGGTTGTTCCCAGATTCTGGCTATTACTAATAAAGCTGCTTTGAACATAGTTGCAAATGAATGGTTGGGTATTTGTCAAGGAGTTGTATAGCTGGATCTTGAGTTCGCACTATTCCTAATCCTCTGAGAATGCCTCAAATCGATTTCCATAGTGGTTGTACAAGTTTACATTCCCACCAGTAGTGGAGGAGGGTTCCCCTTTCTCCAAATCCTCTCCAGCATGTGTTGTCACTTGAGCTTTTGATCTTAGCCATTCCGATGGGTGTAAGGTGGAATCTCGGGGTCGTTTTGATTTGCATCTCTCTGATGCCTAAGGACACTGAGCATTTCTTTACTTTCCTGGTACTGACCCCAAAGTCTTAGGCCACCCACCTAAGCTCACCTTCTGTTTTGTATTTTTGACATCTTTGCTATAATATGTCACTGAGACATTCTTCTCTGCCCATGTTTAGTTACTGCTCTACGTGCTCCTATGTGTATTTCAATACTATTTCTTTGTTCAACTTTGCAGTTTTTTTTTTCTAGTACAACTTTATTGAGTAGATTCCTTGTGTCTTTAGTGTTTATCTCAGCTCCTTCTTTCATTCTGTGGGTTATCAGGTTTGATCTCTTGTTGGTATCCCACAATGCTGTGATCATGTTCATGTTTTTCTCTGGTTTATGTCCTCCATTCCTACTCTTCTTCCTTCTTTATTGAACCTATTGTCAATACTTTCTAGTGCACTTTAAAGTTTATTTCGTTGAATTGTTTTTATTTTAAATCCCAGCTTTCTTGCTGAATTTCTCTTTCATGATGATTCCCTTTTCATCTATATCATTAATTTTCTCATGCATTTTGCTGACTTTTCTTCTGTTTATGACTTCCCTCTCTGGTCCTGGATTGAATCCATCTACTTAAAAAATATGCTCATTTGCTTATTTATGTTTTTTTGTATGAGTATTTTGCCTGTGTGTATGTTCTCCATGAAATTGCAAACAGACAGTTACAATATGGACTCTTGTTTTTCATATATTTTCTACTGGTGTTGGTGTGAGCCTGTACTGGGCAGGTGTTGGTTGTCTGTCACCTTTGCATTTTTAGTTGGTACCCTTTTTGTGTACCCATGGGTTTCTTCTGGCCATCCATATGCTGGACATTCTCCCATATTCCCAGGATGCTCCAGCATGGACTTGTCCTGAAAGCCCAGTGTTTTAGCTGTGCAATCTCTTCCAACAACCATAGCAATGAGATACATACAGCCAGAATACCTGTCTTCTCACTTTATGACCCAGATATTAAGCAGCATATGCTGGTGGAGTGCTTTGGGGGCCAAGTAGAATGGCAGAGCTGCAGAGCTGACAGTCTTGATAGGGACAACTGGGAGACAGTGGCTGCAGACACTGATCCACCTGCTGGCCTCAGGCTCCGGACTGTAGCTGATGTATCTGATGAAGGCTATTTTGGCCCCTTGAGATTCCCTACCTCATTTGGTTCCCTGCGTAAGCTGAGCCTTCTCCCACCTACACCTTTGGCTTGTCCTCTAACTCTCCAAAACTGCCTAGGCTGTCTCTGGACCTAGGGGTATGGCAGATGAAATTCAGTTTTCTTATTGACCCTTTTCCTCAGGTCTCACTACGTAGTTCAGATTCAAATCACAGTCTCACCAAACCCCAGCTGGCTTGAGAGATAGGAAAGCTATGGACTTACCATGAATGGGGGACTGCCGTTGTTTCTTTCTTTTTTTTTTTTCTACAATTTCTGGGATCTTATGTCTGTTAATTTCTCATGCTCTTCTTTTTCTCACCAATTGAGTCTATTTTTCCTTATTTAGACTCTTGTCCTTCATTCAGTCACATCAAAATAGCCTCCACTCCTTCTTCACTATTCCCTTACCCCTCATCTTCCCTTCCTTCTCCTCTTGCTTCCTCCTCTCACCTTACCCTAACTTCCCCCTACCCCTAATTTTGGCAGTTCTCAATTTTGGGGATGTTTGTAACTATGGTATTAAAAACTTGGAATAATGAGGATCAGGCCACCTGAGTTCATTAACAGGAAAGCTTCCAGACCAAAAGTATTCCCATATTTAGTTTCATATCATAGTTTTATGTGTTCTAAAATGCCTTGCTCATTGGCATTCTGCAGCATATCTGAGCAGATCACCTGTAGGCCATGCACTGATGGGAAATGCATTACTTTGAAGGCTAGCATGCCTTTACAGAATCTTTCGTGCTAAAAAAGAACCCATATACTATATCTTATGCTCAGTTTTTCTAAATTAAATGTATAATTCTTGATTATTTGTTTTTTTCAGATATATTTAATATTTAGGGGAATAAATTAGTGAGGATGTCAGTGGAAAGCAAACATCCAATTTGAACAAGGTTTTGTTAATCTAAAAACTTATACGAATTAAAGAAAAACATTTTTTTTAAAATCTCACCCACCCCCTGTAGCCCTCTTAGGAAGAAAAAACAAAAGGCAGTGCTTGCGTTTTCCTTTGGCAACCCAAGGCTCTTTCAGAAATGTAATGTGCTGCGTCACCAAAAAGCTGAATTCCTGAGACTTCTTCCTTCCTTCCCCAAGGCTCTTTTACTCTGCACTGTCACTCCCTTTCCTCTTCCACAAAAATGAAAAAAATCACATAAGCTAGTTCCAAATTCCAAACAGAATTTGACTATACAACATTATGGAAAGAAAACTGGAATAGTTAAAAATGAAGATAAAAAAATGAAGATCAAAACAAAAAAAAAATCTTTAATCAGATGTCATTGTATGTTTGTGAGATGCCAGTTAAGAAACTAGTTATTTTTGCTCTTATGTGTCAGCTTGACTCAGGTAAGGGATACCATGATAGATGATAAATAATATTTCCGGACATTTCTGTAAAGGTGTTTTTATTGACTCACAGGGATCAGAGGGGTAAAGAGATTCACCGTCACAGTCATCAGATCAACTACTGAGGGTTTTAACATAAGACAAGGTGAGACAGGTGGGCAATCAGCTCCTCTCTTTACCGAGGCTGAAATGTCCATGCGTTTTAACTTTGGAATTTAGCATTCATGGTTCTTGGGTCTTTGGACTAGAAGCAGGACTTGACATTATAACCTGGATTTATAGAATGGATTTATACTCTCCAGTACCTTCAATTTGCAGATGTCAGATTGTAGGTGTTCTTTGCATTCTTGTATTAGCCAATCCCTCACAACAAATAATACATATACACACATATACTTATACTGCACTCAAACATACATACTGCATACTCACAGACACAGATAATACACACAATAAACACAAACACACCTAACATATATGCACATGCACAAATACACAGAATACAAAATCACAAAAACATACAACACACACCACAAACATTAACACACAAACACACATACTACCATGCTCATACCATACACAAACACACATGCATGTATGCGCACGCATAAACACACACACACACACACACACACATACACACACACACAAATTGTTGCCCTTCTATTTCTCTAAGAAAATATGACTAACACATTAAGATCAAATGTGAAGATGTTAGATTTAGACAATTTTGTTTTATCACACTTAAGAATTTTTTAAGTATTTTATGTGTGTACGTTCAAATGTCAGTGTGCATATGAACGTCAGAGAACAACCTCCGTCAGGTGGCTCTTTCCTCCCAGTCTGTGTGCCCTGGTTAGGAATTCAGCTTTTCATGTTAGTAGCAGGCTCTTCTACCTGCAAAGCTATCTTACAAACCTTAAACATTATATTTTTCTATTTTATTTTTTTAATTGAAAAATGTATTTCATACTATATTTTGATTATGGTTCTTCCTCCCACAACTCTTTCTAGATTCTCCTCACCCACCCAAACTAACATCCTTTCCTTCTCTCTCTCTCTCTCATTAGACAATAAATAGGTATCTGCAGAAAAAAATAAATAAAATAAAAACCAATCCTGAATAGTGTAATAATACAAACATGAACAGAAAAAAAATGAGCCAAAGAAAAATTACATATGTAGAGATACACATATTGACACATACAGAAATCTCTGCAAAGCACAAAATCAGAAATCATAATATTTAAGCTCAAGACTTGCAGAGTAGAAAAAGAAAAAAGAAAAAAGAAAGTGCCCAGACAAATCATTATGAGAAACAAACCACCACTACCACCACTAACAACAACAACCAGCTAATCCAAAACCACAAAACCCCCCAAATCTCCCCAAATATCACTGAGTTCAGTGTGTGATGGCCATCTACCGCTGGCCTTGGGAGTGGTTTCTATATCCAGTGAGAATCTTCAGATAAAACTAACTTCTCATTTTTGAGTGGTAATAATCAATTGGCAATAGCACCTAGGTTGGCCTCTGTCTCATTCTCAACTTCAACTTCAGTGAGATTGCTTCAGGATTTTCTCCATTTAGGGTGATGTTGGATATATATATATATATATATATATATATATATATATATATTTTTTTTTTTTTTTTTTTTTTTTTTTTTTTTTCTGTGTAACTTTCATTGTGTTAGAGCTCTGTTTCCTCTAGTCATACATTCCTGCCCTGACCCTCAGGGCTTCAAAGTGGGGTCCTAAGGGAGGAGAGTGGAAGGAATGGGAGGGGACAAGAAGCGCAAGGAAGGAAGCCAAGTCTGTTTGTCTGATCAAGGCTTTATTTATTAGAAAATTTTACCCAACTTATATAGGGAGAAGGCAGGAAAGGGGGAAGGTAATTAGCTGTTGCAGGAGACAGGAAGAGTGCTTTCATGTGTTAAATAGGGTGCCTGCAAGATACCATAGGGATGTTTTCTCACGGATGCTCTAACAAACGATGTCCTCACAGTCTATCCCCCATGAGTTAGGGTCCTAGATAACTTTCACTAAATAGCTTTAGGTCTCCACTAAATGACCTTTGCTCACTATTTGGCTTTGGCCTAGTAAACACCTTTTGTCTCCACTAGATAGCTTTGACTCACTAATTGACTTAGGCTTCAGTAGATAGCTTTGGCTCCACTAGATAGCTTTGACTTTGGCTTCAGTAGATAGCTTTGGCTCCCGGCACATTCCAGAGAATGTTTTATTGTAAAAACATGTTGGATTTTGTCAAGGACTTTTTCTGCATCTATGGAGATGATCATGTGATTTTTGGCCTCAAATCCATTTTTGTGGTTTATTACACTTAATTGAACTGCAAATGTTGAATTGAATATTAGAGATAAAGCCTAGTGGGTCATGGTGTACAATCTTTTTAATGTATTTTAATGTATTTAATCTATTCTATTTGCAAGCATTTTATTGATAAGAATTTGTGAATCTATGTTTATCAGGAATTTTAGCCTGTAGCTGTCTTTTCTTGTGTTTTTGTCTGGTCTGGGCTTCATGGAAGGAATTTGGAAGTGCTCCTTTCTAGTTTTGAGTAGTTTGAGAAGACTTGGTTGCAGAGCTTCTTTGAAAGTCTGATAATATTCTGCTGTGAATCCATCTGAGACTGTATGTTGATTTTTTCTTTTTAGCTTAGAGGATTTTTATGATTATTTCAATCTCATTTTAATGGTTCTGTTGATTTCTTCTTGGTTTAATTTTGGTGATTTGAACGAATCTAGAAATTCATCCATTTCTTTTAGGTTTTCCAGCTTAATGGTATAGAAGATTTTAAAGTTTCCCCTTACTATATTCCTATTTGTTTTTGTAGTCTGCTGTAGTGTTTTCTTGATCATTTTTGATTCTGTTAATTTGGGTCCTCTCTTTCTTTTGTTAGTTGGGTAAATATGGTTCAAATTTCACAACATTCTTGCCAACTCTCATTGTCATTATTTGACATAAGGCTCCCTGTGAATTTGACCTTCATCTTACTATTTATTAGCAATATCGAACATTTTCTTGTATATGTGAGTCATTTGTATATTTTATTTAAATATTTAAATGCATGTATACATATCTTTTATGTAAGGATGTATGTATGTGAATAAATATATGTGTATGGATTGGATTGCAAATTTGCTTTCTCTCTCTGTGTGTGTGATGTCATGCTCATGCATGTGTGGATGTCAGAGAAGGATGCCAGATGGCCTGCTCTAATGTTATTCTTTTGAAATCTGGTCTCTCACTGAACCCCTTTTGGGTTACTTTTGGGACTAGAATGGATGTTTAGTGAGCTCCCAGAATTAACATGCTCAATTTTTTAATGTGGGTACTGGGAATTTGAACCGAGGTCCTCATGCTTATGTAGAGAATGCTCTTACCTTGGGCCATATCTTAGGCCTTTGAATTTCTTCATAGGAGATATATCTGAGAGGTTACAGTTGTACTCAATGTCTCTGAAGATCTGGAAGTAGACTAAAATGTCTTAGATGGACTTACCAAAAGAGAGGGTTAGAAGATAATCTTGTAGGGAATAGACAGGAACTAGATCAAGGTATGAGTAGTAGGTCTAATGAGGACTTAAAACCTTTCACCGTGTTAGGGTTTCCTTGGATCATTGTTTTTAGTGCTTAAATACCATCTACTTGACCTTGGTTTCCCTTAGTTATTGTCTTAGTGTTCTACTACTGTGAAGAGACTCCATGACCATGCTAACTTTTGTTAAAAAAACAAAACAAAACAAAACAAAACAAAACAAAACAAAACAAAACAGCATTTAATTGGGGCTGGCTTACAGTTTTAGAGGTTTAGTCCATTATCCTTGTGGTAGGAAGCATGGTGGCATTCAGGGAGATATGGAAGTGAGAGTTCTCTATCTGGATCTGCAGACAGCAGGAAAAAAGAGCCACCGGGCCTGGCTTGGGCTTTTGAAAACTCAGTGCCACTCCCACCAACAAGGCCAACACACCCCCTAATCCTTCTCAAATATTGCCAATGCCTGAAGACTAAGCACTAAATTTATGAGCCTATGGGACCATTCTCATTCAAACTACCACAGTTATGGTCCTGTGTTAGTTCCCATATAGCACATTTGCTGAACATACTTGTCATTGTCTCCATCAGTTCAGCAAGTGCTAAGTTCCTGCATCTCTGACAGGTCTTCCGGCCATAGTTCTTGCCAGCACATGTGACTGAATGCCACTGATGCTTATTCTTCATGAAGCAGCCTCATTCCCCAACATGTGTTTTCTCTTCCTGCTATAGTAAATCACAAATCACAGGCTCAGCAGCCAAGCACTCTAGAAGATCATCATCTTCCAGGCCTCTTGTTGCTCACTGGCTTCAGTATTGTGAATATACCTGAGAAGACATGAACATATGATCTTAGCATATGATAGCTCAGAAGCCTAAGAGATGGTGATTGCAGACTTATACCTTTTCCTGGAACCACCAGGAGAGGAGACTTTGTTTTTGTTTTCCAGCTTTTGGCAAGTCTCTGCAGTCTTTGGATCAGGGCCCCTCCTTCCACATTGGAGAAATGCCTTGATAAACACTTTGACTTCTTTTTCTGCTTCCTTCTTCTAGCTTCAACGCTTAAGTCAGGCACACCTGGATGTTTTGGATGATCTTCCTATTTTAAAGTTAGCTGAACAGCATCTGTAATTCTCCTTTATCATGTGAAAAAGACATTCACAGTTTGAGACTAGTGTGGTCCTCTTTGGTAACCATATTCTGTCACATGAATTCTTCAAGTATCAATTAGTTCATATCAGCTTCGTTAATTATTTAATAAACTTCTGAATTCAAGGAATTGTTTATGTTTGTCTATGCTCTGGCTTCCCTGGTTGTGGGATAGAGGCTAGTGTGATGCTGAGGTCTAAAGTGTAAGGAGACGGTGCTCTGAGGCCTGTGCGCACAATGATGGCCTCCCGTCTCCTCTTAGACCCAGGCTTCTATATCCTGTTTCTGACCTCCCTCATCTGCTGTACCTTTTCTTGAGCTCAGCCTGTCATAATCACCATGTGGCTCCTTTGGAGCCCCAACACCTACTGCCTTTGTAATCATGCCTTCCTCAGAATCTGGTCATCCTTCTAGACAGTGGCCTGACAATATCTCACTGTCATCGAGTCTCTTGCCCTGTGTTACCACTTCTGACAGACCTTGCTGTCGATTTTGAGGCAAGGCTTCTGTCCCATTTTAACCTCTCTCTTGCTTTACTTTTACTTGTGACTTCCAATGCTTTTACTCTGGATACCATATCACTATCTTTATTTTATAATAGAATACAAGCCCCATGAAAGCAAGCTCATTGATTTAAAAAAACATGAATTAAAAATGATTTTTTATTTATTTACTTTTGTGTGTGTTTGTGTGTGAGTGTGAGCGTGTGCGTGCACACATGCATACACCATAGCACACGTGTGGAGATTAAAAGATAATTTTCAGGAGTCCATTTTCTTCTCTCCATATGTGATTCCCAGAGATCCAACTCATGATCAGGCTCAGCAGCCAAGCACCCTAGAAGATCACAATCTTCCAAGTCTCTTGTTGCTCACTGGCTTCAGTATTGCATTTCTACTAAGGTCTAGGATGGTGTTTTGCATCTTGAAGATGTGCATCGAATATTGGGTAAACTGTAAAAATGACAGAAGATACTCACCAAAGGCTTTTGAAAGTCAACACTGTTCTAGAATCTCAAAGTGTGCTGTCTCCTTTCATCCTGTTCATGTCTGCCGATGAGAAAGCTGAGTCCTGGAAGGCAACTCACACAGATGCTAACTCAGGCCTCTATGAAGGAGAAAATGTGTGCTGGGAGCCAGCCCTGCTGCATGTGGAGTCCTACATTGCAATTTTAGTTTTGATGATCAATGTTACACTTTACAAACAAACATGCTATTATTTTTCTCATTTTAATTTCATAATTAAATTTTTATGACAGTTTCAAACATATTCATCATTCTATTTGTTCATATTTGTCCCTTGTAACCCTTATATTAATTTTTAAAATCTGTTGAGTTTTGTTAAGATTGTAACCATTTATTTACTTGAGTGAACATTAATAATTTTAAAGGAAAGGATCTGTAATTTTCGGAATGTTGATGGAGCATTGTTTTCACTATCTGAGTATATTCATCAACGGTGTGCATGTACCTTGGCCATGTTTTTTCCTAGGAAGTCCAGAGTGAGAGGAAAGTAGGGAACAAACTTCATGCATAAGTTTCCTGGATGGGCATAAAATGAGAAATAGGGCAAGGGCTAATTTTATAAATCCCTAAAATATGAAAGAAAATTATTCTTAATAAGTGAGAGTGTTGAGTTTCAGAGATATATGCCAGATGGCCTGATGGAAATTCAGCACCATTTCCTCCCTCCTATGTTTTCTCCTGGATTCCTGGTAATAACGTTTGCCGAGACTGCGCCAGCAGGGTTCTGGATTGGATTCCACCTATGAGAGCCTCTTGTGCAAGATTTGGAAGACAGAAGAGCAACAGAAGCCATTATTGCCCCCGCAGGCAGTTTCATGGGCTCCAACAGATGGGCCTACATGAAATCCTGCCAGAAGCTTCCCAGAATCCTCTCCACCAACCGTTTGGAGGCTGCAGGCAGTTGCAGGCCCGCTGGTAGCAGAGGTCTGTGAGCCTGAACAGCCTCATGCCCCAACATCAGCCGGGACTTTCTCTGACCTCTATTTTTCCAAACCTGTAACTGATTTTCACTAGTTTTGTAAACTATTAAATCACTTTATTACATTTGTACCACAGGATCACTAACCTGTTAGAATCTACCAGAAACCCTCAACTACCTAGACATACTTTTCTACCTAGAATTTTGGCTTTAACATAGCCCTTTTCTTGAGGAACTCTTTATTTGATGTGTGATTTGTGGTTTGTTTCCTCTTCCAAGATGTGAAAAATTTGTAATGAAAATGAATAGAGAAACATTAGCATTAATTATTACTTAAAAACTTACTCCTTGAGCTTTAAATTGTTTGTTTTGTATTTATTTAGTGTGTGTGTGTGTGTGTGTGTGTGTGTGTGTGGACACGTGTATCAGAGGATATCTTGAATGTGTCAGTTCTCTTCTTCTACCCTGTCCATCCTGGGATTTGACCTCGAGTGTCCAGCTTGGTGGCAAGCGCCTATACCTGCTGATCTATTTTGCTGCCCCCTATCTAAATTTTTTAAATGGACAAATCATACTTGGTTATTTGAAATTTGGATCTCATGTTAACATAGCATCCTGAATATTCAACGTCAGAATTAAAGTTGAGGACAAAACCAAGCAAACGATCCACAATGCAATCCATTGAAGTAAACGCATATGAGAAGATTGTCAATACAAAAAGTGGAAGAATACTCAATAATTTGTCCTTCAAAGTAAGGGTTCCCAGTTCTCCTGGCCACTCATACTTTCTGTTCTATGTCATTACACTAAGGAGCGAATTGTGAAAACTCTTACTCGTACAGAGCTTTAATTCACAAGCACATCCTAAACAACAAACTATTGAATTTCCACAGATTTGAGATCAAGTCGATTTCACAACCTTCTGTGTGCCTCCTCTTGCAGCACTAATGTGTCTGTTACATTTGCATTTTTATCTGCCTTCTATTATCTCTAGATTTCAGCCTCTTTGAGGACAGAAGTTGTATCCTACTGATCATTTTATTTATTTTATTTTATTTTTTGCCTGATTATTAGTCTGGGTCCAAACTCCTAGAAGATGGTTAAAATAAAGATTACTATTTTTATTATTTACAAATTTACTTCTGATTCAAACTAAACTTGTGACGCCAAAATGTAAATGAAGTGATAGACAAAACCAAGCCAGCAACCCACTGTGCAACGTATTACCGGTATGTCATAAACAAGTGGAGAAGAGAATTTCTTCTTAGAATACTTAATGTCTTTAAGCCTAATATACATTTTAGGCTTCTTATTCCTTACTTATTCAACATTACTATTCCATGCCATCCAACAAGTGTGAATGATGTAGACATACTTAAAAAACAATTCATGCTTTTTGCCTGGAGGACTTGACAGATGCCCTTGTTAGATTGCTTCTGTGAGAAACTCAGAGAAGCAGCAGAAAGTGGCAGAGGGGACGTTTTATTTTGAGCCAGGTTTGGGGCCATCTTGTGCTGATGCACTCTGGAATACTGCTCTACCAAAAAAGAGCTGTATTGGTAATGTGGACACCAACATGTATTAGATGAAGTTTATATCACCAATGCTCAACAGTAAGTGAGCATCCAAGCATACAAACGATGGACCTTTACCATCCACTGATGCTCTTGATACCAGGATTGGCCTGGGATAGATAATCCGTTGTTGCCAAGCCAGTAGACACACAAGACCCAGGACTAGGAGAGATTCCTACTGCCTTCACCATTGTCTGCTTCTAAGCATGAAATACTCACATCTTGTTCCAGAGCCCATTACCCTCGGAGTTGGTTTAGAATTATTGCTAGGTTAGGCACAGGAAAAGCCATTACCAAATCTAGCTGTGTACTTATGTTTAAGGCAAAAATAAGCTAATGAAAATGTTTCTGTCCCTATTGTAGGTAAGAATGGATACATATTAAAGGTGTGATTCTTT
The DNA here is from genome assembly GCA_010120015.1 of Rhombomys opimus. Lineage (NCBI taxonomy): Eukaryota > Metazoa > Chordata > Mammalia > Rodentia > Muridae > Rhombomys > Rhombomys opimus. The sequence goes on along the minus strand of REGO01000500.1, from coordinate 832,971 downwards.
TATTAAAATGTTTAGTTTGTAAGCAAAAGAATGAAAAATAATTTTAAAAGAGTAGGTGTTGCAGTGAGTAGAGAGAGTGATTAAAGTAAAGGTGAACTTGGATTCAAGAAGGTAATTTCTCTAGGAATGCAAAGTAATTCCATATTCCTATTTTGTTTCACAGTACATTCATACATACATATATAAATGTGCTAACATTGTGTATTTTGGCATGCAAATCTGTAGTTTGGGAATTTAAAAAAATTAAACATCATCTTAATTATACCAGTAGAAATTTATCTTATTTAATACATTTTTACCCCCCCCCACCCCCGAGCATAGTGTCTTCTTTTTTTGGTAGATGTTTCTTACTAGATAAATCACACGTTCATCAAGAATTGTTTTGATTGCCTGAGAGAGAGAGAAAAAAAAAACTCACCCTAAATTAAAAATAAGACTCATCTAGTTTAATTATAAAATGGGAATGATTACTATTGCTTACTGATTACTTAAATATTCATGAGAATGAGTCTCCAAATTTAGATAGCTGTATATTCAAAGATAGATAAAGGATGTGTTTGTATATTTTTTATTAGGAGATAGTGTTAATCCGTATCCCCCTGGTGGAGCTCTTGGAAGACGGAGCATCTGTGGAAGCTGGCTCTGCCGGTTTCCATGCACTTAACAGGTAGCGAGCCGGTCTCCTCCCTGAAGGAGATCTGGCTCAGTATGATTTTGCTACAGATGCATGAGAACTTCTTATTACTTTTGATTGCACACAACACATCTAACACTGAATATATGAATTCTGAAAATTGACATGGCTGTTTTGACTTTTAAAGTATCCTCAATAAAGGATACTGGTGCATTTCGTATATCCAGGGGGAATTCTGGGATTTCTTGGAATACACTGGAAAGAAGGACAGAAAGACCTACCATGTGATGTATCCCCCTATTTGTATTGTTCTGATGCTTGACCAGTAGAGGTAGAATGGGCACTAGAGGTAGTTAAAGCTTTTTGAAGATGAGTTGAAGGCTCAGAGAAATGGTAAACAATGAAAAGTCAAAGATATGAACAGAAATAAGACACAAATTTGAATTTTAGGGTTAGTACCAGTTCTGATCTTTTGAAATCTTTGGACTTTCTCAGACTTCATGTATAGATCTGGATTGTTCCACAGGCAAGAGAAGTGTGGGAGGTCTCAGAGATACAGTCCAAGGGCTTATTCTGGTAAATTTTTATGTTAGTCCACAGGCTTATGCTCATTCCCTGAGAAAACCAACAACTGCTCCAAAAGACTGTCAATTATATTATTGACTCTGAAGATGGGACAGACAAAGAAAAGGGGCAGGGTTCATTCAGCATTTCACTGGTGTGGGATGCTCTACCCTACTGTGATGCTTTCTCCCTGTGCTTTTTTATTTCTTTGTATCTACAGAGCAAGGGCAATGGCATTTTCTCCCCTCTCTTCATGTGGTTCATGAAGGAATGCTGTGCGAATCATAGATATAAATATATCTTGGGCTGAGTACCTTGCATGGGGCAGCAGGCAGAAGTTATAACAAGTAACTGAGCACAGTAAGATTCAGTGGCTTAACCAAGTCATAAGCCATCTGCACACACCCCTTTATTTATCTTTCAGCAGATGAAATCTGCTCCAAAGCAGATGCTAGTTAGAAAATTATAGCATGCATCACAAAAGGCTTTGTCAGAAACACAGTAAAAACCTGTCAGTGTACGTTAAACACGTAAACATAACAGTATAGGTGACTAGATGCTTAGAATGTCAGTGGCAAGACTGGAGGAACAAAAGACAGTATTTGCATGTATTTTCAGGTGTTCCTGATTTCAGGAAGTCTTAAGTTACCCTGGTCATGTTCATATTAGCCTCCAGAACAGAGCTAATGTGATTCCCAGGAAACCAGGCTTATACAAAATACCAAAGTTCACTAGCTGAAATCTATTTGGTTTGTAATTTTTGTCTCCTGCAAAGAGAAAGAATATGATTAGTGCTTAATTCAACCTCTCAAAATGTATGTAAGTGCCACTGTCAGGCTCTCTTTTACCTGGAAGCTGCTGAGAGGCATTCTGAAGAACCTCAGGCTTCTAGGTCCTGAGTATTATCCAGTAGACGTACTGCTGTTTCCGAAGACAACCCAACATGACACGTTCCATCCTCGTCGTTCCTTTGTTTTCACAATTACTTTCTCTACTAATAAAAAGTCTGATGATTGCTTTGTTCATTATTAATTGGATGATTTCAACATGTAATTCACATGTGTAAATATAGTTCCGACTCTCCTAAGATGTCAGTCTGAGGAATTATTCATTAGTATGGCCTTGAGGAGTGAACAAGGTGTTTGTGCCTTTGAAATATTCTTTAAAAGAATCACATAGCTATATTCTGGCAAATTATATTTTGGAAGGGAAAATTTGAAGAATACTTTTTTTCCTTGTCATGGAGAATAGAGCACCTTAGGATTAGAGTTTTGAAACAATGCATTAGTATCCCTTACAGGCACATGAGTTGGCTTTCTTCGTAGGGATGAGAGTTCTTTAAAAATAACACATACTTAAAAAATCTTTCTGATGACAAAGAACTGCTGATCCTTGAGGGAAAAGAAAGTGTCTTTGGTAAGAACACTCTTTTCTTGTCAGTGATCTCTATTTTTTTTTCAAATGCTACAAATTTACTCATTTCCACATTATAGACATGCAGAAGTTAAAATACGTTTTATTCCCAGATAAAATATCATTTCCCAGTGGATTTAGGAAGAATCATATAAAGACTATAGAGTATCCTTATGAGTAACGTTATAAGTAGGAAGAGAAAAGAATAAATTTCTTGAATTATTATTTCTCCTATTATTGCAAAATTGTATATGTGTACGTAAGACAGGCTGATATTGATTAATCTATATTGATCATAGTACATGATCTTGGATAACTGATATTTGTCAGTAATATCAAAAACAATGGTGTATGAAAGCACTGCTTGATTGTAGAATGATTTTGCACTGGGGCAGTACTAGTAAGGGATTTGATCTATATCTTTAATGTCTTTTGAGGACCATGAGTACAAAGTAATATTCACTTACTAATAGTAATACTATTTGCCAGTTTGGATAGTTGTGATTTTCAAAGAGATCTTTCTTTGGAAAGGAACCTCTTGGATGATGGCTCTGTAGGTTTCATGAGGCTTATGATTGGAGCATCAATAAAGGTAGGAATGAGATTGAAAAAGATTCAGTGTTGAATTCCAGAGAGCAAAGACCCAGAAATGCTTATATCAGCCCCAAATTTCAAAGGTCTTACTTGCTGAGTCTGCTTTCCTTTTCTTTTATTTGATAACTAAATAAACATTTGCTTAAGCCTTTATAACTTAACTCTGTTCTAAATGCTATCAAAGGATAAAGTGGCTCCCTACCAATGGATTGGAAAATGTGGTTCAGGATTTGCAGTCGCAGATATAGAAAACTTAACAATCCCCTAAACATTTATTATTAATTCACTAATTAAAGTAATTAGTTGCTGATGTATCTGATCTAATTGTGTAGTGACTAAACCTCGGTGATTCCTGAATATTTTCATGTATTTCACAAACAACTCAGGTCTTCTGCACTGGAGTATGCAGCTAGATGCCTGGGGTTTTCAACTGTGAAGCATGGATTTGTAAAAATGTCATCTTGTTCCTATAACCCACTGTGGGACTCTCATTTCCTGAGTGTTAGAACATACTTTATAATAAAAGTGTGAAGTATGACGTTTATGTATGTAAATATTGACTTAACCGTTTATGATTTTTTCAACTATCTGCACTTTTGATTAAATAATGATTCAATCTACTAACTGTTGTGATAGTAAGTAATATCTTAGAGAGCAAAATTTTTTAAAGGGAATATTCCTAAAATGTGATAAGAATTACTAATTCACTATTAATAGTTTCAGATGGCATAGACTTCTTCATGAAATCAAAGCTTCAGTTAACATTTTATTTTGAAAAAGCCAAAAGCCCCTGCTTTCTCACCTATAAATTGGGGAGAGTGATAGTTTACTAAATTTGTGACATTCTTTGAGAACTAAATTCAGGAAGGACTAATGGCATATTAATATTAATCATAATAAGACTGGAAAGACATTTTGGGGGCGAGATAAAATCTCGTATTTTAGTACCTTTACTCTGTCCCTCATCCATGGCTGCTTTGTGCACCCTCCAGCCCTGGCCAGGTCTACCTTTTCTTTTCCATTGTTATTACCATAGTTTTCCTATTAAGGCTTTGGCAGTAGTCCCCCACTTAGTGTCTGTCTCAGTCTTTGTTTCTACGGGGAAACATTTTTAACTTCTACTACCGTAAATAACTATTATTGTCATAACTCCTAAGACATGCAAAAAATAAGAAAAAGTAAGCATTGTCAATGGTGGGTTGTGAAGAATAGCTGTAATAGTTGGGAATCATTGCCATAGCAAATATACGTCAACTATGTTATGAAAATATGCTGATGAAGGGTTTAAAATGAGTGACTTTCTATATAAATCTATACATAAATAAACACAAGTGGATGTTATCATGAACAAAAGCACCACTATCAAGATATTGCCACTCAGTGGTTTTTTTGGCTGTTGTTTGGGTGCCATGCTGTTAAGTCAAGATGTGAAATGAGAAGGCAACATACAGTTCTAAAACAGGCAGTGCAGCATGGTAACAAACAAACACATTTTAGGATAGAAAGTTAGAAAGTGAACATCATTTCTTTTCTAAAAAGACTTTCTCTAGTGAGTTTCTTGAAATTTCTCACTTCTTTATAGAGTTCTGGATTACATAACACACACCAGTTTACAAATATGCAGGTTCATGAACATGCACACGGGTTAAAAAAAAACATGGGCTGACACCTCTGAAGTCATGAGTCCAAAATATTCTCTTCTTTTGAGTTGTCATATTAAGTGTTTGCCAGAGTAACAAAAATCTAACCCAGTTTTGTCGGGACACCCTGCTGGGAAGAACATCCCAGGAGTGTTCTTGTAAACATAATCATATTTTTTCTTTTAGCACAGTCTAAAAGATTGATTTAATGCATATTTTATTGAAGAAAAGCCATTTTAGAAGGTGATCATTGAATAGTTCAGAGTAGACACACGCTATACAAAAATTATTTTCTGAGTCTGTATGGGGAGATAGAGCTTTTGGTTTTTAAGATATTTTATAATCATATATCATCTACATTTTTATGCCAAGTAAAGGTATATAATTTTTATAGATTTTTATGTGAAGTGTTTAAGTATATTTTCTAAATTATGCATCTTATCTCACTTAAAATTATAGTGTTATGTTTTGATTAGGCTGATTAGAGAACAGTAAAAATATTATTAAAAAGAGAGTGATGTTTGCTACAATACGTTTTATTGAAGAAAATTGTATTTTTTAAATCAATATAAAGATTTTTGTCCCCAAATATCTTGTTTAGTAATTAATAAGAATTTAACATTTGAACTCTGACTAAGAATACTTAATCTGATGAAATTTTGATGAAAATGTGTCCTTCTATAGGATACAATTTTTTCCAGTTATTTATTTATTCGGTTTCGGGTAGGAGAGTTTCCCTGAAGTAGAATAAATTAAGTTTGTAAGACAGTTAATATACATTATGCCCATGATTTTTATATAGAGTTTTATCAGTTTTCATATAGAGTTTTATCAGTTTTCAATTTTTTCTTGTCCCAATCTATAGACTCAGTTTTAAAGCAGAGGGTTTATAAATTTCAGCCATTGACCTAAAGATTTTACTAAGTGTTCTCATTAGCCAACTTATTAACACTGTAGTGACGTTAACTGCTAGAGAGCCTCACGGATAGCCAACTTTTAGTGACAAGCATGTTTGTTTGTGTGGTGTGTGGTCCACTTAAATGACTAGTTTTCATTTCAGATAATATTCTCCAGGGGAACATACAAAGAACCAGACAAGACTGCTGGCTTATCCTGAGTCCAAGCTCTCAGTGGGAGACGATGCCCTAGTTTTCCTGTGACTTGAGGTGCCAGGGTGTGATTGTACCCCACGGGAACCTCCCGTTTTCTGATAAGGAGAAGTGGAAATGAAGGCAGATGGCTTTAGGGTATAACTGGGAGGGAAGGAGGGAGGAGACTGGAATCAGGTTGTAAAGTGACTAAATAAATAAACAAATAGAAAAAAATAAAATTTACCTTAAAAAACAAGAAATATGGTGACAATTCCACTACTAGTTACAATAGAGTATATAAAAAGCCAGAAATAGCTTACCTTTTTGGAGTTGTTGGCCAGTGAGTTTCCATGGACAACTCCAAACATTACCGGTTAGGCCAACTGTTGGTTATCCTTCCCTGAACTTGGCTGTAAGTCTCTGTTACTAAAGACATCACATGCTTGAGTTACAGGCCTGCAGTAACTTTTACAGTAACTTGTGCCTCTGAATGAAGCGTTTTAGACTCTGCCTCCTTCCAGACATCTAAGATTGACAGCTACAGGGCTGCTCCTGATTCAGCCTCTTCTCTTATGCTGTCTTCCCAATTGACTGGCTCCTAAAAGCCTGGTCTGCCTGTGAGATTCCTAAAATATCCCTCTGCTCTTAGCTTGTCTTCAGTGACAGGCCATTGGAGAAGCTGCCTGTGTGCTTTGTTCTTGTTAGTTGCGGCTTTCTACCTTTCAACAAAAAGACTTGTCTTTCAGGTTTGCTTCCTCTTAGGAAGTTCTCCACTCTCCTGTTCTAAAATCAGCAGCACCATGCCCACTGTGGATCTTTTTCCCTGGAAGTTCTTGCTTTACTTCTTTTTCCAAAGGTGATGCCAGGAGTAGTTGTTTGTGGTTATTAATTCATCAGCACATGGACATGCTATGCTTTATAAGTGTTCATTGTTTAAAGCTTGAGAAGCCAGATGAAGGAGTTGTCTGCTGACATTGAGAGACCAAAGAATTAAATGTTAGTGTATTTTTTTGGAGGGGGGGGGTAATTGGTTTAAAGTTTAAAGCACAAGCCTGAACGAAGGCCAGCCAGGTAGAGACATGTCCAGCCACCTGCTGGGAGGAACTAGCCTTACCACATTCTTTTCCTGCCCACTAGAGATACAGTTGCTAGGAAATCCATCCAGATGACCAGGCTAGAACTGTTTATGGTTATGCCTAAAGTAAACCAATCATTTCTTTTTTTTTTTTTTAATTGAAAACTGTTTTTATTTTCTCCTTGTTCTATTGGTTTTTTTTAATTTTTTTTAATTTTTTATTTTTATCAGTTACATTTTATTAATTCTGTATCCCAGCCGTGCCCCGAACCCTCGTTCCCTCCCAGTCCCTCCCTCCCTCATCACTACTGTGCCCCTTTCCAAGTCCACTGATAGGGGGGGACCTCCCCCCATTCATCTGATCCTGTTTTATCAGGTATCTTCATTGAGTTCCTGTTAGAAATAGTCCTTGTTCCCCTCACTTTGGGAAACCAATTGGTTACTGAGCTACCACAGGCTACATCTTAGCAGAGGTTCTAGGTTATATCCATACATGGTCCTTGGTTGAATGTCAGTTTCAGAAAAGACCCTATGCCCAGATATATTTGGTCTTTGTGGAGCTCCTATCCTTTCCCCATCAGACTAACTCCCCTTCTTTCTTGTGATTCCCTGTACTCTGCCAAAGGTTTGGTCATGAGTCCTTGCTTTGAAAACACTGCTAGTTAGAGGCTTTCAGATGCGCTCAGTAGACCCCTGTCATGCGTTCAATGCACATCCCATCTGTCTTTCTAGACGAGGATTGATCCTCTTACCCCATGTCTGCTCTCTTGATTATCTTTTTTAGGTGTATAGATTTCATTATGTTTATCATATCTTATAGGTCTATATAAGTGAGTATATACCGTGTTTGTCTTTCTCCTTCTGGGATATTTCACTCAGAATGATGTTTTCTAAATCCCACCATTTGCCTGCAAATTTCATGATTTCCTCCTTTTTGATTGCTGTGTAGTATTCCATTGTGTAGAAATACCATAATTTCTGTACCCATTCTTCCATTGATGGACATCTGGGTTGTTTCCAGGTTCTGGCTATTACAAATAAAGCTGCTATAAACATGGTTGAACAAGTATCCCTTTTGTGTACTTGAGCATGCTTTGGGTATATACATAGCAGTGGTATAGCTGGGTCTTGAGGAAGCACTATTCCTAATTGTTTTAGAAAGCGCCAGATAGCTTTCCAGAGTTAAACCAATCATTTCCAAAGTCAATTTCCCTTACCCAATCATGTATCGCCAAGGCAAGTAACTCCCTGCTTGTGGTTTTTCCATTTAAAAACCTTGTTCCCCTAGACTGCCCCACCACACTCCTCCTCTTCACCAAGGAGGTTGCTGCAACCCAGGCTCGAGCTCGTATTAAATAAACCTCATGTGTTTGCAGCAGAGTCGATTCCTGGTGGTCTTTGGGGGTCTCACGAGCTGGGCATAACAGTGTCTAGACAGAAGAGGAATTTAGAGAAATCACAACTAACACATAGGAACATGTGCTTTGAGGTCCTGTAAAAGTATCATCTCTGCATAGGTAGAGTATACCATCTCTACACAGGTAGTCTGGAGTTGTATAAGAAAGACTTGAATGTGAGCAATGGAGACATGTTCTTCCACGGTCTCTGCCTGGTTCCTGACTTTGCTCCTACTTGTCTTCCTTTTGTGATGGACTGTGATCAGGAAAGGTAAAACAAACACTCCCTGTCCCCCACCCCTGGTTGCCTTTAGTTATGGTGATTATTACAGCAATAAAATACACGCTTACACATTACCACCAATGTGCCTACATTTTCTCATTGTGTGACAAAATACAGAACATGTCCCTTAGAATTGGGGTGAGATGAAGTTAACTAACACATGAAGACTCATAACTGTGCCTGCAGCACACTCTCATCACTATGCCACCCTCACCAGTTTTCTTATTCTTACACATGTTTGATTCATTATTGAAGGATTTAAATTGTAATAGGAAGGCAAGACAGGCATGATCAGCTTTCATATAGAAGCTATCACATAAAAATGTTTTCTTCAAATTTGAGATGGTGAACATTCATGAATATTTTTATACTATTTCAAGTATTTGCAACTATATGTAATAATACCCAGAAGGCCTCTTCCCACAATGTTCACCTAGTTCTACTTTGTGCCTATATCTATGGCAGCTAATGAATTCTTTTTATTTTCTATATATTGTTCTTGAAAAGGAATTGGTATACTTGGAGATTTAAGGTGATAGGTGAGAGGAAAATAATCAAAAAAGAAAACAAATTACATGAAAATGTCTTGTTTGAGGGAGCTATTTTGTAACTGCATCAGAAGTTAAATCTAAAGTTGTCATACTTCATTTTAAAATCTAATCCTTTCCTAGTAACTTCATTTCTTTTAAAAGAACTAACTCAGAGGAGTACTGCAAAATATAATTGAGAAGTAATTAAAATCAAGTCTTAATTTAAGGTTTTGAAGAAATGGTGATGAATACGAATTTGATGCAGAACATGTTGAACATTTGAAAGATGCTTAAGAAAGCCAAATGTTTTAAATTTTCCCTGAATTGATAATACGGACATGGAGAAAATCAAGAAAGGAGCTTCCAGGTAAGGACTACTGGAATATACTAGAAAGAAAATGATCCAAGAAAAAACAGTGATAATGTAACTTTCCAAGTCTATTGTGATTTTTATACACATCTCTTGTGAGAGAATTGTTAATATTTATTGTTAGTCTCATAATCATATTACCTATATAAATCATGAATGAAGTTACTGACATTTGAAAGAAATCTTATAGATCATCCACTGAAATCCTTACAAAAAATACTTCAGGGAGGTAGTAATTCAGCCCTTGCATAAATTTCTATCTGAAAAGCAGACTAATCTCATTTTGTGAATTTTAAAAAATGATTATGAAAATGAACTGGATTTAAATTTGCATAACTAGATTACTTAAATATTTGGGATTAATATTTTCTTCTCTTTCACATTATGTGTATACCGTTTTTTAATTTCACATGGGGCATTGCAGAGTAGTAGAAGTGAAATTTCAGTCACTTTGTTCTGAACTAATATGCTTTCTGTCTTTGCTAGTGATGTGAAAATTTATTAGGATCCTGTAAAGTCATAAAAATCTATCACAGGTTTTATTAAAATCTGCTGCTCTTAATATTCAGCAGTGTTGAAGCATTGCTATTTTTTGTTTACATATGCAGTAATCATAGTTTTTGACAAAAATTTAAGGTGTTCATATGGTAGCTATAGCTGATGATGGGTTGCATATTATTAGCTCTGAGAGTCCTTTTAAGTTGACTGAGGCAGAAGCTGGCATTTGCTTGGATATGCTTTCCGTGATATATGATCCAGGTTCGTGAGGAGACAACCTTATTCTTCTTGTTTCCTAACTTGTAGTACACTCTATTTCTTACGTTTCTGAGATCCCGACTATGCCTCAAGGCCTAGTTTATGCTCCACTATTTTTTTTTTTTTAAAGAATCATGAGTCTCCCTGGGAAGGGGAACTAGGATAGAAAGGGTGGGTGTGGGGTGGGGATGGAAACAGGAGATCAAGTGGGGAGGAGGGTGGTGGAGAGAGTACTGGAGAGAAACCTGGAATTAGAGGCATCTTGGGGATTAGTTAGAAACCTAGCGAAATGGAGAGTCCCAGGAATCTATGAGAGTGACCCTATCTAAGTCTCTTAGCAATAGGGGATATGTAACCTTTACTGGCCATGGCCATCTCTTGTAATCAGGCAAGATACCAACCGAGCCATACAACTGACAGTTGGGTTGGTGTAATGGTGGCCCAGAAGTTGTGGAAGTGGTTAACCAATAAGTGGTCCAGCCTGAGACCAATGCCAAGAGAGGGAGCCTGGACACAGACACTGCCTGGGTGGCCCAGAGACCTAGGAGAGAATCAAACACAGAGGCAATGATAATAATAATAATAACATCAATAAAATTAGGCCTAATGATATTAGATTATGCCTAGCCCAATTGTCATCACTGAGACTTCACCCAGCAACTGATAGAAATAGGTACAGAAACACACAGCCAAACATTAGAGCTGGAGGAATCATGCTGAAGAGGGGGAGGAAGAATTGCAGGAGCCAGAAGTGTCAAGGATACCACAAGAAAACTCACAGAACCAGCTAACCTGGGCTCAGGGGGGCTCACAGAGACTGAAACAACAACCAAGGAGGCTGCATGGGAATGACCCAGGCCCTCTGCATACAGGTTACAGTTATGTAGCTTGTTCTTGTGAGACTCCTAACAGTGGGAGCAGGACCTGGCTCTGGCTCTTTTGTCAGCTTTTGGGACCCTGGCTTGCCCTCTCCAGCCTTAATATGAGAGGTGGTGCCTAGTCTTACTGCAACTTGATATTTCATGTCTGGTTGATATCCATGGGAGGCCTGTCCTTTTCTGAATAATACATGCTACAAATACAGAGAAACTATTGTGTACTTCAAAGTCAACTAATAGAGAGGGCAGTCTTACCAGCAGAGCCTAACAATCCCAACTATTCTAGAGGGAGACTGATGGGAATATCACAGACTCAAGGCTTTCCTCAGGGTACACAGTTTAAGTTTAAATCAGCCAGAACAACTTAGAAAGACTGGGTTTTTTAATTAAAAATTAAAAAGAAGCCTGGGGATATAGCTCAATGGTATAGCAATTCCCTGGCATGCACAGGATTATGTGATGGGTTAGGAATAGCTGCTCAGTGACCACTCAGACACCAGATTCAAATCAGCAGAGGTTTGCATGCTAAACAGAAACTGATCAGCAGGGCCATAATCTGCACTCCAGAGCCAGACTATGATGTTGGTCTGCTCCTAAGGTAGGTTTTTTTTTATAACCAGGTAGCAACCAGGTAACAAAACTGAAGCCATGTGTAGAAAACAAGCCACAACTAGGAAACAACCAGGTAACAAAAAATACAACCAAGTATCTAGGTGTAGGAACCACCATTACGTCATTTTGATTAGCTAGACTAAGTGTTTCTAACTGACCTTTATTTTGATTGGTTCTGCAGTTGGGGGACTGCATAGAGTGTCCAGGTAACAAAGTATACAAAGTTTGAAAAATGAAACCATAGACACTTGGAGGCAAAATGGCTTTTGATATGCTAAAACCTACAGCAGGTGTTAACAGAGGAGCCATAGTTACGCTAAACAATAAAGTAGGTCTCAACAGAGGGGCTATAGAATTTAAGCAGGTTACAATAGTAATAGGGGGAAAAAAGAAAAACAAATCTTTGAGTATCTCATCCATGGAGCTTTCTAGACTTTGATAACCCTTTTCTGGATTATGTAATTCTAACTAAACTGGTTGCTGTTCTTTCACACTTGTTTCAAGTATATCTGTATTTTTTTTCTCATTTTCCAAAGGAGAGATTTTCTGTTACAGTGTTGTTTTTGTTGGTACATTAAAACTTAAATTAGCACATGTTTTAATTAGGAGAAGATTTAATCAACAGTGGGTACAGAAAGGTCTTCTAGAACCATCTTAATAAGGAACATTTGAAGGATGGTCAGTCTAGTTTTCATTAAATAAGTGTAAAGGCTCAACAACGCTAATTGTATCCCACTTTAGATGTTGAAATGTTTGAGTTGACCCCTTTTTGATACCTCTGTGAAGATTTGCTTGCCTTTGGCTCCAATGACATTGTCAGGGCACCAGCAGGACTGGGTATGTGACATACTTAGATCAGATTATATGAAGAGTTGCCATACACACCGTTGCCCTATAAGCTAAGCAATGGCTTCAAGCAGAGAGAGGCCTGCTTTAGAACTGGTAGCTGGATCATTATGTCTAGCTGGGGAGGGTACATGATTTGGAAGGTGCTGAGGGAGTGAATTGCAAGTAGATAATCAATAAAGACCGAACAATGGCAATTGGACAACTATTTCTTGCTTTAGCAATTATTCAGCTGTTTGGTTTTTAACAATGTGAATTGAGCTAGATTTATGTGGAAAGAGGAACCGCAGCTGGGAAAATGCCTCCATTAGATTGACTTGCAGGCATGTCTGTAGGGGCAGTTTCTTGATGAGTGACTGAGGTGGAAGGGTCCAGCCCACTGGGAGTTTAACTAACTACCCCTGAGCAGGTGGTCCTGCTTTGTTTAGAAAAAGAGGGTTGAGCAGGCTTTGAGAAGCAAGCTGGTCATCAGTACTTTCCCATGGATGGCCTTTACTTCAGTTCCTGTCTCCAGGTCCTTGCCTTGAATTCCTGCCTCACTTCTCTCAATGACAGTGTGACCTGGAAACTATAAACTGAAATAAAACCTTTATCCCTAAAGTTGCTTTTGTCATGGTGTTTTATAGAAGAATAGAAACCCTAAGACAGAGACTTTTCAGTCTTATGTACTTTTCTGAACATCTATTCTGGAATTGGATCTGTAGTAACAGGGAACTATTTTACAAATAACAATAATTAATCCTTTACCACTTCAGGGCTATATACAACAACTCTCTTTTCCTATTTTCACCAAATTTCTCCATCACCATAATACTTTCATTCTTCTTTTGTCTTTCCTCACAGATACACAAAATTCAATAAGCTTGAATTACAACTAGCAAATAAAAACTAGAGGTCAAGGTGACAAAACCTTTCAATACTATCAGAAGCTGAGGTCATATGTTGTCAACAATTACTCTATGCAGCAGACTGGAGAATAAAGTGAAAAGCAATTTTCTTACAAAAACAGTTCATAGCTGGGTGTGGTGGCACATGCCTGTAATCCCAGCACTCTCGGAGGTAGAGGCAGGCAGATCTGTGTGAGTCTGAGGCCAGCGTTTTTTACAAAGTAAATCCAGGACCGTCAAGGCTACGCAGAGAAACTCTGTCTTGAAAAACAAAGAGACAATAACAAAACAAAACAAAGAAGCAAAATCAACCCCTTCAAAACAAACACAAACCCAGTTCATAATATCCTGATATGTGCTTGCTAAAAATTTAAATATTTAAAAACCTGAATTCATGAATATTAAAATCTCTATTTATCATCTGTCTATTTATCTCTCATTAACATCTATTCTTATCTATTATCTATCACTCATGATCAACTAATCCTATCTATCTATATCTATCTATCTATCTATCTATCTATCTATCTATCTATCTATCTATCTTCTCTATCTCTCATTATCATCTGTTCTTATCTATCATCTATCTATCAATCATCTATCTGTCTATCTATCTATCTATCTATCTATCTATTCATGTATCTATCTATCTATCTTCTTGTATACTATACCCAGAACTACCTGAACTACACTTAATATCTATTCCCTGGTGGTTGTAAAAGCAGTTTATAGCACTTACTGTCCTTGGTATTAAATATCCCTTGGTATTTAAAAATAGCAGTCCTGCTGTAGATATTTGAAATGTAAATTTTAGATTATTTTGTGCATCATATTTTTGTCCTGTTTACTAGAAATTTGAATTAGAAAAATATCTTAAAATATTTTTATATTTTATATTTTTATATAAATATCTTTATATTGATCATATTCACCCATCACTGTCCCCTCTTTACTTCCCCAGCACCCCACGCATGATCTCTTTTGTTAAAATTGTTTTTATAACCGCCGAACACTATTAATGCTGCCCATATGAACATGAATGTGTGGCTATCACTGGGGCATGAGCAAACTACCAGAAGAGATGTTCTTAGAGGAGAGTGAGCTCTCTCCCAGCAGCCAACAATCGCCAATAGCTCTCCTCCCAGGGTGGGACCTTAAGCATTTCTCCCCCTTTCATCCTGGAGCTTTGCTTGCCTTGAGCTCATGCAGGTCTTGTGTAGCTTATGTAGGTCTTGTGTAGCTTCTATGAGTTGATGTGTGCAATAGCCATGTCCTGTCCAGAGGTTAGCATTCCACAGCTCTTCTCCTCCTTCATTTCACCCCCTTGTGCTGAGCCCATCATCTTTGAATGGTGGGAGTTTTGTGTAGATGGCCCGCTCACACTTGAGCACTGAAAGGTGTTTATACTCAGCACAATGACCAGCTCTGACCCTCTGCACTGGCAGCTACGCAATGCAAAAGGAAGCTTCTCTGAGCAAAATTGGAAGTAACACAGACTTAAAAAACTGAATTTATGAGTATTAAAATCTCTACCTACCATCTGCCTATCTCTGTCTATTTTTCTATCTATCTATCTATCTATCTATCTATCTGTCTGTCTGTCTGTCTATCTATCTATCTATCTATCTATCTATCTATCTATCTATCTATCTATCTATCTATCATTTATCGTCTTGTATGCCATATCCAGAACTACCTGTACTGGCTGGCTTTGTGTGTCAACTTGACACACCTAGAGTCATCAGAGAAAGGAGCCTCATTTGAGCAAATGTCTCTGTGAGATCCATCTGTAAGGCATTTTTTTCAATTAGTGGTGCCATTCCTGGGCTGGTGTTCCTGGGTTCTATAAGAAAGTAGGGTGAGCAAGCCATGTGAAGCAGAGCAGTAAGCAGCAATGTTGTGTAGCCTCTGCGTCAGCTCCTGTCTCTAGGTCCCAGCCCTGCTTGAATTCAGTCCTGACTTCCTCCAATGTCAGACTATGATCTGCATGTGCAAGGTGAATAACTGTTTTCCTTATCAACTTGCTTTTTGGTCATGGTGTTTTCATCACAGCAATAGAAACCTAACTAAGACAGGCATAAGCATAGATGTGTAAAATGCAGTTTGACAGCACAGCTTCAGGCTTCTCATTCATGGGCTTTTGAGCAGGTTTACAGCACCAGGCATGAAATTCCTCCTGTGGAGCACATTGTAGAGAAGCACACCAAAATACATTTTAAGACCTGTTTTTAAAGCCACTTTTTATTATTTTAAATTACATATATGTGTGTCTATGTGTAGGTATGCACGCGTGAGTATAGGTACCCACAGAGGCCTGAGGGTTTAACGTCCCCCGGAGCTGGAATTATAGATGGTTGTGAGCTACGCACCCAGAGTGCTGCGAACTGAAATCAGGTCTTCTGCAAGAGCAGTTTGCACTATTAACTCCTGCCCCGTTTCTCCAGCACAATATTAAAATAATTTTAAATATTTAGCTTATACAATGTAGCAATTGTTCTTATAGGCCATCTAGAGTAGTTTTGATCATTTCTATATAATTGTATGAAACAAGCATTGTTTTCAAAAATATGTTCTGCTCAGATCTCCTTGAGTCATTTTAAATTTATGAGGCTTTATAAATGTGACCGGAAGCGTATTCTTAGGTATTTCTGACAAATACCTCTTAAACTCATAAACAGCTGCTGCAAACAGCACAAACTATCATCTATCCCTTCACTCATATAAACTATTATCTATCTAATCATTTAGTCTTGGACTCTTGTTTTTCAAAATTATAAATTTGTTAAATATTTCATTACTAAACTAAAAATGAATCCTGGAGATGCTTAGATGTTTCCGTGTGTAAGTGATTGCTGTAAAAACATGAGAACCTGAGTATGAATCCCAACATCTATGTAAAAGCTGCGCCTGGTCCTATAATGGCTGTAATGTCAGTGTTGGAAGGGGAAGCCTAGTGGTGAGTCAACCTACCTGAAATGGCAAACTTTCAGGGTCAGCAAGAGACCCTTTTTCAAGAGAATAAGGCAGTAACTGATAGAAAAAGAAATGGACTGTCTTTCTATGTCCTCAGTAGGCATGCATATGTGTAGCTGCACACACACACACACACACACACACACACACACACACACACACAAATGAGGTTTGTAGTCATGTTCAATCAATAGCTTTGATGCAAGGCCGACGTGAAGGCGCAATGGGTAAATGTGCTTGTCACCAAGATGGATGAGTTGAGGTCAATTACCAGGACACACATGATGGAGAGAACGGACTCCCACAGGTTGTCCTCCTACCTCCATATACACACTGTGGCAGGTCCATGCACAGACACAGACACATACGAAGCAGAAGAAGAAGAAGAAGAAGAAGAAGAAGAGGAGGAGG
>REGO01000500.1:763100-816005 GCA_010120015.1 Rhombomys opimus | reverse complement strand
GGAGGAGGAGGAGGAGGAGGAGGAGGAGGAGGAGGAGAAGAAGAAGAAGAAGCATTGATGTACATGTTTTTTAATTTCAGATGTGAATAACTACATCTAATTTTTACTTTTCCAGAAAAACTTTATATAAGAACACATAACACCAAGTAACCAGAAAAAAAAAAAAAACAAAAAACAAGTAATAGCTTCTCAAAGAATGTTTTCTTTCTTTGCCTTTTACAATTGAGGCCAGGCTTTATTATATAAGTTTGATGGGTTTTTGAAGCACAAGACCTAGGAACATTTTTGGGGGTAGAGATCAAAAGGCACAACTGTTTCTGACAACATTAAACTCTAAGACAGGATTTACACTGCTTCACCAAAAAAGCTTTTGCCCTTATATGCTTTGTCATGAGCAAATCTCCAAGCGTCTCTTAATGCTCATTGACACAGCAGTTCTCTACATCTTGGGCATATCAATCATGGTTCTGAGTAAAACCTTGTTTTCATAATTTATCTATAATGTAAATATGTGTCCTGCGAGAGCACGTGGTAGCTTTTGTGTAATGGTCGTAATTTTTCTTGTGAAATATATTCTACTGAATCTTTCATGTTTATGTTATGTTCGCTCTTATTCTTAAAGTCTGATGGACAGTTGTAATCAAGAATACTTTACAGTTTCCTCAGAATGAATAATGGGCACATTTCCAAGGTTTGCATATTTACAAGATTTGATATTATAGTATATTTGAAATCTATTTCAATCGAAATATGGTGATAAAATCTGTTTAGTAATTTTTTTTTCTTATTTTCAGTCTTTAAAAGATATCATGGAATAAGCTGAATACGCAAATAAATGAAAAGTTTTGTTGATATTTTACAAAAATTTGAACAGATTTGTAAATTAATGCAGGGAGGTCTATTCTGGCTTTTCATGTCACAATGAAAACATTTCATTTCTTCAAACAGAACCAATTCTTCATCTTTCACTCTGACATCATCAATCGTCTTGACTATTTTTTTTCCCACTGATTCTTTGTTTGTTTTTTTTTTTCTATGGAATTGTGTTTTAAATTCTGGGAGTCATCAGAAACTTGGGAGGGACTGAAGTAATTGTCTGCTGTAATCAACATTGTTTGATAACCAAAGAGGATCTGTTACCAAGAGCTTAATTACCAAGAAACCAAAGAGAACATGTCGGCTTAATTCCCAAGATTTGCTGCTTTCTGGAGGCCCATACCTCCATCATTTTGTTTCATTGTGATCTTAAAATACTCACAGTGTGGATGGAAAGAGGACTCCAGGGTTTAGGACACTAGTTTCTGTTTCAGTGCCCAGCACCTGTATGATGGTTCACAGTCTGTACCACCTGCAAGTCCAAGAGATCCAATGTCTTCTTCTGGCCTCTATGGGAATTATGTATGCATACAGTGCACATACATACATGGAGGTAAACGTCTTTTATGTACAATAAAAAATATTGAAAATACCTGGATTGCCAACCTGTTTTGGAGTTCTTCCATACTAAATATTGCACATATCTGGCTAGGGATCTATGGAGCGGGTGGCGGCCTGAACAGATTACAAGTTGAAGAGGTAATTTTTCTCTTTGTCATTTATTTCATACAGCTGTGGGAAGAAAAGGGTAATCCGATGACTGCTATACACTGCAATGGTGGAAAAGCAGCATAGTACAACTGACCTCTGCCTAGGGCACAAGAGTAGTGTAAAATGTGGGGTTTTTGTTGTTGCTGTTGTTTTTCTTTTAACGTTTTTTTTTCTAATTAATTAATTAATTAATTTATTTATTTATAAATTACAGTTTATTCACTTTGTATTCCTGCTGTTAGACATTGGAAGAGGGAGAAAACAGGGAACAGGACAGGAGCCTACCACAGCGGGCCATTGAAAAACTCTACCCAGCAGGATCTCAAAGCAGATGCTGAGACTCACAACCAAACTTTGGGCAGAGTGCAGGGAATCTT
Organism: Rhombomys opimus; assembly: GCA_010120015.1. Classification (NCBI taxonomy): domain Eukaryota; kingdom Metazoa; phylum Chordata; class Mammalia; order Rodentia; family Muridae; genus Rhombomys; species Rhombomys opimus. Next base: position 814,041 of record REGO01000500.1, on the reverse strand, counting down.
ATGAAAGAATGGGAGACAAAAAGGCCTGGAGGGGACAGTAGCTCCACAAGGAGACCAACAGAACCAAGCAATCTGGGCTAGGGGTCTTTTTTGAGACTGATACGCCAACCGAAGACCATGCATGGAAATAACCTAAAACCCCTGCACAGATGTAGCCCATGGCAGCTCGGTCTTCAAGTGAGGTCCCTAGTAAGGGAAACAGGGACTGTCTCTGACATGAACTCAGTGGCTGGCTCTTTGATCACCTCCCCTTGAGGGGGGAACAGCCTTACCAGGCTACAGAGGAAGACAATGCAGCCAGTCCTGATGAGACTTGATAAGCTAGGGTCAAATAGAAGGGGAGGAGTACCTCCCCTATTAGTGGACTTGGGGAAGGGCATGGGAGGAGATGAGGGAGGGGGCTACAGCAGAGATACAAAGTGAATAAAATGTAATTTCATTTTCTTACAAGTAGTAACCACCTAGATAACCCGTCTCTCTTTCAGCCTTTGCTGGCTTTTTATGCCTTCTCCTGTTCCAGGAAGCCCAGGCAGCTGACAGTATAGGACATAGTGTCAAGCAGTTCTGACAGTAAAGCATTCTCAAGGGGCCAGTTGACTAGCAACTGGGGATCCTTTAAAGCTCCAGGAACAGAAAATAAACCACACTGAGAGTATTCAGACCTGAAATAATCTGACAGCCTTATGTATAAATTTTAATTTTTTTATTTTAATTCTTTGGTTCTTTTTACTCTAAGGAGAGAAAGAATATGAATTTGTGTAGGTAGGGAGGTGGGGGATGATCTTGGAGGAGATGGAGGAGTAGAAAGAGTATGATAATATATTTTTATGACAAAATTAATAAAAGAGAAGGAAAAAGGATGTCAGAAGTTAACTGGGGAGATAGAGGTGGTGTTTTGTGCCCATAATACTTGCATTATGGATGCTGAGGAATCATGATTGGGAGATTGCAGGGAAACTGGACTATAGAGCCAGTTCCAGGCCAGTCTACAGCACATAGTGGGATTCTGACTCAAAGATGAAGTCAATCCCAAACATAAACAAATTAAAAAGCTGATTGGCTCTGCCAGATAGGAGACAGAAGGGCTTCTATATAGCCTGATGAGGTAAAGTTTTAAAGTAGTTATGGAAAATAAATTCAGAATAAAATACTGGTTTCTCTTCCTTTAACTATGATATTTACACATTTATTACAGTTTTCCTATTCAAGCTTCATGATCTTGCTTCTTTTCTTCCTATTATAGACTATTGTTTTTTGAGGACAAACACTTCTCTGATGCCATTCAGTTCATCCTGTACTGACCAGATCCCAGTATGTGTCTTAATAGTTATATTGTATGTCTACATTAATGTATTCTCATCCTCATGGTATTACAGTAACAAATTTTGATGAGTTATAAGTAGGTATTGATAAAATGGCCTTATTGTACCCAAAAAGGTCTGAGTAAAATCATTTTAGTGTTTGTTCTAGGATAAACATAGAAACATAAGTTCTAACAAATGATTTAAAAGAGGAAGTTAAACTAAGCAATATTTAAAGAGCAGTCAAGTTTTATATTCTCAGATTCTAGTTCTGTGTCTTCTGTCCATTTTAAATTAATGTTTTAAGACTTTTAGTTAAGCGCCATGGTGCGTGTCGTTAGTCCCTGCCCTTGTGAGGCACAGGCAGGTGGAGCTCTGAGATGGAAGCAATTCTGTGGATGTAATGTGCAGGTTTATATTCCGCGATGTTCATAAGCAAGAAAGAAGTAGTTGTTCTTCCTTCAATAACTGGTATCTCTCTGATGTTTTGTGAATTACCTTTGCAGATGTGATTTTTTTTTCTCTGCTCAATAGTGTAGATGTTAAGTGTGGCTTTGAGTGTTAGCTAAGCTACACAGGCAGTGAGTGAGCTCTTTTCATTAAACCAGAGGTGGTGCCTTAGAAATAAACCCTAAAGATGCAGTAAGTTTGCCCTTTCTGTGTTTGAAAGCTTTATTATCCCTTTTGACTTCTCTCCCTACTAAAGTGAATATGTGACTATGAACAACTTTTATGCTCTGTGATGACTCCTGCATGGAGAACATGCATTTAATGTAGATGCACTAGAGGATATTTTCCAGAGACAGTGAAACCCTTTCCAGGAGTAGAGATAGTACACTTATATACTTCTGATATGTCACCAAGAAATTTGCTAGGATGGCTAATTGGCTAATGGTGAAAAATCAGTTTTGGCAAGACTTAGTTTATTGTCAAGAAGGGTACCAATGACAATATTTTAATGGAGGGGACAGGAGCTCCAAAAGGAGAGCAACAGAACCAAGAAATCTGGGCACAGGGGTCTTTTCTGAGACTGAAACTCCAACCAAGGACCATACATGGAAATAACCTCAAACCCCTGCACAGATGTACCCCATGGCAGCTCAGTCTCCAAGTGGGTCCCTAGTAAAGGGAACAAGGACTGTCTCTGACATGAATTCAGTGGCTGGCTCTTTGATCACCTCCCTTTGAGGGGGAACAGCCTTACCAGGCCACAGAGGAAGACAATGCAGCCACTCCTGATGAGACCTGATAGGCTAGGGTCAGATGGAAGGGGAGAAGGACCTCCCCTATCAGTGAACTTGGAGCAGGGCATGGGAAGAGTTGAGGGAGGGAGGGTGGCATTGGGAGGGAATGAGAGAGGGGGCTACAGCTGGGATACAAATTGAATAAACTGTAAATATAAAAAATTAAAATTAAGAAAGATAAAAGATTATAAGCCATTTTCTTACAAGAGTTGTACATTTTAACAGATTTTTGAAACAGATGGAGATATGACATTTACTACTATAATTTACATGCTATGATGCAGATTTGTCTTGATAAAAAAACAAAGCAAAACAACAAAAGACTGAAACCACTTCAACAATTCAAAAGCTTCTCATCTTCTCATGTTATATCTCTTAAACCTGATCTGACTCAGTCAAGAGAAAAGACACCAGGTACAAAGACTACCGTACCAAGCTCTCTTTGGTAGGATTTAATTTTCAACATTTTTAAATTCACAAAGTCGATGATCTTTTGTTTCCAAATGTGTCTCTTTCTTTCATTCTGAAGTTGCTGCTTACTGAAATAGAACAGTGAATTATGTACTGCATCTGTTGGAGGAAGCAGGGTAACGTTGAAGCATCTGTTTAGCATGGCTGCACATGTGTTTCATCTGCGAAGCAACTTCCTCTTTCTTTAATCCTGTGCCCTTGCTTTAATGGAATTAATTAAAAGGGTCCCCCCCCCCCACCGTCAGTTCATCACAGATTTCTCTACATACGACACTGATTATGCCCTCCAAGCTAATCTAATCCAACATTTCTGTTACTAACAGTGCAGATACTCCTGGACTTAAGACAGAGTTATGCTCTGATAAACCCACTACACGTTCAAAATATTAGAAGTTAAAGGTGAGTGTAATGCATCAAACAGCAACTCTGTAGGGTGTTCCTTCTTTTCTTTTGTGATCAGATGACAGCTGGAGTTGCGGCTCATCCACTCTCATGAAAGAGTACCATGTGGCATACTGCTACGATCCACAGTCAAAGTCTGTTTGCTGTTGGATGGGTTGGGCTTTGTGCACCATCTATATATATATATATATTGAGCCACTATAACTCATGGCTTATCTGTCTATGAATTATTAAAATTTTTGAGGGGATAGAAACTTACAGAATGCATAATATGTGTGTGTGTGTGTGTGTGTGTACTGATGTATATTTCAGTTTTGTTTACTTATTGATCTGGTATTACCTAAATTTTGATTCGAATGTGGCTTTCCTGACTTTGAGGTTACGAATGTTCTAACATTACTCTGCTCAGTTTAGATTCAAAGTATGCAAACAGAATTATGTGATAGTTTTTTTTATGTGATAGTTTTATAGCGTGATTATAATTGCCTTTTAACAGTGTGCTCATCTCAATGTATATAATAAAAAGCTGTTGAAATTTATATTAACTCACAATGTGAAAATCCTCTTGTAGTTCATTGCTAGCAAAAGAAAATGTATATACTAAAATCGCACGTATTAATTCTTCCGTTGTATATAAACTCACATTTAATTTCATCTTGGCTAGGTTTTAGATTTGAATCTTGTTTATTTCCAAAATAAAGCAAGATTTGTGAATGTTACTGCAAACAGTTACATGTGTGCATCAGAATAAGACCAAGAAAACTAGTCAGGATATTCAAGTCAGTTTCCCATGTGTTCTGAGTCTTACTAAACTCTGTATAATTCCAGGATAATGTGCAAATGCTTTCTAGGGAACTAGTAAGGGAACTATTAACAACCATCAGCTATAGGAAATTGTTCTCATGAAACACAAATCTTTCAAAAATTTGGACCAATGATAAAATATGCATTGCATAATCTTAAGAAGATAAAGGAAGCTTTATGCGTTGAGCCACATAGTATTTCTATTTAAAAGTCAGATTTTATACAAATGGAAGAGAAACCCCTACAATGTCAATTAGTGCAGAAGCAATAAGCTTTGCGGCACAGGCTAAGAAGCCATTTTCAGTACATCTTTTCAGTATGACCCAGACAGTATGATCTGAATTCCAATGAAATAGTTTTGTTTTGTTTGTTTGTTTGGCCCTAGAACCTAGAACATGATCCATAGAAAATGGAGGGGAAATAACTTGAGGTGATTTTCTGAGGAGTGGGCCAGTGGAATTGTGACTGAGGGAAGTCTTGAGACAGAATCACCAGATCACATGGTCTGGGTAAACTGCATTATAGACGTGTTGTGGTGCAGTGCCAGGCCGCAGCCAGTGAACCAGGGAGGGCTGGGGAAGGGAGCTAGCCAGTTTAGAGGCTCACATGCTCCAGCTGAGCACAGTACAAACCGTAAAGATTTTACATTTTTCTATTTTTATTGTTCAAGGACTTTGAACAAGGAAGAATTAATGGCTCAGCATTTAGGAGTACTGGCTGGTCTTCTAGAAGACTTAGGCATCTTACAACCACCTCTAATTCCAGTTCTAGGGAACTGACACCCTGTCTGATCACCTAAAGCACTGCATTCATGTGGTACGCATGCACGCATGCAGAGAAAACTAATCCTATATATTGGAGAAAAATAAATCAATATTAAAGAAATGAACTTCACACTTGAATGCATGATGCTTTGATCAAGATCACCTGTTTCCTCAGTTGCAGTTTCTCCCCTATTACCTCACCACTATCCTCCGAAAGCTCACTATGTCTGCGGATTTTACTCACTGAGCTCACTAGGTGTGGGCCAATAGGTGTGTAAGAGCAGGGCCATCTCCTGGACTGTGCATGGTCTCTCAGGGGCTGGACTCTTGAAAAAAACAAAACAAAACAACCAACCAACCAACCAACCAAACAAACAAAAACCACTTTCCCTTTTCCAACAGCCATCAGTTGTCAGCAGTTCCTCAGGTAACAGCGGGGCTCTGTGACTGCCTGTGCCCTCAGTGCTGGGATTTTGTTTAGCTTGTATATGTATGTGGTGTGTGTGTGTGTGTGTGTGTGTGTGTGTGTGTGTGTGTGTGTGTGTATCTGTGTGTGGAACTGCCGGCGTGGGTATAGGGGTCAGAGGACAACCTCAGATGCCAGTCGTTACTTTTCACTCTTTTTGAGGCAGGGTGTTTTTCATTTTTCTTCTACTGTGCAGTCCAAGAAAATGGCTGGAGAACACCAGAGGTTCTCTTGTCTCTGACTTCCATCTCTGTATAGGGATTATAGATCACTTGGGCTACATATCTGGTTTTATGTAGGTTCTGGGGCTAAACCCAAGTCCTCATGTTTGTGCACCAGCACTTTTGTGACTCCATCTTCCCACGACAGAAGGACTTGTTCTGGATGAATGGTTCAGTCCATTTCTAGTTGCCCCTGTTATTTTGGACCTAAGGTGAGGCAGAGCATCATGGTAGACTGGAGGGGATGTGGCAGAGCGGCACGTGGAAGCAGAAGCTGGACGAAATACGAGCAAGGGACCAAGGACAAGCTACAGCTTTCTGAGGCCTGCACTGTCGCCCACTTCAACTAGGCTCTGCCTTCCACAGTTCATTACATTCTGTTCCCCTGTTCAAACTTTGAATCCACTGATGAATCAAAGAACAGATGATACCAGAACCTCACAATCTCATGATTTCTGGACATGGTCATATCACCAGAGAGGCTCTACTAGTCTCCCAGGCAGCTCTCAGTTGAGCCCAGTTGACCGGAAAGGTTAACGATCACATCTATGCACAGTTCCTCTTGTAATACAGAACAGGGACTGAAACACGTTCTTGCCTCTTTATTCATGTTTGTGCAGTCCTCCCCCCCCAAGTCATAATGATTTCTGTGTCAATTATGCTGCCCATTCTTCTTCTGGGGCCAGTTTACATGGTTGGCCAAAGTTAGTTAGTTACTTTGATCTCCCTGGAGAGAAATACAGAAGTATTGTTGTGGGGTATTCATGAGAGAAGACTGCTCAAACAAGGGCTTGAGACAGTACAAAATCTTTATTAGCCAACCTGTGACTGCCCTGGGTGTTTGGGATGAAGTGTATGGATCACTGAGACTTTCTCAGGGTGAGCTTTTAAGCACAAAACTATGTCCATATAGCCAGAAAAGTAAGAACAGAAGCCAAAAACATTGAACTATTTCCCGAGAGCTATGGATTTCGGTGGATTAGGTCTTTGTTTCCATTGTGCCAGGTGGTACTGTCTATGTTCTGAGTCTTACAACCTGAATGGCAAGTCCATCATGGAGTCAGTTGTGCTAAGGTCTGGGGTCCTACTAAGGATTTGGGCCTTGTTGCGGTCTAAACTGGGTGTATGTCACTTAGCCGTTCGCTTGAAATTTCTGCCACCACAGTTAGAATTGAGTATTTTTTCTATCACAGAGTAAATGTTCTGATATTTCTGTTCCTGTCTTGAAATATAGTCTGTCATAGCTGATGCTTCATGCAAAGCTGCTAATATAGTAGAAGGTCATCTGATAGTCTGTCATCATCTGCGTATTTGAATGTGAATAATTGCATGGAAATAAAATAACAAATTCCTGTGTGCCTGATGAGAAACATTAGTTATCTTTTTGCAGGAAGGTAATACAGATATTTTGTATTTGACCAATTGACAGCTTTGTGTCCTTGGTCACTTTTAGTTGATTTTAAGAAGGCATAAGAAGAGAGGGGAATTAAGCCAAGAGTGGTGGCACATGCTTACAATCCCAGCACTCAGGGAGCTGGAGGCAGGCAGATCTCTGTGAGTTCAAGGCCAGGCTGGTCTATAAAACAAGTCCAGGACCGCCAAGGCTACACAAAGAAACTCTGTCTCAAAAAATCCAATTTATTCACTGTGCTAAGACGTAGAATATGTTCAAATAGTTTGGTGATTTTTCTTTAATTTCATTTTCATAATACACATTTTAATCTACATATAATACATTTACTACCATTTCCTTCTAAATTCGATGTAAATAAAATAATGTTATACCACATGCATGCTTGATGTCTGCGGATGTCATAAGAGGATGTTGGATCCTTGGAACTGGAGTTACAGATTGCTGTGAGCCACCACATGGGTTCTAGGAACTGAACCTGAGTTTTCCGCAAGGGACAACAGTGCTCTTAACCGCTTTGTACCATTTCTCCAGCCTAACTGTTGTTAGAAATTGAGATGGAACAAACATTAAAAAAATTGTAAGATTATGTTTTACAAAATGGTTCTACCTATGTAATCACTAATTTGAGGCCTTCTGGAAGACATGTAAGTTCAAGCAAAAAGAGTACAGGATGCTGTGGAAAGCACTATTCATTTAAACTCAAAGTCACTATAGCAATAAAGGCATTTTCTGATGTCTAGACATAAAAAATATTTAGGAAAAAAAAGCACAATTTTAAGTCAGAGGTATAATCCATAAAATCATCAGGGTCTGAGCTCTGAGATTGGAGGGCTCTGGGCTCAATCAGATTTTGTTCAGTTTAATTGGTAAAGGATTCTTCCCCCCCACCCCCGCCCCGCTGCCGTGTTTTACACAGAGTTTCAAGGAAAAGAACTGAGAGGCTTTAGGCTTCTGGCACCTGCCCAGTCACAGCTGGAGACTTTGACAGGAAGAGCTCCATTCTGTGGCTGCTCCTTGCAGGTGGCAGTTGAGGCTGCACAAAAAAGAAGCCCCTTTACAGGTGCTTTTTTCTTTCTTTCTTTCTTTTTTAATTCTTTATTAATTACACTTTATTCTCTTTGTATCCCCCCTGTAGTTCCCTCCTTCCTCCCGTTCCAATCCCTCCCTTCCTCCACCCTCTGCATGCATGCCTCTCCCCAAGTCCACTGATAGGGGAGGTCTTCTTTTCCTTCCTTCTGATCCTAGTCAATTAGGTCTCATCAGGACTGGCTGCATTGTCTTCTTCTGTGGCCTGGTAATGCTGCTTCTCTGTCAGGGGGAGAAGGCCAATCAGTTCATGTCAGAGACAGTCCCTGTTCCTATGACAATGGAACCCACTTGGATACTGAACTGCCATGGCTACATCTGTGCAGGGGTCTTAGGTTATCTCCATGCATAGTCCGTGGTTGGAGTATCAGTCTCAGGAAAGACCCCTGTGCTCAGATTTTTTTGGTTCTGTTGCTCTCTTTGTGGAGTTCCTGTCCTCTCCAGATCTTACTCTTTCCCACTTCTTTCATAATATTCCCTTCACTCTGCCCAAAAGGGCAACCTTTGCGCAGAGTAAAGTGCTTTTTAAACAGAATGCCTTTGCTGCCTCGTTTGTCAGGAGATAAAGTCCCTGCTCTGCTGCTGGCCACACCATCTTCCAGTTGAAAATTCACCTTCTTGAGGTAGGCTTAATTGGGAAACTTTAGGCTACATGGCTGTGCCTCAGGTTCAAGAAGTTTGAAAATGCAGAAGGTTGGACATAAAATGTAAAAAAAAAAAGAAAAAGAAAAAAAAGAAAGGTGAGAAGAGTTGTTACAGCATGTTAGCTGCTGCTTGATTCAGTTCAGCCTCCGTCCATTCTCTTCTTCTTTATTACTAAGTTTTACGTGTTTGCTGAAAGTGCAAATGTCTGTTGCCCACACAGCTGCTGAAAAAGAAAAAGTAAAATGTTTTTGCATATCAATGAAGCCAGAAAATCCTTTCTGGGCTGGCTTCTTTTAATCAGGAGACAAGAAGGAAAGGAATGTTTGTGCCCGCTTTGCTCTAGTGCTCTGATGAGGCAAAGGGCACTCAGCAGAGAATTTCAGTGCTATGAAGGATGCCTTTGGTTGTATTTTTTTAAAAAGTCAGCATGAGGAGAGTTAACACATACATTATTTAGTTATTTTTATCCAACACTAAATATTTGAAAACTTGGGTCCAATTTAGTATACCCCTGTTGAACATTTAAGTAAGGCCCTATGCTCACTGAAACTGAGAGGGCATATTTTCATGCTGCAATAAAGTTACAAGCTGTGTATTTTATCATTTAAGAAGTTGGAAAAATAAAATTGTTCATATTAAACCCACCTAATTTTGACACCATGTTGATGGCCTTTTCAATCAAAGTATGAATAATATTGTCACTCTACTTACACACTGAATAAAAATGTACTGACAACATGTATATAATTTTAAACTATGGTTTGTAGAGCTTTGTAGAGATACAGGATATGAAGGATTTTTGAGATTTTTAAGCCTTGCTAAGACATACTTAAGCACTCATTTGTCATGTACACAGGTTTTAACCTTGCATTTAATATCTCATTACTTTTTAGTAAACATTAATGGCTCTTTAAGAGTATCACATATAGAAGCAGAAAGTCTTAATGAAATGAGAAACTCTCATTATCCTTTTGATGTTCTTAATTTTAATGAAATTAATTTTTGAACTCAATAACTTTTGATTGATTAACAGGAATTCTAATCAACTATTATTGATGCTAACTTAGAGTTGTTTCTAAGTCAAAAATTAAATTAAATTAAATTCACTTTTTAATTTCCAGAAATATCTATTTTTTGTGTGGGAGCAATATGAGGAGAAATCCATTCAGCTTTATAGTCACCATTCTGGCAATGATGGTCATGGGCGACGTGGCAAAGGTGAATTTCTACTTTTTGAGCAAGATTGCAACGATGGTTTTGCATTTTGTCTATAGCACAAAGGTTGTAGATCATCCTGTTTCCAGCAGGCTAAGATGAAAGCGTTGCATGTTGCCAGGGCAGAAGCAACTGATGTCGGAGAAGACGGAGGCTACATGCCCACAATATAGCAGTTGCAGGGGTAGATTAGAAAGGTGCAGTTCATTGTATAACTTCCTGCTGTGGTCCTGGGGTTCCAAATGTACAAGTTAATAGGATCTAGAGACAAGTCTTTTGAGAAGTTGAGAGTTAGATGAATAATGAAGGTGTGGACTAGCAGCTTGCTCCCCTTGCCGTGTGATCCCCTCTATAAATTTTACATGTGCACGTGTGTGCACTATGGGTGTGTATCATGTATGCTTACATGTGCGTGAACATGCATTTCCGTGTGTGTACATATGTGTGTGAGTTTGACAGGTGTCTCCTCCAGTGTCCTGGACTTGGCCACTGGGGTGGAGTCTCTTTAAGAAGCTTTCAGTGATTCTGGCTTGTACAGATAGCCAGCTTCCTCCAGGAGTTCCCCATCTCTGTTCTGTGTGCTGAGCTTACAGGTGGCTACCATACCCAGCATTTCATAGGGGTTCTGGAGACCCAGGGTGGTTCTCAGGCTTTGTGCCACAAGCGTTTTATCCACTGAGTTGTCTCTCTAGCCATCTCTGCAGTGTTTTGATACAGCAGGAAGACTTCACTTGAGGAACAGTTCTAGAATCATGTTCTGAGACTTCGAAGGTTCTAGAACATGGGCTAACTAATTCTCCCTTCCCTATAAATTATTACATTTCAGTTACTTAGTTATAGAACCGTTATTTTCTGATCACTTTATGAGCTTCCTATCTCTATCACAAACTGGTACTTTTGATATATAGATTTTGAGAAACGTAGAAAATAGAACAGGGCAGTGTTTATCCATTTGAAGCTGGAATTCAAATGCCATTGCATAAGACCACAGAACTCAAGGTCCAAATCACAGAATTCCCCACTCTTCCCATTGCATCCTGTCATATGACAAATTCATCATCAACCATAACCCTATAGAATGGGGCCTAGAAACCAAAGGCCAACTATTCTAAATAAAACAAATCTAATACTCAGTTTATTTAGTTACCATTTACTGAACACACGTAGGCAAGACCCTTTGCAAAAGATGTTCCTCTTCTCCGATGTAACAGAGAGACATGAAAACTAATCAGTATGATTGAATGCCATAAATGCTATAATTCAGATCTGATCAGAGGAGAAAAAAGTCGAAGTGGAACGTGGCGGTATGTCCTAAAATGGAGGTAGTGTCACAAGATCAAAAGTTGGCTGACAACACTTTTGTTCATATTGTTGATAATTTTTAGGCACTTTTTTTTTTTTTTAAGCTTAGGTTGGCCTCGAATTCAGGAACTTCCTGACTAATGTTTTTAGGCAGAAACTCAAGCAGGGAAAGAACCTGGAGGCAGGAAAGGAAGCAAGAGTCTGGGAGAAATGCTGCTCTGGAGGTATTGCCCTCAATGAGCTGGACTTCCACACATCCATCCTTATTTAAGAAAATAAATTGTAAATGATAATTAATAGTAATAATGCTAATGATGACATAAACAGGAGAAAAAGAATTAGTTAAAGATAAAACTGGGATTAAAAAAAACAGTTTGAACTTTCACCTGTATGATAAATAAAACCAGCAATGAGTTTAATCTCTGAAACAATATAAAAATTATCTTTTAGGAATTTCATTGATGTACTAAGAGTCAGCTTAAATTATGGGCAATCAGCTGGAAGATTTGGCCAACAAGGGAGAGGATATACATTAAAAATCCTCCAGGTATGAAGACAGGTTGATCCCTTTAGCCTCCCAGAACAAGTCTCCCCTCCATATCGTAGCTACAGAACCCTAGGTGGTCTGCAAATACAGTAGATTTGTCTTAGATTTTGACCGTAGGCAGAATTTGAAGGATGTAAGTAATTGTTTTCTGGAACGAGTTTCAGGGTGATATTTAGGGAATAGTGTAAATGTTAATACATTAATCTCTATGATCTTTGTAGCAAATGCTTGAAAAGCATTCTATCAAGGTAAAGCAATACACAACAAACAAACATATTACATTGACTTCCTAAATGTCAGCAGAGTATAGATGCCCAATAGGAATAAGCAGAAAGGAATTTACAATAATCAATTCGCGATTTTGCTTTTCAGAAAATCCATTGCACATTACTTTTGAGTAAATTGCCTTTTATTTGCTAACCTTTCGAAAATATTGTTTTCTATTAGAACTCTCTTTGGAGTCTGAGAGAGAGAGAAGAGATTAATTATGCCTTAGAATTACAATACTAGTTACGTTATCCCCGTGGGCCTGGAGGGAGGGCTAGCACTTTCCAGCATCTATGTGGTGACTCATAACCATTCATAACCCCATTTCCAGGGGCTCTAATCACCCCACATGTAATACACATATATGCAAACTGGCAAAGCATTCATACGCATAAAGTAAAATAAATAATTCTAAAAATTAAAACAATATATACCCCAGACATAGCTAATAATTTCTCTGACAGTGAAAAATCTCTAGGAATTATAATGGCAAATCTCAATAGTTTCCCTTATTAAAGTCTGGCTATCTGTTTTTGGATTATGATTATTAGGCAGGAGAGGATTTTATTGTAGGAAAATATTTCAAGTTGTTTATTAAGTCAAGAATATTAAATATGTTAAATTTTGTTAATTGATATCCAAACCCAAATTTTGCTAGTGAGTGGAAGAGTCTCCATGGATTTATTTATTTGTTTGTTTGTTTTCTCGCAGAAGAGTTTATTGGGGTCTTACAGTTTCAAAGGATTGGAGACCATGTTCTATGTGGAGAGCATGGCAGATCAGCCATTCAACACCAAGGAAAATGTTCTTAGCTCTCACATCACAATAGAGAAGAAAGGGGCAGCACAATTCTCTGTCTTTCCCAACTTCACCTGTAAATTCCGAAAGTTCACATTTTGAATTTAATGCAGGGTTTAAGCTGTGACGTAATTTTGGGATTGCCAGCAGATGAAAATATTTTCTTTCTAAAGAGCTAGCAACACACGGGATGTGGTGATGCATGCCTGCAATCCCAGAACTTGGGGAGGCAGCAGGCAGCTCTCTGTCAGTTCAAGGCCAGCCTGGTCTACAAACTGAGTCCAGGTCAGCCAAGGCTACATGGAGAAATTCTGTCTCAAAAAACAAGAAAAAATATTTTCAGAGAAAATCAATGAATGTTGTTTGCTCATGTTTCAAACACTCATCTAACTTGCCTGCAAGACATCCTAGTGTGTTAAGATGTTTCCATCTTAAATTTTGCTCTTCAGACATTTGTGACCTACAAACAGGTACCCATGTGATATCTCAAAATTTCTGTCTTGAAAAATCTTGCTCTTGCTCCCTACAGCTCATTTCTATCTCACTCTCCTTCCTTTCTTATTGCTAAAATAATTTTTCCCCTAATTTCTTATGTTTTGGTAAAACAAGTCTCATCTACTAGAGGTATTCATACTGAGTTCTTTTGATTCCTTCGCCATCAAGGTTTTACGATTGCTCATCACATTTTCTGTAATTTTGTTATAATCACATTCTGGTTGTTCCTTTATGTTTGATGTGATAATATAATAACATTATTTCCCCTTCCTTTTTCTTCCTACAAGTCTTCCCATCATCCCCCATTCCCTTCTAGTGTCTTCCTCTGTACCTATCTTCTCTGGACCTACAGGTTATAGGCTGATTATCATTTATTTAATAGGTAACATCTTCATATAAGTATATACATACCATATTTATCTTTCTGTGTCTGGGTTGCCTCACTCAGAATGATTTTTCCTAATTCCGACCATTTGGCTACAAATTTCATGATGTAATTTTTTTTAAAGGAACAGCGTAATACTCCATTGCATAAAAATTCTAGATTTTTCTTTATTCATTCTTCTGTTGAGGGACATATAGGTTGTTTTCAATTTCTGGCTATTACAAAAAGAGCAGCAATAAGCATTGTTGACTACTTGATCTTGTGGTAGCAACCTTTGGGTATATATCCAAGAGTGATGTATCTGGGCCATGAGTTAGAATGACTCTCTTCTCTTATAACATCATAGAATATACCCTTTTACTACTTGCTCTTATATAAATATACATTGCTGCCTTTGTTCCAATGCATTTATTTACATAGGCTTCTACAACGCCTTCTATTATTTTGTATTTTTCATCCATGTGCATATCAATCAACACGTAGTCCAATAATTTGAGCCGATGCCCAGTGCTTTATACAGGGCTGTTTTTCAGTTAGCATGTATGCTTACGGTCATAGCACTTACTCAAATACAAAACGTACTCAGTTGCAAATGCTTGTTGGGTTTCTCTTGAGGGTCTGTTCTGCTATGGATCTCAGGCTTTCCACATCCTAACATCTTCAGGGCTAACACTGAGCTTTTGGGTTTAATTATTTTTTACTGTTTTGCTGGAGGGTGGGTGGGTGGTCTTTAGCATCCTGTTCAGACGCCAGGGCTGGTATTCATCTTGATTGCTTGTAGCTCATGCCATAAAACAGTTACACAGTGTGAACATCCTCTGCCCGGTAGAAACCCACCAGATTTTGACTATCTGTGCTACCGAGGGACAATGAGATTTTTCTAATTCTGTTTGTCAAACAGTGCTTTTGGGGCATCTTTTTATTTATTTTCTTTAGGATATTTATTGGGCTTTATTACTGGATAGATGCTATTTGTTATTTTTACCTTTAGATTACTCAAATAATGTTATGTACTATGAGTATGTAGAAGTATAGGTATTGCATGTATTGTTACTGACTTTCAGAGTGTCCCAACTGCCTTTTCAGCCACCCATCCTGTAAAGCTAGTTAAACAAATGATTGGTGGTAAAGCAGGAAAAGAGTTTATTCTCTGCATAATCACACTGTGAAGAATAGAAGTAGAAGAGCCTAAAATCCATCTTCAATGTGCTTAGAGAAATCTCGATGTTATATGAGACAGAGAATCAACAGCTAAGATTAGGGGTCTTCATGTTAATAGTCCAGGTCACCTTGGTCTGTTAATGATCTGGAATTGACATATTAGGACCATCATCTCAGTATCTGCAATGTAGATCTTCCTCAATGATAAGATTTCTGTTGCTTAGAGGGTAGTTTTGGTGGTTTGTCCTAAAATGTTCACCAGTTAGGATTGTTGTCACTGTGATCTAAGATAACTATTACAGAGAAATTCTCAGAAGAACTCATAAGAAATACAAGAAAGAATTGGAAACAAAATGGACTCTATTATGTTAGCGATTGGGTCCTCTGTCAGTAGGAATGGAAACTGGAAGTTTCTCTATTAGCCTGCAGTCCTGATGGTCTCTGTGGAGTGGCAAAGATTCTTAAATCTGTGCAGAAATAGGTTTGCATTCTTAGGACTTAGTCACAAAATGTGGCTTTGACATTATGGTGGAAGAAATGAGGAAATAAACCCATGGAAAATAATTTCCCTTTCAGCAGTGTTTCAAAATTGGCATTCATATTTCATTGAGCATAACCCAATTACAAGGCCACAGTTACCTTCAATGGAGTATAGAAAATGTAATCCCTAGCTGTGTTTACTGTTTGCTCAGCTAAACCTACTACTCTATAAGAGAGATATGTTTATATAACAATTATCAGTCTGCACGTCACATTTTTCCTGTTTATCTTCTGTTAATTTTAGTGTGTTTGTATCTTAAATGAATAAGTGTTTTATAAGATAATGAAGAGAATAAAAGAAAAAGAACTGGATCTTGAACAAGAATGAGTTAACTGAATAGGTCAAGTGGCTCAACCTCACACATTGCCAGGAAAGTGCTTCTTGTCTGTCCAGCCCTGGGTTAGCTTTTGGGAAGTGAGCTCTGTGTCCTAGGAATTCTCTCCTTGATCAGAATTTTCTTTTGTGCTTGAAGACTCCCCTCAAAAGATGACAATGTGATTAGATAATCCATAAAAACCCATACGGTTTCTCCTTTCAGGGACCAGAGTCTAGATAGCTGCGCTCACTCATGCAAATACTTATATTACTGACTTTCTATAAAAACTCTCAGAACACCAAGAACTAGGAGGAAGTTTTTGGTTAAAAGCATTAAGGACAAATTGTCATGTGTTCTTTCAGGGAGGACTCATTCCATGCATTTGCTGGATTTGAACTTGAAAGCCTGTGTTTGTTTGTTTGTTTGTTTTCACAAGACTTTTCTTCTTGCTTTTTAATTCATGCCATTTTGTTATAGTAAAACAGTAACTGTATTGCAGCATTTTTTAATCCAATGGCCTTTCTGGTAATTAATCAAGCTGAAAGTAGGCTTTGGAACATGACTTGAATTCCAAACTCTTCCAAGAAATAAATCCAGCTTACAATTTAATGCATAAATGAATATATTAAAAATTCAGAAGGAAAAATTCCCTTTTTTTCCTAAACTCACACTGACTGTATGAAAAAATTGTGGTAACTGAAGTTGCAAGGATATTCTCACTCGGTGACGCCTGTCTAGTGAAAGGATGAGTTTAGGCTCTTGTTCTTTGCTCTTTTTTTGGACTTCCTCCCATGGATGAGGCAGCAAGAAGGTCCTTCCAAGGTCCAACTGCTCTAGTCCAGACTTCTAGCTTCCAAAATCATGGACTGATAAAGTTCCAGTGATTGTAAATCATCTATTCAATGGTATTCTGTTTGACCAGTAATAAATGAACTGAAATATACTGCTTTAGGCACCCCTGATAGGGACTGCTGTATACTAATTGAACTATCCCAGTGGAGAATTTAAAACGAAACAAAAAACAAAACAAAACAAATAAATAAAACAATGTCATGTTATTTCTCACATGGGAACTTTTTTCTTTTTTCTTTCTTTTTTCTTTTTCTCTTTTTTTTTGCAGTAAACTGCTACAGTAGCTCAATCTCTCCATTATCCTAAAAATCAGGAGTGAAGAGCTTGAAATTTGGATATTTTAGAAGCCTAATCTACTAAAGGAACATAGCAATAAAATGACTGCTAATGGCATTCTTGCTCAGCCAATCATCAGAGAAGCTTTCTCCTGCGGCAAAAGGGAACACATATAGACCCACAGTGAGATATGCAGAGAGTAAGGGACCTCTGAATACCCAGTCCTAAGCAGGAGCCTCCCGAGGGACTCAGGGAACCCTGAGGGGAGACAACAGAAAGAGTGCAAGAGCAAGAAGGGATGGAAGACGACAAGAAAACAAGGCCTTGTAAACACAGCACGGCCTACCCACATATGAATTCACAGATACAGAGGCAGCATGCACAGGGCCAGCATGGATCTGCACCAGATGGGCTCCTAGAGCTGAAAGAGAAAAATGGACACATGCACTGTCTTTAACCCAGAAGCTGTAAGAAGCTGTAAGCCTTGAAAATGAAAATTTAAGATTTTTGCTAAGACGTCTCAACAGGGAAACAAAGCACTCTTCAGTGAAGGCTGCACGCGCATTAGTAGATGGCCAACAGAAAATGAATCCAATGGCGTTCTGAAGAGCCCTTGTTACAATGTCACTCTACGGTTTTTCTTTTTTGTTTAAAATCTTATTTATTTTACTTGTTCTTCTCTACAGGCTATTGTTTTTGTGTTTTTATGGGATTCCCGAGTGTGCTAACAAGTGGGTGTCTGAATCTATCTGATTCTTGGGCTTTTTCTTGGCCTCTTTTTCTTTTGTTTGTTCTGTCCTGTTCTGATGTGTTGTGTTCTTATTATTATTATGTTATATTTTATTTTTCTTATCCCTTAGAAGCTTGATGTTTTCTAGTGAGAGACGTGGGTTTGGATGGGTCTTGGCGGAGGTGACTGGAAGCAGTTGGTGGGAGGGAAAGCGTAATCACGATACAGCGTGGGATTATATGACAGTATGTCAACAAAAGACAATAATAGATATTGCAAGATAATAATAAGGAAAAGCAGCTCGTTTCAGAGTCATGGACACCACAGTATTTTTGTGTGTTCTTTTCTTTGCAGTTCGCTGTTTTGTTTTCTTGTTAGGGGTGGTTGGTGTCGTTTCGCGCTTTTGTTTTTTCAGGAAGAACTTGAAGTTGGGTGGGTGGAGAGGGTGGAAAATCTGGCAGGCCTTGGGGAAAGGGAAAATATGATTGAAGTTTATAAAAATTTAAAGCTGTTTTAAATAATAATAAAACTATAATAAAAAGGAAAATGAATACTTACAGTTTAGGTTTGGCTCCCTCTTCTTGCCTCTGCCCTCTCCTCTATGATTTCCAGAGCCCTCGGTGATTCTGAATCCCCTAATATGTGCTTCGTGGATCACTTTTCTTTTTTTTATTTTTATTTATTTATCTTTAATTTTTTAAGTAGTTTTTTTTTTTGGGGGGGGCGGGGGTGACACAGGGTTTCTCTGTGTGTTAGAGCCCTGCCTGTCCTGGACTCGCTTTGTAGAACAGGTTGTCCGTGAACTCATGAAGATCTGCTTGCCTCTGCTTTCTGAGTGCTGGGATTAAAGGCATGCACCCCCCCCCCTTGTCAGAACACTTTCTTTTATTTTCTCTCTCTCTTTCTCTCTCTCTCTCTCTTTCTTTCTTATTAATTAATTTATTTGCTTTACATCCTGATTGCAGCCCCTCCCTCCTCTCCTACTGATATCACCCTTCCTTCTTCTTCCTCCCTCCCTTATTCCTCAGAAAAGGAGAACCCTCTTCCAACCCACCCACCCCAGCTCATCAAGTCATACCAGGACTGAACATTTCCTATTTCCCTGTGGCTTTGTCAGGGGAGGGATCAAAAAGCAGGCATCACAGTCCATGTCAGTGTCAGCCTCGGCTTCCTTTACTAAAGGACCCACATGAATCCTGAGCTGTCCTGAGCTACATCTGTGTAGGAGGCCTAGGTCCAGTCTAGGCATGGTCCTTGGTTGGTGTTCAGTCTGCACAAGCTTCTCTGGGCCCTGGTTAGTTGACTCTGTTTGTCTTGTAGAGATCCTGTCACTTTCAGGTCCTCAGATGACTTTTTTTAATTTAATTTAATTTTATTAATAACACTTTATTCACTTTGCATCCCCCCATAAGCCCCTCCCTCCTCCCCTCCCGGTCCCACCCTCCCACTCCCTTCTTTACGCATGCCCCTTCCCAAGTCCACGGATAGGGGAGGTCCTCCTCTCCTTCCTTCTGGTCTTAGTCTATCAGGTCTCATCAGGAGTGGCTGCATTGTCATCTTCTGTGGCCTGGAAAGACTGCTCCCCACTCAGGGGGAGGTGATCAAAGAACAGGCCAATCAGATTATGTCAGAGGCAGTCCCTCTTCCCATTACTATGTAACCCACTTGGACACTGAACTGCCATGGGCTACATCTGTGCAGGGGTTCTAGGTTATCTCCATGCCTGGTACTTGGTTGGAGTATGAGTCTCTGGGAAGACCCCTGTGTTCAAATTTTCTGGTTCTGTTGCTCTCCTTGTGGAGCTCCTGTCCTCTCCAGCTCTTACTATTTCACACTTCTTTCATAAGATTCCATGCACTCTGCCCAACAGTTGGCCATAAATCTTAGCGTCTGCTTTGATAGTCTGCAGGGCATAGGCTTTCAGAGGCCCTCTGTGGCAGGTTCCTAGGTTGTTTCCTGTTTTCTTCTTCTTCTGATGTCCATCCTCTTTGCCTTTTGCAATGTGGATTGAGCGTTTTAGTCAGGGTCCTATCTCTTGATTAGTTTCTTTAAGTTGGAATTTATCACTACCGCATTTAATTAAGAACAACATTAACACAATATTTGCGGTGTCATTCAAATGGATGGTAAATATGAGAAAATCAATCAATTCAGTTACATTAAAAATGAAAAAAATATGGTTATGCTGATCTTGATTGCCAGCTTGTCACACCTGGGAAGACAGAACCTCAGCTGAAGATCTGTCTCCGTCAGTTTGACTTGTGGGCACATCTTATTTCTAGTTGGTATAGGCAGACATAGCCCACTGTTGGCAGTAAAAATCCTACGCAGCTGAGCCTGGATTATATAAGAAACTTAGCTGAGCATGAGCTAGAGAGAGAGAAAGAGAGAGAGAGAGTCAGGCAGATAGACAGAGAGACAGAGAGTGACAGAGAGATGAGAGAGACAGACACAGACACAGACACAGACACAGACAGAGACACAGACACAGACACAGAGAGAGACAGACACACACAGAGAGAATAATCAGTATTTTCCATGGTTTCTGATTCATAGTCCTGGCTTTATTTTCTACTCTGTCTTCCCTCAATGATGGACTGTCTCCTGTAATACGAAATATATTTTTTCCTCCTCATGATGGCTTTTGCCAATGTTTAATGACAATAACAGAGAGCAATCTAAAACGGATTCTGAATGTCTGCTATGTCTCCCTAAATACCAAATTCCCCTCTAAAGCAGTTGTTTTATAAAAATAATATAAGTAAGACATGTGTTTTTAATTACTAATTTTTGGAGCAATCTTATTTCTATTTTTTATTTCTTTGAGATGGAATAAAAATGAATAGGAAAGAGTACACACTGGTTAAAAGATAAATTATTTTATTTCTAATGATAACAAGCAGTCATTCAATCAAATCAGTCAGTTGATCAACTATGCAGGGATCAACTATTGATTATTTAATAGATAGTACACATCATTCTTTGTCCTGTTTATACAAGATTAAATAAGCAATACAAGATAATAACAAGGAAGCTTGATCAAGAAGAAATGATTCCAGTTTTGACAAGATATATAAAAAAATAGAATAGAAAATGTCCATGTTGGAGTTTTGACCAATGCAATGGAGGAGTCTTTATGTGTCTGAAAAAATAAGTATGACAAAGGAGAGATGATATCTGAGTTTAATTTCAAAAGGAGGGAGTTTTTATAAATGAGATGAGCAAGGAGGTAAAGAAATAAAATAGGTTAGTCATAATAGATTATTAGAGATAATAAACAATACTAGTTAAATATTAAAGTGCTCATAATAAGTATTTTTCAATGTATTAGTAGATGGCTAGGTGAAAATTTGCAACTTACACCGACAATCTGAAGTAATGATAGTTTTTCTTTTGTCTTTGTGGTATATAGTATATATATGATTTTGAGTGTAAGTTTGTACTTAGCTGTGTGGAGGCCAGAACTCTCTTGTTAAATGTGGAACTCACCAATTTTGCTAGCCTGGCTGGCAAACACGTCCCACAGATTCCTCTGTCATCTCGGCAGCACTGGGGTCACAGGTGTTTTCTGCCATACTAGCTTTAAAAAACATATAAATGTGATATATCTTTAAAAACTTAATTTAACTTTGATATCACGTCACATCTTGGTTACCTCCTCCTTCTCCTCCCATATCCCTCTAAGTCCTCTTCAAATTCATGACCTCATCATCCTATTAATATCATTTATGTTTGAATTCTGGGGATTTAATAACTTATCAGGGATTTTGTTCCTAGAGAAAACTAATTTTCCCTCTTTTAGAGACCCTTACATGCCTACAGGTTTTTATCAAGAGGTGAGGTTTGTGAAATTTTCTCCCCTCTTGTTGGCATGTCAACTGGTAGTGTCATTATTCGCGTTTGTTTGGGTAACGATACTGTAGAGATTTCACAGGTGCAGCTTCCCTGTCATGACTGCATGAAACTTTCTCACATAAACGGGAGATCCTGGTCTCTGACTCTTACAGTCGTCTCTTCCCCTCCTGTAAAGTTCTCTGAGCCCTAAGTACAGAGGTTTTATTGTATGGAACAGTTGGGGCTGGACGGCCCCCTGGGTTTCTTACTCCCTGCATTCTGACCAGCTGTAGATCTTTGAGGGACACTTTCTGTGTTACAAAATGATTCTTCATTGATGGGGCTGGTTAGATTTGCACCTGCTTGTAGGCAAAGGATAAATATTTAGAATACGGTTTATATATATAAATTATATTGCTTTAATAAGATGGCAGTTGTAGGCTATATTTAGGGTCCATGTCCTCTCCAATCACAAACAGTTGTCTTTATTTATGGTACCAACCATGAATTCCCTCCAGTTGAGTGAAACGTCCGTTCAAATAGGTAACTGTTGGTCACTCCTGACAGCAGCACTACTGCCTGGCCTGACTAGGATTTGTTTTGGTTTGTAGTCTTTACAGCTGGCTAGAAACATTGTTTTCTTCCCTTGGCAGTTTGCATACCAATTCTAATAGAGCGAGCTGGTCTGTAGAGAAAAGCTTCAGGGTCAGTTTCAGCTTAGTTGTTCCAAGTTATACCTTAAGTATGTGGTGTCTGCAGCAATCTTATTTTCAGTTTCTAGGAGGCAACCATGGATTATGGCAATCACCTACAGAATTGTGGAGAAAATCTCTTGCGCATGTCTCACTAAGGAGTTGAAGAGTGGTTTCATGTGCTTGACACTGGGTAAGTCATCATGATTTTTAAGGGTTTTCTTTTCCCTGTTACCAATCTTTACGGTTAGTGAGTTCAAGCTCACGCACCGCTTGCCTATGTTTCAGAAACAACAATGAAAACGTGCAGTGTAACTAAACATTATGAAGGAAACAAACCCTGACACCTTCAGATTTTTTTGAGAAGCATACTTCTATTTAATATGAAAATAAAATTATCTGCTAGAAATTATTCTAAATTTGAACAGAAAATGTACCACACTCTTTTCAGTTTTTATGCTAGATAAATTTCCAGCTTTACCATTCATCCCACATGAACCTGACACACAGGAGGATGGAAGAAACTGTAGTGAGGTCAGATGGTCTGTACCCATCTTTGAGTACTTGTGGTTTTGAAGTGTAAAGAAGGAAACTACGAAACATTGATTGGCAGCTGTTGTTACATTGTCCTCATTTTGCTAATAATCCTATTCAGCATGTTCCCAAGCAATCAGAAGTCTTTTTTTCCTTAAGTACCTGTCTTCTTCCTTATTGTAGTCATCTTTTGCACATTTTTTTGAGGACCCTAATGTGGCTCTCATATAATCTATTCCCATTTTTTTAAATTCCATTTCTTCTTCTTTTGTATGGTATGTGAGCCTTTTCTAGCTTAAATTACTTATTTTACCGGTGTTTGAACAGGTTTATGAAATACTTGCACCTCTTATGAAAACACTGTAAGATTTGGTCAGAAAGAGTTGGAGGCTTTGGTTATAATAACTACATAAAGTAAAGCTTCTCATTTTGGAAAAGGGAGAACTTGGTGAGGTAGGGATGAGAAGGACAGCCAGTGTCAGTGTGTTTCAGATTGCTTGCACTTGAACTCTAGGGCTGTGAAGTAACTTTCTCTTTAATGATGGGAAGCATTGGAATGAAATGATATTTTAGCAACCAGGATCACTGCTAAAGTAGTTGGCACTTAACCATGATTTTTAAAGCCTATTTCAGGTCTTGTCTAGGATGTGTATTTGATCCATAAATGTTTAGCCATGAGGACAAAGTGGAATGAGTTACACCAAGAGTGAGAAGTTAAGGAAAAGAAAATAAATTAATTAATGCCCATTATAAAATGTGTTGCTTATACAAAAAGAACCTAGAGGTTGTCTAGATTCTTCAGTTTGGCTACCTTGAGCTGTCCTAGGTTATGTTATTCTGTCTAAATTACAGAAAAGATTTGTTCTCCTTTATGGGTAGTTCTTACTGTGGACAACAGTAGTGGAGGTTAGTTTTTCTGGGAAAGTAGCCACAGCTGAGATTTTGGGGTTGCAAACTACCTCAGAGTGTATCTAGCCATCATATTTCATTATATGGAGAAATTCTGCCTATGTGTACTTGCTCAAGTTAGTTCTCAAAGAACTAACTCTTGAGCAGGAATAATCTATATTTATGTTAGGTGAGCTATCACAGCCAAAGAAAGAGTCCTGGGGCACGTCAAGAGGGAGTGTTGGAGGAGCAGAAGAGAGAAAAAGGACTTCATTTCTGGTAGAGATGTTTCTCACTATTCTTTCTTTTATAATTGTGAAACATATTTTTGTCAAACATCTTACACTGTTAGTTGGAGAAAAGTAAATAAAACAGATTGTTCAAACAATTCTCTAGAAACTTTCAATGGATTCTGGTTTTTAGATAACTTTCTCAATTTGTTTTGAAATTTAAATGATAGTCTTTAGATTTTGTTAGTAAAAAGTAGGGGGGAAAAAGAACGTAAGCATTTAAAAATTTTTCCAAGCCAAAAAGCCTTTATGTTTTCAATTCTAACTCATTTAGTTAAAAAAAAAATCATTCCTGAAACTCTTTTGCTCTGTTCCTATTGGAACTGGCTTCTGGAACTCAAGCTGCTACTTTTTAGGTCACACCTACCACCTGCAGATACGCTCTCTGTGTTTTAGATTAGCAAATAGTTTCTTGTTTCCCTCTCTTGCTTTTCGGAATACATGTTGTCTTGGTCTGGTATGGCTGGAATGATAAAAATATTACAGATTGGGTGGCTTGAGCCAAGGCTTCGTAAAACTTTACAGCTTGTAAGTAACCCCTTATTGCACAAGGATTTTTTTTCGATCTTCTAATTATATTTATGTACAGAAAACTTAGCAGTTAGTGGCGAGTGCTTTGGCCTCTTCCTTTTCCAGCTCGGCAACAGGAGCCACAGATTTAGGACCCAGGACGCTGCCTCCCCAGTGGCGGCGGAGCTCATGGTATCTGTTGCTTTAATTGGTTCTTGCTCCTTTAGACAGAGCAGCCTTGTCTTCCGAGTTAACCTGTGTGAAGGCTACGGTGCTGTGAGTCTTCCTGTGGACCAGCCGCCTAGCCTGGCCTTTCCCTGATGATGCGGTAGGGACCCCCATCTTTCCACACAGGGCACGGAGGAAAACCACCAGCTCAATGAGGTCTACATCATGGGCAATCACCAACAGCTGAGCCTTCTTCTTTCCTCCAAGGTGGTGACAGTACTGACCCCTGCTTGAAGGACGGCTGCTCTCTTAGTTGGGACCTCCCCTTTCCCAGCAGCTTTCTTCTCAGCACGGGCCAGCAGCCTCTGCTTTCTCTCTGCTCTGTCTCTGGCCTGTGACTGTGGGCAAGCCTGAGCTGCTGGTGGCTGTTTGCTGGGTCCAGAGCCTGGGTGACCTGGTGAATGGCAGGAGGTACTTTGAGCTGCTCATAGAGGGTGGCCCTTTGCCGCTGCAGCCTAACGGAGCCGGGCCATTTGACCAAGCGCGTGAGATCTCTTTTCGGCTGGATGTCCTGCCCAATGCGGAAATTCATGGGCCTTTTTTCAAACAAAGGACTGACCACCTTTTTGGCCTCCTGTTTCTTTATGATGGCGGGGGCTGGGGCCACCTTCTTCCTTTGTCCTTCTTTCCCTTTGGCATCTTTCTGGGACAGAGGAGTGCACAAGGAATTCTTAAGTGACTTGAGTACATAAACATATATAATAGGTGTACAAGCCAAATGTTTACTGATAATAAATCATAAAAGAAAAATCCAATTATTTGACATATGTACATAATTTCACCACTTAATAAAAGTTTAAACAGATTTTCATCTTAATGATGTGGTTCTGCTTATTTTTAAATACTTATATCTTGCTGAATATTTAATACTACAGAATGTAGAACACCTTCAACATTTTGCAGAATTGATTACTGTTTTGATTTTTGTTATAATTGTCATGCTGAAAACGCTGCTTTACAAAAACACATATTACAAAATGTCAGAAGAATGTTTTGGGCCATTTCAGAAATTGTTAGAAATTTTGTCATAATTCTAAGCCAGATTCATTTAATGAGTTTTTTAATGACACACAAGTCATTAAATCAAACAGCAATTTTAAAAATCAAACATAATGTTCTAACTCCATGTCATTAAAAGCTGTACTAATTTGAAACTTACATGATAAGGAGTGATTGTAGGAAAATATTAAAAGCCTGAGTTTTCCACAATTAAACCATGATTTTTCTATGAGAGCAAAAAACTCTGTATGCACAGTAAAAACAGTGCAGTTCATAATGTGTACTGGTTTCAAAGCTGAGCATTATTCGTTGCTGGTGCAGAGCATTTCAGGGTGCCGGGTGCCCAGGGCACATGTTGTATGATCAGAACTCCACATTTGGATGAACTCGGTCATGTGATGCCACAGGGGCATGACCCACAGTTTAACAAGTAGTGGTTTGAACAGCAGCGATGGTATGGAGGCTGAAAGTGCGAAGTCAAGGTCTGCTTTACCGAACATGAATTGTTATGTTACTTC
This sequence comes from Rhombomys opimus, assembly GCA_010120015.1. Taxonomy (NCBI): domain Eukaryota; kingdom Metazoa; phylum Chordata; class Mammalia; order Rodentia; family Muridae; genus Rhombomys; species Rhombomys opimus. The sequence continues at coordinate 787,845 of REGO01000500.1, read as the reverse complement.
TTGTACATGGGTAAGGGGGAAGAGGATAAGCGTCCCTGCAGCTCTCAGGAAGATTTTAGCCACATACTTATAATCTATTTAACTTTAATTGTCTTCTGATCCCAGATATAGCCAACACTGGCTTCAATAGAGGAATTTGAGTATGGGCAAGTCGCACACACATTCATTTTGTAAGAAATAATTTGTCTTCCTGCCTTACTTTTATATAGGTTAAATTCTTAACTGCTGGCTCTTTTGTACAACACTCCTTTGTTTTGAAATGCAGATGTATACTTCACACCTTCTCTTCACTCACCAGCCCAGTATTTCTTTACCTTTATTGATGTTAGACCGAAAATGTACCTTACGTTTGAAAGAAAGTTGCATCTGTTGAGTGATGATTCTAATTAATGTTTGATGCAGACTGGCAGTAAAGGTCCAGTGGGAAAATGTGAAAGTCCCTCATAAGCCATAAAATGTTATGTCAATAGAAAACAGGATTGCTGTGTTATTTACTAAAGGATGATTGCCAATTTTGAGCATTGCCTCTCATTTATATGTGAATTAAATAAAACATCACACACTTTTGTGTTAAATATTGTTTTATAGACTAAAGATGCATCAAGGAACGTGATCTACCTTCAAAAATTTAGTTCACATGGACTTCAAACTGACCATAAGGGATTGAAATTATTTTATTGATCCACAGGAAAACTGTGAAAGAGACTAGGACAGTTAAAGGAGCTTCTAGTGTTTTGGAGATAATTTGTCCTCAGGTTTCCAGAACAGACACTTTGTGTCATGTACTCGGCATGCCTCTCTGAGTGGAATCAACAGCACATTTTGAATTTTAATATCAACCTTTCTTGTATATGTCATTAGATTTTTATCTAATGATTTATATATCATTAGGTTTTTATTCTGCTTGTTATGAGTCCTTTTTTCTGATTTGGGCAATTGGAATTGCAAACGTGTCCCTTCCCAGTTATAGGAGGCTCTCTCTCTGTTTCCAGTCTTTCCCGTTATGTCTGATATAGTCACATTGTTTGATAGTATTTTTGCAAGTGGTCTAAACTCCCTGGGTGTTGGTATGCTGGGGAGGACATGAAAGTAATTAAAATTCTTCCTTCACTGGATTGTTATGAGGTTGAAGTGCTCCATCAGTGCTGTTGTTGATAATGGAGACCCAGTCAGCAATCATGATTCACTGATTAGAAGCTACCAGGCTCAAAGTCAGTTATTTAGAAGTGGAAAAATTGCGGGAGGATATTTCACAGGAGGTGTAGGTCACTGTTCTCAAAATAAGCAGCAAGTGTACGAAGCCTTATTATTTAGCTGCAGCCTCCCTCCCTTCTGTATGCTCATGTATTGGGTGTAGAATTAGGAATTTATTATTTATCAAATCCTACTTAGCATTCACTGAATTTTAAGATGCCATCAACATCATGTATATGTAGTCAAATAACACAGCTTCTGTTTATTAAAGGAGAGAGAGAGAGAAGATCATGTTTCTCAGCTGGAATTAATTTGTCTTTGCTCTTTGGTTGTTTGATGGCTGGATGAGTTTTGGTTTGAATTTTGTCTTTTTTATCATTAAAAAGATTGATTTTTTTTTAAATTGCAAATAGGTTCTTTGTCAAACAGTATATCTGGATTCTAGTTTCCTCTTTCTCCACTCTTCCCACTTTCTCCTTACCTCTCCTCCCCTCCCTTCTGGGACCACCCTCTTTCTCTCTCTCATTAGAAAAGAACAGGCTTATAAGAGACAACAACCAAGCATACCAAAATAAAATATTATAAGATGAAGGAAAAACTTTCATATTGAAGTTGGACATGGCAATCCAGGAGTAGGAAGAGTTCCAAGAGCAGGCAAAAGGGTCAGAGACCTGTTCATTCTCACAGTACCATAAAAACACTAAGCTAATAGCTATAATACACATATGCAGAGGACCTGCTGTTGACCTATGCTTGCTGTGTCAGTCTCTGTGAGATCATATGTGCATTGCTTAGTTGATTCGGCAGAGAACCACAATGACATACTTTAAAAACTTGTACTCTACCAAGTTGGAAAATTAAAAAAAAGAAAGAAAAAGGATAATAGGATAATTTTCTGGATAGGTACCATTTATGAAAATAGATACAAATATATTCAATGAAATCTTTGCAAACCAAATCTAAAAACACATCAGAAAGAGCATCACCAAGATCAAGTAGGCTTCATACCAGAGGTACAAGGGTGGCTTAATATAAAAAAAATTAGTGAATATAATCCACTATATGAACAAACTGAAAGATAAAAAACAAACAAACAAACAAAAAACCATGATCATCCCATTAGATGCAAAACTTAATAAATAAATAAATAAATAAATAAAGGCTCTTGACAAAATCTAACACCCATTAATGGTAAAAGTTTAGGAGAAATTAGGGATACAAAGGATATACTTGAACATAATAAAGACAATTCATATCAGGCCTATAGCCAACATCAAATTAAATGGAGAGAAACTGAAAGCAAGTCAATTAAAATTAGGAACAAAACACTCCATATCTATTAAATATAGTAGGGAGGTTCTAGCTAGAGCAATAAGACAACTGAAGGAGATTGAGGAGTTCCAAATTGTAAAGGAAGAAGTCAAAGTGTTGTTATTTGCAGATGATATGATAAGACACATAAGAAAAAAAAAAAAGACACATAAGAAGCCCTAAAAATTCCACCTGGGAGCTACTATGGCTGACAAACACTTCCAGTGAAGTTGCTGGATACAAGATTAACTTAAAAATCAGTTGTCTACATATGGACAAATGACAAATGGACTGAGAAAGTGATCAGGGAAACAACACCTTTCACAATAACCTTAAATAATATAAAATATCTTGGGGTAACTCTAACCAAGCAAGTAGAAGACTTAAATGATAAAAATTTCAAGTCTTACAATAAAGAAATTAAGGAATATATCAAAAGATGGAGAGATCTCCCATGTTCATGGATCAGTAGGATTAACACTGGAAAAATGACCATCCTAGCAAAAGCAATCTACAGATTCAATGCAATCCCCATCAAAATTCCAACACAATTTTTTACAGATCTTAAAAGAATATTTGCAACTTTATATGAAAAAACAAAACGGGATAACTGAAATAACCCTTAACAATAAAAGAACTACTGGAGATATCACCATCCCTGATTTCAAGCTGTGCTAAAGAGCTATATAGTAACAGAAACTGTATTGTACTGGCATAAAAACAGATGCAGTGATCAATGGTATCGAATTGAAGACCCAGACATAAATCCAAACACATATGGTCACCTCCATTTTGATAAAGTAGCCAAAAATACACACTGGAAGAAAATACAACATCTTCAATATTTTTTTGCTGGTCAAACTGGATGTATTCATGTAGAAGAATACAAATATTTCCATATTCATCACCTTGCACAAAATTCAGGTCTAGTTGGACAAACAACTTCAATCTTTATCTGAAGGAAGGTTGGGATTTAGTGCCACTTGTTGTGAATGAAAAGTAGTTATTTTGTTGACTTAGAATTTCAAATCACCCAGGGACAATTTCAACAGTGAGGGAAATAATATGTATGTTTAGAAGGAGGAGATTTCTTTGAATATCTCCTAAACATTTAGCTTTCCCATTTTCTTCAGATGTATTGTCATTATAAATTGCTCAATATTACCAAGAAGAAAACATTAGACATGAAAAAATGTAATGTTACATCACTTTTAGTCAATTGTATTATGAGAATTTAGAAGCTTAGTTGTTTCCTTGTATTTATATTCATTTTTGAAAGTAGTACTGTAAGACTTGACCTAAGAAATACTTCCATGGTCCCAGATCATAACATTATGCTGCTGGCTTCCAAATGCTCACATCTATCTCATCTTTAAAACATCTAAAAGCACTCTCACAGTCTTCAAACTCCCATCGTCATTCAAAGTTTATATTTAAAGTATCCTATGAGATTCAAGGCAAACCCATACCTGTGAGTTCTGCAAAATAAACATGAAAATTATATCCTTCAAACATACAATGGAGGGACAGTGTATACTTTCCTCCTTAAAAAAGGGGAAGGAATAAAAGTACAGCAAGGAGGAACTGAGCCAATACAGAAAACAGCTAGTAAATTCTGCAGCTCCATGTCCACCATTCAAGCTCTAAACAGGTTGGTCAGTAATGCTCCACTGGCCCTACCAGTTGCATCACTCTGCCTGAAGCTTTGCTCAGGAGACATTTCATGCTATTGAATTTGCAGCTTTGAGGGTCTGCATTGGGTCTTCATCATTACTCTTACAACTTTACACACCCTGCCTTCTTAAGAATTTCTTGGGTGGGAGTGGGAGAAGACAAAGGAGGGGGCTATAGTCTAGATGTAAAGTGAATACAGTAAAAATACTAAATTTAAAAAGTTTCTCATAGGGAATTTGATTCTGGTATACATTATCTGACTTTCTAAGCTATTTTTTTTTCTGAAATATCGGTGGAAGCCTCCATGCAGTGCTTGCCTTTTGCGTGCCTGCAAAATTGATATCATATGGAAGATATCAAGTTCTACAGCTCTCTTAAGCAATAGTAGGGATGTTTTCCATCATGACAGCAGTGGGCTCTGAGTGCCTGGATGGTTAAACATGATACATGTAATACAAGTCCTGGGAAGACAGCTTTCTAGACAGCTCTGTGTGTGAGGGTGTCACCAAGTTTCTCTCTTCACAAGGCACAGTCTTTTAAACAAGAGACTCTGACTGGCTGTGCTTACTGATTTCTGAGTTGTTCCAGGAAAAAAAAAAAGAGGGAGAGAGGTTGCTTTTTAAAATGACATTGACATTTTATTCTTTTTTTTTTACAATTTTTATTTTATTTTTTACAATTTATTCAATATATATCCCGACTAAAGGCCCTCCCTCAACTCCTCCCAGTTCCACCCTCATTTCCTCGTCCCTCCTACCCCTTCCACTAGTCCACGGAAAGGGGGAGTTCTCCTGCTCTGCCATCTTCTTTAAAAACACTAACCCCCATCTCCAAAACCCTGAGTCAAAATAAATTCCTTCAGTTGCTTTGTCAGGTATTTAATCGTGGCCACAAATAAAAACATTACTTCTGTGTATTTTTCTTCCAATTCTTGTATTAACTTAGTAAACAACAACAACAACAACAACAACAAGAAGACAAAAACAAAAACAAAACAAAACAAAGCCCGTAGAGCCCCATGCCATGGTCTAATGCTGATCTGTCTTGAAATGTTCACATCAGAGCAGTCTTACTTACTTAGGTCTTCTTAGATCAGTCTTTCTGTACATCTCAGGCTGGCTCCAAATTTGCAATGCCACAGCTCTTCCACCTTTGTCTACTTCCTACCTCCCAGCCATTGTACCCTTGCTTTTCAAGTGCTGGTGTTACAGACACATCCATCATTCCTAGCTTAGCTCACTTATTATGTTTAAACTCTGTCTCCCTCAAAGTCTCCAGACATAGACAGAATACAGAGATGTTCTTTGCCACAGTGTAACACAAATGGACTTCAGTCTAATTTGCGGTAGAGTCCTTATTCCCAACTGATATGTCATAAGCCCTGTCTTTACTATTCTCATTCTTGTCAAGATTCTGGTCTTCCGAGCAGTCATAAGAGACACACAGAAGGCACAGTTTATAGCACTCTAGACTTGTTCTAGTGTACTTCTTCTGACCTTTGCAGGAGGCAAGGAGTAGGCTTCTGCAGCCCTCCCCACCCCCACACTTAGAACCAAATTTCTGTCTTAGGGAAGATTTTATTGTAGTAAATAGGTAACATTTTATTGTGAGCAAATATCTGAAAAAGTACTTAAAGAGAGGAAAGTTTTAATCTAGCCTCACAGTTTTATCGACTGCAACTCAAAGCTGGCTAGATCATTGACCAGGCCTGGAATAAGGTGGAGAACCTACACTCTATGCCCTTCAAAGGCCTGGTTCTTGCCTTACTTCCTTCAACACACCCCCCGCTCCTAGTTTCAGCACTTCCCAATAATCAAATTATGAGTCCACCAACATCAATGACATTGATTAGGTAATAAATCTCAAGATTCATTCACTTCCTATCATTTGGGGTACCTACCATCCAGGGGCACAACCTTCACCACATGTTTTTTTTTTTTTTTCACGTACATTTAATTCACAAAACATAACATTATATTCTGACATTTTCAGCTCATTCTGAATTTTGCTTTTATTGCAATGAGTGTAATTCAAGCAACTCACTAATGAGGTAAATGCTTTTAGAAAAAAAGTGTTAAATGACTTCTCTTTGATGAGCAAAATTCAAACGCTGAAGTTTATTGGTAGCTGTTTGCTTTTTAAAATTTCATGAATAGACAGATTTGACTGCAAAGTAACAGCAACGCCAGACAAATCTGACAATTTCCAGGAGACCAAAGAATACTTTGATGCCTCTGAAACTATAGCTAAGAGCAGACATCTCAACTAGGGTCATCATCAGGCAGCCGCTCAGCTTGACAGTCTTTGTCAATGTTTTGTCCCTATGGTACTGGAGTATTTTTTTTTTCCTTTGAAGAGTTTTGTGGTATTTTCCCTAGAGTCCTTGCATTTTAAATTTAAAAATATGTATGACATTCTAAATTTGGCAGTCTAAATATGTTTTAGACTTGATTTCAATCCAATAAGTATAATTTAATATGAAACAAGTATAATTTGAGAATATGTCTAAGGTATTTAAATGATTCATTTAGTTTTAACAAATTCTGAAGTAGGTGTCTGTAATTCAAGCCCATTTATCTCCTCCTTACTATGTGCCTCCCTCAAAATGCTTATACCTGTCATCCTCATCATCAGGCTGAAGAAATGTTAAGACCCCATGATCTAATTACTTGTAACTTATGCTGAAATTTTAAAAGAAAGTGATTTCTCTTCTTTGACTAGCTGAAAATTATAGTAAATGCCAAAGTAGGGAAAGTAGGGTTTGTTTTGTTTTCTAATGCAGCTGCATTATTATTACCATGATTTTATTTATGTATTTTTTTTTCTTTTTTTGGTATTGGGGATTGAACTCTGTGCTACAATAATGCTGCTTCCCAAATCTCTTTATTTCTTCCATTGTGAAGCCACAGCTTGCATGGCTAAGTAGGAGGTGGCATCTTTTTAAATATACTTTTTTTTCTCACTTGTCCAAGGGAAAAGTACACTCAGAGAAAGATCTGTTCCATAACTAGTTACAACTAAAAACTGAATAACAATTATTTAGATCAATTTAATTATAAAGAAGCACTCAAAACAAATGACAATTACTTTTTCACAAAATGGCCAAATACATATAAAGTTTAATTTAAACAGGAATTGTATATACACAGTTGTGAAAAACAATAGATTGCTTATAAGTAAAACCAAAAATCTGTTCTAAAATTATAGAACAACAATGTTATATATGAAGAAAACATAACCGTAGCGTTAAGAAACAAAACAGTTTCATTAAGTATGTTGGAAACCAGCAAGGATTATGATGGGCTTTGGGGACATTTAATTGAACTCCCCTCCTAACCAAATAACTGACTTAATGGAATGAGTATATCACATGTTGCATACATGATACACACGTTACTGTACACATTGATCCACTCTCTTGTGTCGTCAGTCAGTCTATAGACTTCGCCTCCATTGGAAAGGGCATGGCCTCGGGAGAGATATTTTCTCTGAGCCTGACCTTACCTCTGTTGCTGGGCAACAGGTCCTCTGCAGAAGTGACTTCTGGCAAAGCAGCTGAATGTTTATACAGCATGTTAGACACCAGTTTAATCGGCAGTCTTGGGAAGTGCTACTCAGAAGAATGGATTAGAGTTGCCACATCAACAGATATCAAAATGAAATGACTACAATAAAAATACTAAAATCAGGAATGTTTCAAGTTAAAGAATGAATCCATTTATCAAGTTGTGACAGCAACGCAGCTAAATAGTTTTGTAACACAGCATTATAGCTCTAGTGTAAGTGCTCTTGATGATCTTGGGGCAGTAGCCCCAGCGCTCATTAACTTTTTAAAATGATATTTTATAAAGATTTCTATCTAAAATGGTAAAAATTGTAAAAATGTTTTAAGTACTTTAAAGTCTAGGTTCAGTAATCTGTAGTATGTAGTTGATGTCTTTCCATCGTCTTTTGATATTGTCTTCTGCTCTAGGTTGGGGCTGGGAGAGGCATTCGCACAGAGCAGAGAATCATCCTGTGGCATGCACTTAGAATGATGACTAAGGGGCACAGTGAGATACAACAGAGATCTGAAGCAGCTGCAGCATTGGGAAAGGGCTTGGTACCCACAAGGGCTTTAGCAGTTTTTTTCTTTCTCGTTTTAATATTTATTTATTTATTTTATAATTTTTTTTAGATTAATCACAGGTTATTTACTTTGAATCCCGCCATAGCCCCTCCCTCATTCTGTGCACCAACCTGACTTAAAATGAGCTTGAGTAAGGCCGTATTATGAGCTATGAAATAAAAAGGTGAGTAATACATGAGTTTCCTATTGCTGTGGTAATGAAGTGCTAAATAACAGGCGACCTACAATAAAGCTATTAATCATTACACAGTTCCGAGGCTGCCAGTCTGCACTAAGTTTTCAGCAGGCCCGGTTCTCTCTCAACACTCTAAAGGAAAAAAAAATCCTTTTTTTACGAAAGATTTATTTTGGTTGTGAGCCTAACCTTTCTTTACTGGCTGACCCATCTCTCCAGCCCAGTGAAAACCCAGCCACAGGGGAACTGTCATCTATGCCTATTGGAAGAGGAAAAATTAGTTTTCTCCTACTAAGTGGCAGTGGTGCATCAAGCACTCCAGGGCAGGCCTGAGCTTCCGTTCACCATATAACGGAGTCCGGGAATTTTGTGTATACTTTTATGTGGTTACAGGTTTTTTCGGGGGGGGGGGGATTATATTTTTGTTTTTGTCTGTTTTTTGTTGTTTTATGGGGGTTTGTTGTATTAGGATTTTGTTTGGTTTTGAGAAAGAACTCAAAGTTGGGTGGTTAAGGAGGTCTCGGGAGAGGAGCGGGAAGAACTGGGCAGAGGCTGAATATGATCAAATTATATTTTAATTTAAAATTGTTTTAAATAATAAAAACACGAAATAAAGCACAAAGATTTGACTTTTCTTGTAAAAAGGAAATAAAGTTATTGTTCTATAATTTAAAAAAGAAAAAAATTATTATTTAAACACATTTTGTGTCTGTATGTGCGTGTGTGCAGAAAACTCCAAAGGCCAGAAGGGGGTGCTAAAGTCCCTGGCACTGGAGACAGATGGCTGTGAGAAATCAGATGTGGGTGTTGGAAATTAAACTCTAATCATCTGCGTGAGCTGCAAAGAGTCCTCACCACTGAGCCATCTTTCCAGCATCCATAACTCTTTCCCGTCTTCTTATTGTGGCTGTCTGCATGCAGTTCTCAGTAGATATTTGTAGGTGTGCCAGTTGAATGGCCAACTTCTTCCTGTCCATTTCACTTTGTCTCTCCTCCACACATAGTCATGTTCAAAATCTCAAGTTATATCAGGATTTGCCTTAATGTCCTCATTTTTACTTGTCTATATCGATGGAGACTCCATTTAGGAAAAAAAAAATTATTGTTTTTTTTTTCAGTACAGCTTGACATGAATTCTTTGGGGCAACATAGTTCTATATACAACAGGTATATCCTCATTGATCTTATTTTCCTCACATATTGCCATCGTGTTTTTGTTACTACTCTTGCCATTTGAATTATTCATTTGTGTGTGTGTTGCTGGGTTGAGCCTAGGATCTCCTGCATATTATATTACGCTTGATCAACTGAACTACATCACAATATCTTGTTTTGTCTTTAAAAAGCATTTGTGATTATTCTACAGAGTCCTTGGAAGTAAGCTACTGGAGTTGGCACACAGATATTGTTTTGAACTTTATTGTTACCTCTAATCCCCTGAATGTGTCTTGGATAGTGACTCGGGAGCTTTTTAAAGTATGTTTAGGAACTTGAGGGAAAATAAAAATTAGGTAATTGAAGAAACGATAAGTAAGTGGATGAATATATTTGTGCTCTCACTGTGTAAATTGAAATCGCAGTAAAAAAAAAAACCTATTTCATATATTTTCTAATGGTTTTGTTTCTTTTGATTAAGTGTGACTGATACCATTGATAGGAGAAACAGGAATCCATCCACAGAAAAACAACTAGGGATTTTGTCTAGAATAGAATACAGTTTTAAGGAACAATTTGACATATCATAGAAAACAGATGAATAATCAGTATTGACATGATCCAAACCTGAGTTTCAGTCAGATATTTTTTCTGATAACTGCATTTCTCTTGTGGTTTGTCAAATGAAGTCACTGCGTTGTTTCAGCTAAGGCATTTCACTATCACCCATCAAACTGTTCTATACTTGTTGCAGAAATCATCTAATAGAATATCGATTAATAAAAGTATCAAAGAGATTATCAGCTATGTGTTATATATAAACATGTGCATACATTGTTTTTAAATACACTGAATGTAGTTAGCATAAAATAGTTTTAAAGAGCAGATGCCACCAAGAAGAAAGAAAAAGGGACAAAAAGAAAGAACAAAAGAAAGAAACTGCTAACAGAAGATTATTACCACTAAGATGCTTTATTCTGAGCAATAAAATGTGACTGGTAGTTCTCTGGAGGAAATGTGCACAACAGTGGATATTTACCTAAACAACATTTTTTACTAAAATAGCACAATGATTTATAATATTACAGGCTATTTCAGAAGTTTCTACAGGATACTTTGTATAGATAGTGTACTATGTGTTGCAAATTCCAGTGATTTGTAGCAGTGTAGAGTGCAAGGCTAGAGCAATAAAGAAAGAAGAAGAATGTTCTTCCTTAAATCACGAGGAAAAGCAGAACTCGGCACACATCTCTACACAACTTCACAGAGCATAGTGCATCAAAGCATTGAAACTGTCAAGTATAAATGACAATGGGATGATGTTAGGAAAAATCAGGAGGACATGAATGGCATCTTTTTAAAAGTTACTTTTGGTTTTGTGGTAGATGGTGGGTAATACAGAGACCCAACCTGTTAAGAGAATAAGAGCTAATGCAGTGCTCAACTATAAATGAGAGCTCTGTTTCACAGCCTCTCCCTACAAAGCTGAGAGGTCACAAGAGGGGGTGGAAAGATTACAAGAGGCAGAAGGGGTAGAGATTATCAGCTATGTGTTATATATAAACATTATTTGCTGAATGTGAGCAGCAAAGGAATGCAGTAAGGCTGGTCCCTCCCAACCCCTCCCCCCAGCAGGAGGATGGATATGTCTCCACCTGGCTAGCCTTTGTTCAGGCTTGTGCTTTAAACTTTTAATTATTTGGTCTCTCAATCCCAATGCATTATATTCATATATGAATATTAAATAAACCATTAAAGGATGATAAAGAAAGTCACTTATGGTACAACCTTGGAAGTACTGCAAGAGATCTGGTAAAAGTAATAGTTTCACTCTCTGTGGGAAAAGGAACAGCCAGGAAACAGGGTTTGGTCAAAACAGAGAGCTTTTGATTGGGGTTCTGTCATGTTACGGATCTAACTTAACATCTTGTAAGAGGCTCTTGTGTTAAATAAAGAACTGAATGCTAGCTTTGGAAGTGTATTTGGATTAAGAGTTCTCAACTTTATCACTAGTTAATCCACTGATAATGACTAGGTGGACTATTTGGAGATGGGTCTCTTGAAGGAAGTAGGGTTATGCCTTTGTCAGGTAAGTGTTATTTTAAGAGCCTACCTCTTTGCCTCTCTCTGCTTCCTGGATGTCACACAGTAATCGGTTTTCTTGTTCCCTGCCTTTTTGCCATGATGCTATTGTCTTGCTACAGGCTTAAAAGCAATACCACTTGCTATTTATACCCACATAACTCTTCCTTCTAAGGTACCTCTGTAGGTAGTGATGCATATGACCAATTGAATCTTTGGGAACATCTAAGTCACAGTAAAGAAAATGTAAGAAGACAAGAAATGTAAGAGAATAGACATTTTTTCTTTCTCTTTCTAAGGCCAGGAGACAAAGCTCATATCCTTGTAAGTATAAAGTAGATATTTTCCTTTTAAATACAAATAACTTGAGCACCCAGAGAGCAAAATTTTTGTGCATGGACAATGTCACAATAAACATGGCATCTAAGTATCTCTTTTGTATACCGACTTCATTTATTTTAGACCTTATTTATTGTAGGTATATCTTAGAGTGTTTATTTCCTGGAATAATTGACTTTGAGAAGTATAGAGATACATGAGCATTGCGGAAATCTTCCAGTTTTTATGAATGTTCAACACTCTTCCTTTTTCCTCCCCAGTACCATGGCTGGCTTACTTATAGCTTTTGCCATCTCTTTTTTGAACAATTTTTACATCTCCTTAGTTTGCTCCTCTTTCATCTTCCTTTCTTTGATATTTACTTCATTCAGTTCCAGAGTACTAGCTCTACAGACTGAATGCTAACTTGGCAAGATCTCAGATAGGCACCACCTCTTTGTATGTATGTAAGACTCTCCATGCCTTCCAATTTGCTAAATCTAGAATTTCGCAAAATTACAGCTAAATGAATGAATCTGTCTCTGAATTTTTTTGCTTCTTATCATTTGACTTTTGAGTCATTTTTATCTTATTCTTATGAATCTTTCACCATTTCTCTCAGTACAATATTATTAGTATGAACTAAAAAATGATTCACACTTCTAGGCACAGTATGTTATACCCTTATTTTCATTCTTTGTATTATTTGTGTGAGATACATTATCCCTATTCTATAGTGTAGATTATTAATATTAAGACAAATTAAATTATTAATTTAATATAATTTTACAAACAAGTGGCTGAGACATGTGTAGACTTATGAGGAATATTCAGGAAGTCCCAACCATAATTTAATGCATCTGTCTATCAAGTATAAACCACATGATTATGTTATTGTTCTTAGAACACATTTGAAAAGGATTCACCATCACTGGGAAAACTCATCAGAAGAAACATTTGGAGTAAGCTGTGCTTGGGAACTGATGGTTTGTTATAAACACACATGTACTCATTTTCATGAAGATATATAGACTTTGCATAAAATTAATAAACAACTTTATTGCACTGTTTACTCCTCAGAAATGTTTTGTTTGCTTGTATTTTAAATTAGCGTTTTTCTTTTCAATTTCTTCTTTCAATCAGCTGGGGAAATGTCTCAGCAGGTAAAGCATTTGCTATGTAAGCAAAGAGGACCTGAATTCATATCCCCAGCACCTACACAACAGCTGGGGGAATGTCAGTGAGCAATTGTAAATCCAGAGCTAGGATACAGAGACAGAAGAATCTCAAGGGTCTATTGGTCAAACACCTGGGTAATCAGAGAACTTCAGGTAAGTGATCTTGTCTTAAGAAAGCAAGATGGAAGTCAGTATGGGCAGACACCTGGTGTTGTACGTGGTCGTCACACATTTGTGTGTGAATGCATGAACCTACACACACACAGACACCCCCCACATAGCCACCCTCACACATAGAATATTAAGTAAGTAAATATTTCAAGCAAGATCTAGCTTAATATGAAAGTTTTTATGATCTTATATGTCTTTCAATGTATGTGGTTTGTTATATATGAAAAAGAGAAAGGTTAAAATATAAGTCTTGATAGATGGCACAACTAAATAAAGGCTTCTACTGCTAAGACTGGTGACATGGGTTCAATCTCGGACACACAGATATATGGGGAGAGCCAACTCCCATTCCTTATATATATTACCTAAGGTAGATATCAAAATAATATTTCAAAATCCAAAAGATAATATACAGAATGTATATTGCACTAGAGCAATTGCTTATCCATCAAGTAACCTGTGACAGCTTTGGAGCTGTCAAGATGCCTGCTCTCTCTTCCAGTAGTGTGTCTTACCTGATAGCTAACAACAGTGTTTCTCCTCTACTTCCCAACATGCCAATATTAAAGCTAGCTTTGGTCACTGTGATTCAGAGAAAATAACTGAAATGCATATCATGTAACAATGTAATATAGTCACGTGTATGTAAGGGTGAGTTCATTTCTCTGTAATAAATAGAATGCTATTTTACCTCGTGTTATAAACACAGAGATTAGAAAACTTCTACTTTTTCTGTTATTGGTGCTAGAAAAAGGGCCTTTGATTTGCTCTGTGAAGACCAAGTAGGAAAGGAAAGAATTCTAAATCATGGAAGACCAACAAAATAAAATTTAACTTAATACTTACGAGTACTTTGACTAAATTTGTGTCTGCCTTATGAATTCAGTGCTGTTTTTCATTTTCCTTAGCCATGTAGCTCACATAACCTCCTTCATTAATCCACTGAAGTAGAGTTCTTCCTGACCTAGACCTTATTCTTGCATCAGAACTGTGAATAGGAAGATTCTGTGGGCTTGGCCTATCAGAGAAGAGCTCGAAGGTTCTGTTTTATGATGCTCCAAAACTAAGTATGGACCTCTGATACTGAAGTAGGCTCTGTCCAGCTGCCATAGAAGTTGCCAAAATGCCTCTGGGTTACCTCCCAACAGCTATTCTGGCTCACATGGTAGCCATTAACAATGTGCCTCCTCCCCCACTCCACAGCATACCACGTAAGTGATGCTTTTATGAAGGTCTCATGCCTTCCCTTGATTCAGTGTGAGAATGGAGATGTGAGAGCCAATGAAAATACAGAGGCCCTTGCCTAACAGCCAGTAATGAAAGAGCATAGTTGTGCAAGGCTGGCTTTAGCTATTTGAGGCTAATTCTACTGTGTAGGTCTAAAACACTTTTCTCTTTGTAAAATGAGGATCTTGATGAGATCTGGGATCTCTTCAGCAATGTCCCATTTCTATATAAATATCAAAGTACTCTTTAAGGAATAGAGAAAGTGGGATCCCTGTGATATCCTAGGGACCTACAGACAAGGTTTCTGGAAAACCTTGTATCTCCACATTGAGTTGGTTCTACTGCTCTGAGTGCATTTCCACCAGGGAAGTCTCACTTTAATTTAAAAGGAGGAAAATCACTCCATTATTCTGACTGAGATGTGTTTCTATTTTACTTTTGTATTGCAGCTTCTGATTTCTCATGCATAGAAATTATAAATACAAAATTCAATATTTTGACATTTAGAGAGTAAACAGTATTTACTGTGTGTAGTCGATGTAAGGCCAGCATGTTGTTAAGGGAAGTATATAAGGCTGTAGTCATGCATCTCTTCTAGCTGTGTGGACGCCAGTGTACTGATTTGTAACAGACAATAGTGTCGTGTTGAAATCTAAAAACAACTTTTGGTAGCTAGGTAACACTCAGGACTCAAAGCTGAATAAAGTATCACTTCTATCATTTTCTTCTATCTTCTGTGAGAATTAACTTCTAGACAAATTTTTAAATTTCACTGTCATTATTTTCAAAGAAAGGATATACAAAACAGAAGCTTATACCCTTTAAAGAAATATTATATATATATGTATGTGAATACACATATCGATTTATCTAAAATACTAAATATATACTATACAAATCTTTGTAATTATTACTTCATTTGTTATTTTGTTTATTCAATTCTATCATTAAAATTCTTATATGTATTCAAGCTTTCTATTTAAGTGGAAATACATGTTCAAATAGTTTTTGTTCCTAAACTACTACTGTCAGGTTTTATTTATGAAAAAAAAATTACTCCAAGGTTTTTTTTTTTTTTTTTTTTTTAATCAACCCAGGAAGTGTAATAGCTAGGAGTGAAAAGATCAAATTAATTTAGAATCAATGGGACGAGATGTGTGCTACCCTCTGCAGTCCCTTCTAAGGGCACTTGACTTGTGTGAAGTGATTAAGAGATGAGAAATAGGCCGTAATTTAGATCTTAGAGCTGAATGGAGATGGCAGAGAGCAGCAGACAGCGGTGCTCCTTGTTTCTCTGTAGAGGTTTTTAGTGGATGCTCTGTGCCTGTGACTGCCCTTTGGAGATGCGTCCTGCTAGCTTAATGGCTAGGTCTTTGTGTTAACTCCAGCGAGTTGACAGTTTTCCTTGGCCCACTTTGTTGTCACAGATGAAACAATATGATCGTGAAACCTGAGAGTGGAGAAGCTTTGTGTGTAGAGTGACTCAACCTGCTTCCTATGGGAGCAGTGAAAGTACTGTGTACATACATAGGAGTGCTTGCTTAAATACCTAAAACATCTAGCCACTATATACATTTTTGTTTGCTTTGAGTTTGGCCAGGAAAATTAGACTTAGGAATGCATATTTGCTTTATAAATATTTACATGTGAATATCATCCAAACTGAATACATTCTACAGACAATATATAACTATTTTTCATGTTATATTGCTTCATTTATTTCTCAAAACAAAACAAAACAAAACAACACAAAAAAAACCTGTGAAGTCTGTGGTAGGCCGGTAATGCCCAGCAATGACATCTGCATTGTGAATTCCATAAACTCTGAATATGCTGAGATCCTGACAAGCAAGGGGGTTATTATCTCTACAGCTAGAATCAAGGCAGTTAAATCAGCAGTTCTTGAGCAGGAGAAAACCCCAGACACTACAGTGCTCACTGCAATCATAAAAGCTTATTAGAGAAAGGACACGTGAAAAAGGCTTGTGTGGCCATTACCAGCTTTGGCAATGAGGGAAGACATGAGACAGGAAGGCATCTGCACAGTGTCAAAAGCTGAAAAAGACAGAGATGAACTCTTCCCTAGTGTCTCAGGAGTATCACTATCATGCTGATAGCTTGATGCTAGCTCAGTGACATACTTCAGCCTTGTGATTTCCAGAACTGAAACATAACATATTGACGGTTCAAAGCTGATTCTGCCAATTGCTTACAAGGACAAGGAAAAAGGAGTACAAGCTCTTTCACAATTAGAGGCAAAGAGGCTTACATGTCAGAGTAGGAATCGCAGCTGGAAAGGGTTTGGAGGCTGCTCGGAGTACCCTCTATATAAATGAACTCTACTCATAAAAACACAGAAGCAAAGCCTGTGGCAACATCAATTGCATCTTGCCATTTTTGTCTGCTAAGCTCTTCCCGATTCAAAGGACTCCGTACATCATAGCTCTTCAAGCAGGGCTCTGCTTCTTGTCCCCTGTGACATTATAATTCCAGACAGTGCACACAGAGGCTAGGATTCCTATCCTCCTGAGTCGGTTTCCGGCTTACTGTTTGTTAACTTTGGAACTTTCAAACCTTCCCTGACTAAAACCTTGTGACTCAGGGTTCTTCACAGCTTAGTAACCTCAGGAAAAGACATTTTCTGAAAACCAAAGGAATATTTTCATACTTTATTTTTGAGAAGAATTGTTTCAAAGAGGTTGCAGTTAGAAGAGGATATAGTGGTTTTTCCATCTGCACAAAGTTGCAGATGTTGGAAGCAATCACACTGACCTACTCTTCTAACTTAATCTCTTGAAGCAAAGGAAAGAGTGTTAGCGGAATACAGGAGGCTGCCTTCGCCCTGACCTTGTGATTAGCAGTATGGTCTCAGGAGCTTTGTTTTTGCTAATAGGATTCTCTTCTATTTTCCTCACATTTCTTAGGCTTATCTTTCTGAAGAAAGGTTTAAAAATAGCTTGTACACTTAAACTACTAGCTCGTCTGGGAGGAATTAGTGCAAGAGTGCTGAGCTTTGCCAGTATCAAAACCACTTAAAAGTTCGAAAGACATTTGTAGATGTACATTACTAGTTATTAGAATACAGAAAGAAAATATAGAGCTCAAGACCCCAGACATTCTCGGGAAACATGCAGTGAGCTGGTACTCCTCAGTGAATGGGTTTCTGCGCTCTGTTCCATCGTATAGTGTGCATTCACCGAAAGCATGCAAATACCACACTGCCCTTCCTAAGACTTCAACTCTCTTAATCCGAGAGTTCTTTAGTAGCTGAAGATTAAAGGAGTCTCAAAACACGTATTTAGAAGACTGAATGTTGCACCACTTTAATGACTTAAACCCTTCAAACGTCCATAGGCACAGATGGTGGCAGGAGAAGTAGGAGCAGAGGCCTTGTCAGGAGAGAAGCAAATCATAGAAGTGTATTTAATACTTAAAGAAATAACATAAAATAATTGCATAAATAAAGGAAAGGAGTATGAGAACAGAAATTCCAAGAATATAGAAAAGGGGAAGATGGTTTAATTGTTCATGTGTCTCTCTCTGCTTGTAAAAACATCATAGGAAACAAGGTTTGTATTGGAAGATTTTAAAAATTATTTTTCAGAGTAAAAATCACTTTTGTTGTAAATACCATGGAGAAAAGATGAATGTTCATTGGAAAAGACAAACAACAAGAAGAAAGGAAGCAAGGCAATGTGGCACAGGCCTATAATCGCAGTTCTCTAGAATTCCAGGTAGAAGACAGAATAATTTGGCTGTGCTACACACCATATATATATATATATATATATATATATATATTTTTTTTTTTTTTTTTCATCCACTTCTGATGAGGACAAGGAACTGGGTAGGAGAGGGTGTGGGGAGGGAAATGATGAGGCTAGTATAAGATGTGGAGAGAGTGAGGGGGGGAAGCAAGAGGACTTGGAGAGAAAAGGGAAACTGAGGACGGGGGCATCTCTGAGTCAAGCTGGAGACCTGCAACAGGGTAGGCTCTTGGGAGGACATGGGGATGACTCTAGCCAAGCCTCCTATCAGCAGGGAACATGGAAACTGGGGAGGCCACCTTCTAGGCAGGCAGGACTACATTGTTGGGAGGGGAACGCCAATCCTCCTACAAAACTTTTGACCCAAAATTTACCCTGCCTACAAGATGTGCAAAGATAAAGATAGAGCAGAAACTGAGGTAATGTCCAACTAATGCCTGGCCCAAGCTGAGACCCACCCCATGGGAGAGAGCCAACCTCTAACACCATTAGCCTTACCCTGCTATGTTTGCAGACAGAAGCCTAGCATAACCATCCTCTGAGGGGCCCCACCCATCATTCCACACAGCCAAGCAGTAGGCAGAGCTAAGGGAGTCCTGCGGAAGACTGGAGTGTGTGAAGGATAGAAGGACCCAGAGGGGAAAAGAATGCCACAAGAAGACCAACCGAGCCAACTAACGTAGACCAATGCGGGCTCACAGAGACCATGCGTGGGCTGGACCTAGGCCCGTTCCACATATGTAACCAATGGGTAACTTGATCCTCATGTGGGTTCTCTAGTAAGTTGAGCTGGTACTGCCTAGACATGGACCCTGTTGCCTGCTCTTCAATCACTTCCCCGAAGCAGGGCTGCCTTGCCTGGCCTCAGTGGATGAGGATCTTTTCTGAGAAGATGAGGGCAGATGGAACAAAGTGGGAGGGTGTGACCAGGAGAAGGAGGGGCAACGATTGGGATGTAAAGTAAATATATAAATTTAAACAATGTCCCTTTAAAATGACGATTGTCATAACTATCTCAGTATGTGCATATCATTGGTAGACAATCTTGAGTGGATTTTTAACATAAGTGTTTAATTTTTTTTTGAGAATTTTATAACGGATTTACATCATTTCCCCAACTCCTCGGGTCCCCTTATTCCTTCTCATATTCATGACCTCTTCTTAATTATTATTGTTATTTTATTCACACACACAATTTTAAAAAACAATTAAACCTACTGAATTCATTTTCTGTTTAAAGTTGTTTCTATGTGCTCGTGTTTAGGGCTGATCACTTGTATTGGTGATCTTGTCAGAGGGCTCATCTCTTTGGATTCCTCCTCTCTGAGTAGCCATTGATG
Source organism: Rhombomys opimus (assembly GCA_010120015.1). Taxonomy (NCBI): domain Eukaryota; kingdom Metazoa; phylum Chordata; class Mammalia; order Rodentia; family Muridae; genus Rhombomys; species Rhombomys opimus. The sequence continues at coordinate 768,124 of REGO01000500.1, read as the reverse complement.
GCCTGTAGCTCTTCATCTGGGAGTAGGGCCTTGAGAAATTCTCTCCTTCACTTTGGCATGACAATAAGGCATGTCAACATGTTAATGTTGACATGCAGGTCTTGTTTAGGCAGTGGTATGTTTAGATTTCTTAGGTGCAGCTTCTCTGTACTATATAAAAGATGCTGTTTTGCAGCACACATCTTAGTTCTATCACTCCTAGAAACTTTTTATTTCCAATTTTTTTTTCCGCTGAGCCTTGGGTGTTTGGGTCATATTGGAAATGTGTCAATTGGGGTTGGGCACAGAGCGAATGCTTATTCTCTTTGGTCAGTTGTGCATCTCTGTAATAGTCTCCACTTGATCTAAGGTGGAAAATATTTTTGATGAGTGAGAGCTTCTCTTATCTGTTAGTATGAAGATTGGCTTTTATAATTTAAATTATATGATTTTCAACTTGAACACGATTATGTCTGAAGAGGAAGTGGTAATGAAAATGATTGCAAATTGGATCTGTCTGCCAGATATCAGGCTGGGTCTCTCTGAGGTAGGCTACTGTTGTGTCCTCAGAAATTAGAACTTTCTTATCATATGACTGCAATGTCAGCCCTGCAGCCAGGTCGGTGCAGCCTCTATCTGTCACTGAACTAACCTCTGGTCTTCCTTCCAATCCATAAAGGGAACTATATACTTTTCTTTGTGGAATGGTTAAAGAAATTTGGTCACATTAATTTCTCCTCTGAAGCTGAGGATGCTTCTGTTTTCCAAATTGTGGCTTACAATTCATTTTCCATTATCTGATAATTATATCTTTCGTGACATGGACAAAATCTATCATGGCACCCTACTTTTTACATTTTCACTAATACAATTTTCCTCAGTGGTAAAATGATGATTATCCCTTAGATCTGACAATACTAATCTTTGAGAAGTGGACCTGTGGGGCAAGCATAAGGGGAATCCTTAGGTTTGATTAGACATTGAAATGCTCACAAGAGTGCCATATAGGTACAGCAGAATGGAGAAGCTCTCCAGTAGCTCCCTAGATGATACACTATAAGCTGTAAGCTAAAATAAACCCCTTTGTCTTTCTAAAAAATGTTTTTGGTCAGTGTTTAATCACACCAGCAAGAAAGCATATTTGGACATTTGGCTATTAAACTAGTGAGTTTGGCTATCAGCAGTCTTTTGATAGGCATTATCCATTTTTTCAGCTGTTCATGTTTCTTTAGGAAAAGCCACATGCAGTCCTTTATGAGATACATACATGACTTCCTAGCATCCCCTCCCATTCTGTACATGTCTCTTCAATGCTAACTGATGCTTTTACTGATCATGGATTATTCAGGTATTTGTATTTTTTCTCTTTTGTTTATGGAGCCAATGACTTTTTTGTTATATCCAAGAAAATTTTTCTCTGGCCTATACTATTGCAGCTTTATTCTTGTCCACCTACCCAAGGGTTTTACAATTTCAGGTTTTGTAGCTAAATCTTTAATCCACTTGAACTGATTTTTTTTTTGCCATGTGGGAAAAAAAAGCCTTTTTTTCCTTTTATTCTTCATGTGGATATTCAGTTTTCCCTTCCCAATTCTAGAAGAGATTATCTTCTCTGCATTTGTGTTCTCAGGAGCTTTGTTGAAAATTAACTGAAGGTAAATAGATGAATTTTTAAAATCTGGTTCTGTTCATTGCTAGGTCTATGTTTCCAGCAATATTTTGCCATTTTGATTATAAGCTTTTTATAAGATTTTTCTTTTGGAATGAGCTTTGTTGTCTACACTAAAGAATGCTTTGATTGTGCAGTCTTTTGGTTAAACATGAATTTTAAAATCTATTTTCTACCCTGGTGAAAAATAATACTTGTATTATTGTAGGGTTGTACTGAAACTGTAAATAGTAGGGGGTGGTATGGACATTCAAAAAGTGTTGATACTTTCCATGAACATGGAATGGACTTTTAAAGGCATGCATGGTTGGATATTTTATTCTCTTACAAAGCATTGTTTTTACTTAATGATATTACTTGCTGTCATACTATATAATAGTCTTTCCCCGATAACACTCACTTATATACTTCATTAATGTTAATGGTTGCATTACATTTGACTTTTGAATGTAATAAAAATCTTCCTGATTTAAATATAATTTATTAAACAGTTGTCTCTTCTTCAAACTTGAGACTCTGATTGTTCACATCTATCCATAGTGACATTAAAGAGAGAATGGAAGGCAGGAAAAGCTAAAGCTAAAAATAGTGTTTACTGTTTCTTCTGTTCTCTTTCTTATTTGTATATACTCAGCATTGTATTTGTTCTATCCAAGCAATGAATATACAGAAACCACAGAGTTTAATAATTCAACCGCTTCCCTCTGCTTCATCAGGGAGAATGCTGTAGCTGCTTCCTGGGTGTTACCTGTGTTTTCTCCTATTCTCCCCTGTTCTGGAATACCTGTCTGGCAATTCTCTGCATCAGCTTTTTACATTAAAATAACTGCTGTGTTTTCTAACTCCTGATCACTGGATACTGATTGATGAAATGAGAATTTATTTCTAGTTAATTTTGTTGTTTAAATCAGACAAACACAACATGCATAATTTTTCTTATTAATCTTTCAAAATTAGTATTGAAGGAATGGCTTTGTTGTGATATTTTGGTACATACTATCTTTTTGTTGATGTTTCTTTTCCTCATTACCCTGCTCACTCTGGCTACACTCCTTTTCCCAGACTAGCCTTCCTTCTACTTTCTTCACCCCTTTTCACCTTCCCCTTAATACTATTGTTTAATTTCTCATATCTCCCTGTAGTTTCCTGAATTATTTCCTTATATGCATATATCCAGCATATTAAAATATGGGATCTACATAAAAGAGTATGAGAAAAAACATAGAGCATTTGCCTTTCTGAGTCTGGCTGATTTTGTTTAACTCCAGGGTTCTAGTTGTATCAATTTTTCTACAGACTGGACGACTTTATATTTTTACAGTGATGATGGGAAGCCAGTAGCCACTAAGTTTGCACCAGGGGTTCAGTGAGTATACTCTCCACATGAGATTTCTTGTGACAGTCTAGAAAATCACAGGGTCACAGTAAGGAGGGCAAAGGGCCACCAGCAGGTCTCAATTGTGCAGAAGTCCTGATGGCGTCAACTAGATTGGAAGGTGGGGGCGCTCTCTCTCTGTCATACCCCAAGTGTTCTCTGCTCTTCTCTCCCGCCTCACTCATAGCAGGGTTGAATAACTATTGAGAAATCCTGATGGTGATATCCTCATGGCTGCACCAACTGACACATCAGCAGTGATGACAGCTTCCTGTTTTGCCACTGCACAGGCTCATCAGTAGGAGCTGCTATTTGGGTTCTGTTTTCCTTTTCATTCCCTCTTTCCTTCTTTCTGTCTTTCCTTCCTTCCTTGCTTCCTTTCTTCTTTTTTTTAGATGTTTAAAATTAATTTTTAATTTATTTTTTTTAATTTTATTTTTCTTTTTAGTTACATTTTGTTAACTCTGTGTCCCAGCTGTATCCCGCACCCTCATTCCCTCCCCAACCCCACACTCCCTCCCTGGGCTCCTCCCTGCCCCTTTCCAAGTCCACTAATAGGGGAGGACCTCCTCCCCTTTCATTTGACCCTGTTTTATCAGGTACCTTCAGGGCTGGCTGCAAAGTCTTCCTCTGTGGCCTAACAGGACTGCTCCTCCCCTGGGCGGGGGGGGGGAGGTCAAAGAGCCTGCCCTTGAGATCCTGTTAGAAATAGTCCTTTTTCCCCTTACTTTGGAAAACTACTTGGTTACTGAGCTACCACGGGCCACATCTGAGCAGAAGTTCTAGGTTATATCCATAGATGGTCCTTGGTTGAGTGTCAGTCTCAGAAAAGACCCTGTGCCCGGATATATTTGGTCCTTGTAGAGCTATCCTATCCTTTCCATATCATACTAACTCCCCATCTTTCATATGATTCCCTGCACTCTGCCGAGGATTTGGTTATGAGTCTTAGTGTCTGCTTTGAAACACTGCTAGGTAGAGTCTTTCAGATGCCTTTTGCGGTAGACTCCTGTCATACGTTCAATGCACATCCCATTTGTCTTTCTAAATGAGGATTGATCATCTTCGCCCGTGTCCGCTCTCTTGATTATCTTCTTTAGGTGTGTAGATTTCATTATGTTTATCATATCTTGTAGGTCTACATAAGTGAGTATATAGCATGTTTGTCTTTCTCCTTCTGGGATACTTCACTCAGAATGATGTTTTCTAGATCCCACCATTTGCCTGCAAATTTCATGATTTCCTCCTTTTTGATTGCTGAATAGTATTCCATTGTGTAAAAATACCACAATTTCTGTGTCCATTCCTCCGTTGATGGACATCTGGGTTGTTTCCAGGTTCTGGCTATTACAAATAAAGCTGCTACAAACATGGTTGAACAAATGTCCTTGTTGAGTACTTGAGCAAATTTTGGGTATATACCTAGGAGAGGTATAGCTGGATCTTGAGGTAGCACTACTCCTAATTGTCTGAGAAAGTGCCAGATTGACTTCCAAAGTGGTTGTACCAGTTTACATTCCCACCAGCAATGGAGGAGGGTTCCCCTTTCACCACAACCTCTCCAGCATGTGTTGTCACTTGAGTTTTTGATCTTGGCCATTCTGATGGGTGTAAGGTGAAATCTTAGGGTTGTTTTGATTTTCATTTCGCTAATGGCTAATGAGGTTGAGCATTTCTTTAAGTGTTTCTCTGCCATTCGATGTTCCTCTATCTAGAATTCTCTGTTTAGCTCCGTTCCCCATTTTTTTAATTGGATTACTTGGTTTGTTGCTTTTCTGCTTGTTTAGTTCTTTATATATACTGGATATTAGCCCTCTGTCACATAAAGGGTTGGTGAAGATTCTTTCCCAGTCTGTAGGCAGTTGTTTTGTTTTGATGACAGTGTCTTTTGCTTTACAGAAGCTTTTCAGTTTCATGAGGTCCCATTTATTGATTGTTGCTCTTAGAGCCTGTGCTGTTGGTGTTCTGTTTAGGAAGTTGTCTCCTGTGCCAATGAGTTCT
>REGO01000500.1:624023-758970 GCA_010120015.1 Rhombomys opimus | reverse complement strand
TTTTGTCTATTTCTTCTTTCTTTACCTCCAATTGACTGGCCAACTCTTTGAAAGATTTGTTCATTTTCTTCTTATGAGCCTCAAATAATTGGGCAAGCATGGCTTTAAAGTCATTTTCCTGTGCTTCTGATGAAACGGAATATCCATCGATTTTGGGGTTTGCTGGTGAAGTCATGATGTCCTGATTTATGTTGGAAGTGTTCTTTAGCCTACCCCTGGCCATTGGCTTATCTGAAACCTTCCCTGTTTGTTTTTGGATTCTGCAGATCAGAGAGAGGTAATGTCTCTCTGGCACCTGGAGAGTTCCTCAGGAAGCTGAGAGAGTTTCCGTGTCTTCAGCGTGTGCTGAGGACTAGCTGTACCTGTGGGAGAAAAGTACGCAGGTGCAAAACGGGGCAAATGCAGGCGTGTGTGTGTGTGTGTGTGTGTGTGTGTGTGTGTGTAAGGGTGCATGGGCATGTGTCTCGAGGGACAGAGTGATGGATAATGCTGAACCCTTGAGTGTGTGGGAGGGGCTCTGCACTGTATATGTCATAGGCGCTAGTGATGATCGCAGCGCAATTTCTGGCATTAACTGCCTTAACTCCTCAATTAGACCCACAGAGCAGGAACTTCAATGTCCCTAGTGCCCCTCTGTTTCCCAAAGTGGGTATGTGGGTGGAAGTGGGTTTGATGCCTGGCTTCTGTTTTAGAAAACCCAGGGTCTGGGGATCTGCAGATTCTCAAGGGTGTACTCACTTACAGGCAGGCCACTTGGCAGAGATCGGGGTATCCAGGCTCTCTGCTCTCTGGTTTGGCCCTGCTTCTTAGATGTGCCCTGCCAGTTCTGTGCTGCTGTCACTGCCAGGTTCTGAGGTCTTGCTGCAGCTGGAGATTTCAGGGTGGTCACATCAGTAGTGATCGGCGTAACCAGGCTCTCTGTTCTCTGGTTTGGCCCTGGTTAGTCTTAAACTGGAGGGCTGTTGTGCCCCACCAGCTCAGTGCTGCTCTGCTGCCAGGTTAGGAACTCCTGCTGTAGCTGGAGACTGGTTTGCTAGTCCAGATGCTTTCTGGGAAGTCCTGGGGTCTCTTCACTGTACTCTCCAAGCTTGGGAGGCCCAGCACCTGGTGTGCCTAGCTTGTATAGTGTTTCTGCCTGGTTTTGGTGAGTATATAGCGTATTCTCCGTCACTGTTGGATTGGGTGGGCTTTACCGTCAGTGATGGCGATCCTGAGGAGCTAGTATGGCATCTAGCAGACTCGGGCCCTGGGAGGATGGTGTAGCTGCCATGCGAATCTGGGACTCCGAGACACGTACTGCTGGCATTTGCAGCTTAAGGGCTTGGAGCTCTGCCTCAGCGCCTGCAGACCCCATGCAGTTAGGTCTGTGCTGAGAAAGATGAGTCCACTGTGCCGAGGAGGAGGGAGGTCTAGGGGAGGGGAGTGCCGGGAGATCAAAGGATCGTTTCTCACCTTCCCCAAACAAATCCCTGGGTGACCTGAGATCAAAGTTTTCACCTCCTGTGATGTTCCCTGTTGTTTAGAAAGCCTCAACATTGTTTTCCTGGGTTAGAGGTCCTTCCACTCACCAACTTAGATGTTTAGCTCTTCCACAGCACAGAAGCTGTGTGTGCTAGTTGCCATCTTGGCTCTGCCCCCCCCCCCCATTTTTAATTTAAAAATAGTAAAATTTGTCCTTTGGTACATAGATCTTGACAAATGCACAATCACCGTTTTGTTTTCTAACCACCACTGTAATCAAGGTATAGAACAAGGAGGGGCCAGGCATGGTACCCTGTGCCTTTAATCCTACCCCCCAGGAGGCAGAGGTGGGAGAATCTTTGTGTTTTGAAGACAGTCTGATCTACAGAATGAGTTCCAGGATATCCCAGGTTACATAGAGAAACTCTTCTGAAAAACTACCACCACCACCACCACCAGAAACCCCAAACAAAACAAAACAAACAGACAGACAAAATATAGAATAATTCCATCACTTTCCCAGTATTGTCTAATCTCTTCTGTATAGTCAAATATATCTCCCCACCCGCAGGTTATTTGACTGATTTGGCCTCTACCATTACAGTTTTAGCTATTTTAGAAATCACATATTTTGGGTCATAGTCTTTTGAATCTAGTTCTTTTGCTTAACAGAATTTATTTGAGATTTATCTAAGGTGTATGTGTAAATAGTTCCTTCTTTTTAATATGTTTTTAAGTGAAATACAATTATATTATTTTCTTTCTACACCTTACCTTCTTTCAACCTCTCTCTGCTATTCTCCCTAGAACCCCTCCCATGATCCCTTGTCTCAAGTTGATAGCCTCATTTTTTTTGAATTTTGTTCTTATAACCATGTATGTGTGCATGTGTGTATATTTATGCACATGTAGAAATACAACCTTCTCAATTATTTTCTTCTTTCTCTTTTAGAGACAGAATTTCACTATGTATCTATTGCTGTCAGGAATATATGTAGACCAGGCTTGCTTGGACTTGGAGATCTGCCTACATCTGCTTTAGGAATGCTGAGATTTAGGTATGCACCACCATGTTGGCTAATTTGTTTTCAATTCATTTCACACCATTTTGACTGGGGTGAAATGAAATCTGAAATTAGCTTCAATTTGTATTTATCTGAAAAGTGAGGATTTTAAATACTTTAAAACATGTTCATTAGTCATTTGTGTTTTATGTTGCAAGAAATAGTCATTCAGTTAACTGGCCCACTTATTGACTGAAATATTTGAATTTTGCTTTTAATTTTTCAGTTTTTTAATGAATTTATTTTTTATTAATTACAGTTTATTCACTTTGTATCCCAGCTGTTGCACCCTCAATCTTCCCCTACAAATCCCACTCTCCTTTTTCTCCTTCCTTGTCCCTTTCCAGTCCACTGAGAGAGGAGATCCTCTTCCCCTTCCCTCTGACTCTATACTATCAGGTCTCATCAGAACTGTCTGCATTTTCTTCCTCGGTGGCCTGGTAAGGCTGCTCCACCTTCAGGGGGAGGTGATCAAAGAGCCAGCCACTGAATTCATGTCAGAGACAGCCCCTCTTCCCTTTACTAGGGAACCCAGTTGTACACTGAGCTGCCATGGGCTACTTCTGTGCAGGGGTTCTAGGTTATCCCCATGCATGGTTCTTGGTTGGAGTATCAGTCTCAGAAAAGGAACTTGTGCCCAGATTTTTTGGCTCTGATGCTCTCCTTGTGGAGCAACTGTCCCCTCCAGGTGTTACTATCTCCCCCTTTTTTCATAAGATTCCCTTCACTTTGTCCAAAGTTTGGTTATGAGTCTCAGCATCTGCTTTGATACCTTGCTGGGTAGAATCTTTCAGAGGCCCTCCGTGGTTGGCTCCTGTCCTGTTCCCTGTTTTCTTCCAGCTCTAATGTCCATTCCATTTACCTTTCTGAATAAGGATTGATCATCTTACCTAGAGTCCTCCTTCTTGCTTAGCTTCTTTAGGTGTACAGATTTTGGTATGATTATCTCATATTATATGTCTAATATCCACTTACAAGTGGGTATACACCATGTGTGTCTCTCTGCTTCTGGGCTACCTCATTCAGGATAATTTTTCCTAGTTCCCACCATTTGCCTGCAAATTTCATGATTTCCTCATTTTTGATTGTTGAGTAATATTTCATTTTGCAAATGTACCACAATTTCTGTATCTATTTCTCATTGAGGAAAATCTGGGTTATTTCCAGATTTTGTCTATTACAAATAAAGCTGCTACAAACATGGTTGAGCAAATGTCCTTGTATATTTGAGCATATTTTGGATATATGCCTGGGAGTGGTATAGCTGATCTTGTAGTAGCACTATACCTAATTGTCTGAGAAAGCACCAGATTGATTTCCTAAGTGGTTGTACAAGTTTACACTCCCACCAGCAATGGAGAAGTGTTCCCCTTTCTCCACATCCTCCCCAGCATGTATTATCACTTGAGTTTTTGATCTTAGCCATTGTAATGAGTGTAAGGTAAAATCTAAGGGTTGTTTTGATTTGCCTTTCCCTGACGTTGAACATTTCTTTAAGTGTTTCTCTGCCATTTGATATTTCTCTATAAAGAATTCTCTGTTTAGCTCTGTACCCTATTTTTTTTTTGTCTTTCAATTTTTTTAAATTTTATTTTTTTCTTATCAGTTACATTTTATTAACTCTGTATCCCAGCCATGTCCTGCTCCCTCATTCCCTCCCAATCCCACCCTCCCTTTCTCATCTCTACCGTTCCCCTTTCCAAGATAGGGGGGGACCTCCTCCCCATTCATCTGATCCTATTTTATCAGGTATCTTCAGGACTGACTGTGAAGTCCTCCTCTGTGGCCTAACAGGACTGCTCCTCCCTTGGGAGGTGGGGAGGTCAAAGAGCCAGTCATTGAGTTCCTGTTAGAAATAGTCCTTGTTCCCCTCACTATGGGAAACCAATTGGTTACTGAGCTACCACAGGCTACATCTGAGCAGAGGTTCTAGGTTATATCCATACATGGTCCTTGGTTGAATGTCAGTCTCAGAAAAGACCCTGTGTCCAGATATATTTGGTCCTTGTGGAGCTCCTATCTTTTCCCCATCATACTAACTCCCCTTCTTTCATATGATTCCCTGTACTCTGCCGAAGGTTTGGTCATGAGTCTTTGTATCTGCTTTGAAAACACTGCTAGTTAGAGTCTTTCAGATGCACTCAGTAGACTCCTGTCATACATTCAATGCACATCCCATCTGTCTTTCTAAATGAGGATTGATCATCTTACCCCGTGTCTGCTCTCTTGATTATCTTTTTTAGATGTATAGATTTCATTATGTTTATCATATCTTATAGGTCTATGTAAGTGAGTATATACCGTGTTTGTCTTTCTTCTTCTGGGATATTTCACTCAGAATGATGTTTTCTAGATCCCACCATTTGCCTGCAAATTTCATGATTTCCTCCTTTTTGATTGCTGAGTAGTATTCCATTGTGTAAAAATACCACAATTTCTGTGTCCATTCCTCCGTTGATGGACATCTGGGTTGTTTCCAGGTTCTGGCTATTACAAATAAAGCTGCTATAAATATGTTTGAGCAAGTATCCCTTTTGTGTACTTGAGCAAAGTTTGGGTATATACCTAGCAATGGTATAGGTGGGTGTATCCTATTTTTTAATTGGATTACTTGATTTGTTGCTTTTTAACTTCTTGAGTTCTTTATATATTTTGGATATTAGCCCTCTCTCAGATACAGGGTTGGTGAAAATCCTTTCCTAGTCTGTAGGCTGTCGTTTTGATGTGATGACAGTGTCCTTTGCTTTACAGAAGCTTTTCAATTTCATGAGGTCCTATTTATTGATTGTTGATCTTAGAGCCTGTGCTGTCGGTGTTCTTTTGAGGAAGTTGCTTCCTGTGCCAATGAGGTCAAGACTCTTCTCCATTTTTTCTTCTAACAGATTTAGTGTGTCTGGTTTTATGTTGATATCTTTGATCTACTTGGACTTTAGTTTTATGCAGAGTGATAAATATGGATCAATTTACATTTTTCTACACGTAGACATCCAGTTATACTAGCACCATTTGTTGAAGATGTTTCTTTTTTCCATTGTATGGTTTTGGCTTCTTTATAAAAAATTAAGTATTCATAGGTGTGTGGGTTTATTTCTGGGTCTTCTATTCAATTTCATTTGATCCACCATTATGTTTCTATGCCAGTACCATGCAGTTTTTATTACTGTTGCCCTGCGGAACAGCTTGAGATCAGGGATGGACATACCTCCAGGCGATCTGTTATTGTACAGGATTGTTTTAGCAATTCTGAGTGGTTTTTCCCCCATAGGAAACTGAGAATTTTTCTTTCAAGGTCTGTAAAGAATTGTGTTGGTATTTTAATAGAAATTACATTGAATCTGTACAGTGCTTTTATAAGGATGGCCATTTTCACTATGTTAATCCTACCAACCCATGAGCCTAGGAGAGCTTTCCATCGTCTGTTATCTTCTTTAATTTCTTTCTTCAGAGACTTGAAGTTGTTTTCAAACAGGTCTTTAACTTGCTTGGTCAGAGTCACACTACAGTACTTTATGTTATTTGTGGCTCTTTTGAACGGTGTAGTTTCCCTAAATTCTTCCTCAGCCCTTTTGTCTTTCTTATACAGGAGGACTACTGATTTTTTTTTTGAGTCAATTTTGTATTCAGTTGCTTTGCTGAAGGTGTTTATCTGCTGAAGGAGTTCTCTAGTTGAAATTTTGGGGTAACTCATGAATACTTCCATATCATCAGCAAATAGTGATACTTTGACTTCTGCCTTTATGATTTGTATATTCTTGATCTCTTTTAGTTGTCACATTGCTTAAGTTAGACTTCAAGAACTATTTTGGAGAGATATGGAGAGAGTAGATAGATTTACCTTGTTCTCAATTTCAGTGGGATTGATTTAAGTTTCTCTTTGTTTAGTTTGATGTTGGCTATAGGGTTGCTGTATATTGCCTTTAGTGTGTTTAGGTATGTGCCTTGTATCCCTGATCTCTCCAAGACTTTAAACATGAATGGATAGTGAATTTGAAAACTGCTTTTTCGGCATCTAAGGAGATGATTATGTGTTTTTTCTCCTTCATTTTTTTTATATGGTATATTACATTGATTATATTGAACCTCCCTGCATGCCTGGGATGAAGCCTACTTGGTGGATGATTTATTTTATGTGTTCTTGGATTCAGTTTGCAGGTATTTTTTTTTTTTTGTGTGTGTGTGTCAATGCTCATAAGAGAAATTGGTCTGAAATTTTCTTTCTTTGTTGGGTCTTTGTGTGGTTTACGTATCAAGGTTATTGTGGCCTCATAAATGAGTTTGATAATGGTCCTTTTGTTTTTATTTTGTGAAATAGATTGAAGAGTATTGGTGTTATCTCTTCTTTGAATGTCTGGTAGAATTCTGTGCTGAACCTGCCGGAGCCTGCAGGAGAGTTGAATAGTGCCTGAGTGGGGAGTGAGGACAAATCACACTTCAAATGGGATAGGCTTGAGAGGGCTGTCAATCTGACTGAAGCAACAGCGGGTTTATTCTAGGGTTCATCGTTTAAGGCAAAGCAGGCAAGTAACATCAATACAAAAAGATAAAAAGTTTTTTTTTTTTTTCCCAAAACTTACTTCCCCAGGTGAAAACATAACAAAGCAGTTTAACAAGCAACTCTCTATCACAGTCTGAGTCCTAGTGATCCAACTCAGCTTGTCAAGCTTGGCCACAGGTGTGAAGGTTTAGCAAGAGGCCATTTGTGTCGAGGTGCAGGAGGCTTCCTGGTGACCTGGAGCATCCAGGACTGTCTCTCAGGCTGGCTTTGTCTGTAGCCCCGTCCCAGGGCTCTCCACATGAATCCATGCAGCCCTGAGCTCTTTTTGGAAGATAAACTTTTGCTTTTATAGTGTTTGGGGATATAGGACTATTTATTCTATTTACCTGATCTTGATTTAATATTGGTAAATAAAATCTATCAAGAAAATTGTCCATTTCATTTAGAGTTTCAAATTTTATGGCATATAGGCTTTTGTAATAAGATCTAATGATTGTTTGGATTTCTTCAGTGTCTGTGGTAATGTCCCCCTTTTCGTTTCTGATTTTGCTGATTTGGATAGTTTCTCTCTTCCTTTTAGTTAGTTTGGCTAAGGGTTTGTCTGTCTTCTTGCTTTTCTGAAAGCTCTTGGTTTCATTGAGTCTTTGAATTGTTTTCTTTATTTCTAGTTCAATGATTTCCTCTCTGAGTTTGATTATTTCCAATTGTCTACTCCTCTTCTTGGCTGTGGCTGCTGCTTCTTTTTGTTCCCGAGGGTGTGCTGTTAAGTTGTTTGTATGAGATGTCTCAAACTTCTTTCTGGAGCTGCTTAGTGCTATGAACTTTCCTTTTTGCACTGCTTTCATTGTGTCCCATAAGTTTGGGTAAATTGTGCCTTCATTTTCATTGACTTTTAGGAAGTCTATAATTTCTTTTTTCATTTCTTCCCTGCCCAAACTGTCATTGAGTATAGTGTTGATTAGTTTCCATGCATGTGTAGATTTTTTGTTATTTCTTTTGTTGTTGAGGTCTAGTTTTAGTCCATGGTGGTCTGATAGTATACAAAGGGTTATTTTGATCTTCTTATATCTGTTTTTGGCATGTTTTGTGTCCAACTATATGGTCAGTTTTTAAGAAGGTTCCATGAGGTGCTGAAAAGAAGCTATACTCTTTTAAGTTTGGGTGAAAAGTTCTGTAGACATCTATTATTCCCCATTGGATTTATGACCTCTGTAAGTGTCATTATTTCCATATTTAGTTTCTGACTTGATCTGTCCCTTGGTAAGAGTTGAGTGTTGAAGTCTTCCACTATTAAGATGTTGGGATTGATGTGTGATTTAAACTTTAATAATGTTTCATTTAGGAATGCAAGTGTACTTGTATTTGGGGCATAGATGATCAGGATTGTGATATCCTCCTGGTGGATTTTTCCTTTGATGAGAATGAAGTGCCTTTCTTCATCTTTTTTGATTAATTTTTGTTGAAAATCCATTTTATTAGATATTAGGATAGCTATTCCAGCTTATTTTCTGGGTCCGTTTGCTTGGAAAACCTTTTCTAGCCCTTTACTCTGAGGTAGTTTATCTTTGTTGAAAAGGTGTGTTTCTTAGATGCAGCAGAATGTTGCATCTTGTTTCCACACACATTCTGTTAGTCTGTGTCTTTTTATTGGAGAGTTGAGTCCGTTGATATTGGTAGATAATAGTGATCGATGAATGTTAGTTCCTTTCATTGTGGAGATGGTGGTCTTACTGTTTTTATATGCTTGTTTTATTTTAATTTTTTGTTGTGAAGTTATTGACATCCTGTGTTTTCTTGGGTGTAGTTGATTTTGTTAGATTGGAGTTTTCCTTCTAGTATCTTCCGTAGGGCTGTTTGCTGTGTAGATATTGTTTAAATCTAGTTTTGCCATGGAAATTTTGTTTTCTACATCTATGTTGATTAAGAGCTTTGCTGGGTATAGTCTGGATTGGCATCTGTGGTCTCTGAGAGTCTGCATGACATCTGCCCAGGCTCTTTTGGCTTTTGTAGTTTCTGTTGAGAAGTCTGGTATGATTCTGATAGGTCTACCTTTATATGTTACTTGGCCTTCTTCCCTTGTTGCTTTCAATATTTTTTGTTTGTTTTGTATATTTAGTGTTTTGACTATTATGCGACCTAAAGAGTTTCTTTTTTGGTCTAGTCTATTTGGTGTTCTGTAGGCCTCTTGTATAAACATACAAGAGGACATCTCTTTCTTTAAGTTGGGAAATGTTCTATTATTTTCTTGCAATTATTTTCTGAACCTTGGGGCCAGAAAATATGTCTATTTTATGTCTATTCCAATTATTCTTAGATTTTTTTCTTTTCATGGCATCCTTGATTTCTTGGATGTTTTGTGTTTGGGACCTTTCGTATTTTAATTTTTCTTTGAGAGGTGTATCAATTTCTGCAATTATATCTTCAGTGCCCAAGATTTTCTCTTCCAAGTCTTTTATTCTGTTGGTGATGCTTATCCTGTGGTTCCTGATCTTTTCTCTAAGTTCTCTAGCTCCAGGGTTTTATCTGTTTGTGTTTTTTTTTATTGTTTCTAATTCTGTTTTTATGTCTTGCACCATTTCTTTCATCTGTCTGAGTGTGGATTCCTGACTTTCTATGTTGGCTTCTATTTTTTGTTTGTTTCCTCTCTACATGCCTCTACTTGTGCCTCTACATGTGCCTCTTTTTGTTTGGCTGTATTTCTTTGAGAGATTTGTTCATTTCCTTCTTATATGCCTCTCATAACTGGATGAGCATAGATTTGAGATCAGTTTCCTGTGTTTCTGATGAATTAAAATATCCACTGCTTTTTGAGGTTGTTGGTGAAGCCATCATGTCCTGATTTTTGTTGGATGTGTTCTTAAGCTGACCTCTAGCCATCTGCTTATCGGTAGCCTTTGCTGTTTGTTCCTGGAGTCTGTATTTCAGACTGAGTCTGTCTGTCTCTGGTGTCTGGAGTATTCTTCAGGCTGATGAGAAAAGTCCATAGGTTCTAGAGTGGATGTTAGTATTTCAGCTATAGCTAAGGGAGGAAGGTTGCAGGTGCATGTGAGCAAGCATGGGAGTGTGTGTAAGTGTGCATTGAAGGACAGGGTGCTAGAGTGTGTAGATGCCTGGAAGTGTGGAGCATAAGCCCAGGTGGGGTACGGGTGCTGGTGCTGTTTGCGGGTACAATGTGCATGCGCAGGTGTCCTGAATGCTTCAGTGGCCCACATGACTGTCATACTGTCTTCCAGGTATTCACCTCTGTCTGGGTTCCTCCATCTTGGCTCCAGGAATTGTTTGTCTGGACTCCACTGGGAGATCCACAGAGCAGCGGCTTCAATGTTGAGAACTCTGTCTGAGGGATCCCTATGTTGCCCACAGTAGGGGTGAGGTTGGGAGGGATCCCATGTATGGCTTCTAGCATAGAGTGACTCTGGGTCTGGGGCTCTGAATGCACCTACTTCAAGGCGCACTCCCTTGCCCTCAGGCCTAATTGGAAAGCACAGGGGTTCCCCCTGTTCCCTACTCTCAGGTTTGGATCCACAGGCGCAAATGAAAATGTAGGAGATTTGTCAGCTCAGTGGTGTTCATTGTTTTGCCACTGGGCAGGAAGACTTGTACTTGGGGCAGCAGCCTGGCTGTCTCAGCTCCTGCGTGGGGCAGTGGCCACCAGTAGCAGCCGCAGATCTGGGAAACCCACACTGCTGCCGCCTCTGCCATCTCAGTCACTGAGCAACGAGGCTTGTGCTTGGGGCAACCACTGCCGCCTTAGCAGAGCAAGGGAGGCCTTTGCTTGGGACAAGGAGAAGTGCAGGGGGTCGAACATTCTCCACTATCAGGCCCCAGAGATGTCCATGGGTGACCTGTATGCAAACTGTCCCAGCTCACAGGTTTTCTTCTCTCACCCAGGAAACCTCGATGTTGTTCTGGCTTCAGCTGCCCCTCCACTCACCAATTCCCAAGTTTCGGATCCTGTGCCCCTCAGATACCATGCACACTGGCCTTAATTTTTCATTTTTTAATATATTTTAAATATTAAACCCTGAGTGAGATAAAGCTGGCAAAGATTTTCTCCCATATGTAATCTGTCTCTTCACTCTGCTGGTAGTTCGCTTTGCAGGACAGAAGCTCTAATTTCATGTAATTTTACTCATCAATTCTTAGGTTAATGCCTGTTGTTTTCAGTCATTTTCACAAAGTTCTTACACGTTCCTATAATTTGAAGTGTTTTCTTCCAGTTTCAGTGTTATGTTTTACATTATGGTTCATCTCTTTTTAACTTATTTTTATGCAGGTGACTATGAATCAACTTAAGTCTTTTCCAGGGGTATATCCTGTGTTCTCAACACCATTTGATGAAAAGTCTGTCTTTTTTTTTTCAATTGTATTTTGACACCTTTGTCAACGATTAGGTAGCTATATTCGTGGGGGTGTACCGGTTAGTTTTTTACATCTTGACACAAACTTATACATATATGGGAAAAGGGAATCCCAGTAGAAGAACTGCCTCCATCAAATTGGCTCACAGCATATCTATTGGGCATTTTCTTGATTGGTAATAGAGATAGGAGTCTCCAGTCCAATGTAGGTGGTGCCAGGCCTGCACAGGAGGCCTGGGCTGTAATGAAAAGATAAACTGAGCAAGCCGGAAGAGCAACACTAGTAAGCAGAGTTCTGTCACGGTTGCTGCTTTAGTCCTGGATCCAGTGTTCTGCCTCCAGTTTATGTCTTGCCTTCCCTTATCAATGGGCTATGATTTGAAAGTGTAAACCAAAGAAACTCATTTCTTTTGGTTGGTGTTTTCATCCCAGCAATAGAAAGCGAACTGTGTTTATAAACCCAATTTGTTTTCAAGTTTTGTCTTTTGAGACATCAGTCTACATGTTTGTTTCTTGAAGGCACCATGCTGTCTTTGTCCCCATGGTTGCAAAACCATATTAGAAGGAAGGTATTATTATAACGCTGGATTTTTTTTTATTTTTTATTTTATTATTGTTGTTATTATTATTTTAGAAATACTTTATTTGACCCCAAATAGTTATTTGGGGTCATTGTGTTTCATAATAAACTTTAAATTAGGAGACAGTGAACCCTGTGGATCTGAGCTAGGCTCAGGAGCCAAGTCCCATTTTCTTCCACCCCAGGAAGCCTGTGGGACACTGGAGCAGCTCTAGGTTCAGAGATCTTTCTGCCTCGCCTCAGCTTCCTGGTCTACCTTGGTCACAAACAATGATCCAGCAGAGACTGTGAATCAAGCGGAGATGAATTGGGCTGGGACCAAAGCCAGATTGTCTTCTATCTCAATAAAGTGTGTGGGGCATGTGAGCAGCTCTAGGCCTGGAGATCTTTTCACCTTCTACCCAGCTACCTGGCCTACCTGGGTTACAAACAGTGAGCCAGCAGAGTCATTGAACTCAGCAGAGCGCCCTCCCATCCTCAGCTGCATCTGAAGCTCTAGCACCCATTCTTGAGCCCCTGGACGTTTCACATCTTCCTGTAGGCTACTCCAGACTCTGGAGACGGGTGGACCCAGTATGCAGTACAGGCTCTAAGAACAGTCAAGGCAACAGAAAACCAGCTGGCTAGAGGGCAGTGTAAGAATACAATCAACAAAACCCAGGACATTATGGTTTTGTAATAATAATAATCCCCCCAAATCAATGGATATTCTAATGCAGCTGAAACACAGGAAAAATCTTAAACCTATGATTATGCAGTTATTAGAGGCACATGAAGAGAAAAGGAACAAACAAATGGAGGCCATCATGGAAAGACAGGAATCCACAATCAAACAGGTTGAAGGAAATGAATAAAATTTTCAAGACACGAAAATGGAATTAGAATCAATAAAGAAAACACAAACTGAGACAACCCCAGAGATGGAGAACTTAGAGAAGAGATCAGGAACCAGAAAGAAAAGCATCAACAACAGAAATGAAAGAGAGGGTGGAGAGAATCTCAGGCACTGAAGATACAATTGAAGAAATCAATACATTTCTCAAAGAAAACATAAAAACAGAAAAGTTCCTTACAGAAAGCATTTCAAGGACACCATGAAAAGATGAAATCTAAGAATAATAGGAACAGATGAAAAAGATTCCAGGCTCCAAGGTCCAGAAAATATTTTTAAGAAAATCATAGAAGAAAATTTCCCCAACCTTAAGAAAGAGATACAAGAGGCTTAAATATACAAGAGGCTAACAGAGCACCACATAGACTGGACCAGAAAAGAGATTCCTCCTGTCACATAATAATCAAAACACTAAATCTACAGAACAAAGAAAACATATTAAAAGCATAAGGGAAAAAGGCCAAGTAAAATATAAAGGCAGACCTATCAGAATGACAGCAGACTTTTTAACAGAGACCATGAAAGCCAGAAGGGCCCGGATGGATATCATGCAGATACTACAGATGATAACCCAGACTACTATACCCAGCAAAACTTTCAATCAACATAGATGAAGAAAACAAAATATTCCAAGACATAAGTAAATTTAAATAATATATGTGCAGCAACACAGTCCTACAGAAGATATTAGAAGGAAAACTCCAGTACAACAAGATCAACTTACACCAAAGAAAACACAGGATAAAGATATCTTCACAGCACTACCAATTTTGTTTCCCAGGTGAGAGGAAACCCCAGAGTGTGGGAAGCATTTGGTACTCAGTCACCATTCCAGAGCCACAATCCTGAGTTTTCTGATCACTGTCTCGGAGTGAGCTGAGCTGAGCTCACCAGAAACTGAGTTTCCCAGGTAAGAGGAAACCCCACAGTGAGGAAAACATCAGGTTCAACCTCAGGGCACCCAGCTAATCCCCAGAAAAGTTCCTGGGTTCCCATAGGCTCAGGGGCTGTAGCCTCCAGCCACACGCCCATACTACGCTAACAGACCACTGACTACAAATCTTGTACCTCAGACCTATGGACACCTGGGACCCACAAGATGCTGCTCTAAAGCTCAACCAGTCTCCCTAGTGAAGCCTACCAAACTTTGGAGCTCCCTGGTCCTTCAGGAGGGCTGATTTCAGCAACAAAGTGTGTGAAGAGCAGCAGCTCACTAAATTCAGAGCAGGAAACCCAGTAACAGGGCAGCTGTCTTTAGGACTTTTCCTGGTGAGAGGAGAGCCCCTGGGCTCCAGTTAGCCCATAGAACTATATACCTGAGGAAAGCACTTTCCATTTCATGATCATAACCAAAAAACCAAGGAAGGCTTCTTCAGGAATAACCATCTTCCTGTCAAGGGGATTTTCCCCACCTCAGGATTCCAGCAGGCACCAGAAACTAATACCAACAACCAAGAAAACCAGATGGGTGAAGGCCAGTGTAAAAGCAAATTCAACAAAAGCCCAAGCAACGTGGCATCTCCAGAACCCAGTTATTCAAGGGCAAGCAGCCCTGGATAACCTAACATGAGTGAAATTCAAGGAAATGAAATGACCTTAAATCCATACTTAAGAAAATGGAGGAAAAACATAAAATCTGTATGGAAAAATGAGGTCCCTGGATAAGATGATCAATCCTCACCCAGAAAGGCAAATGGTGCTGACATAGGAAAAGGGAGAAAACAGAGAATAGGACAGGAGCCTACCACAGAGGGCTTCTGAAATACTCTGAAATATCAAAGCAGAAGGTGAGACACATAGCCAAACTTTGGGCAGAGTGCAAAGAATCTTATGAAAGAAGGAGACAGAAAGACCTGGAGCGGACAGGAGCTCCACAAGGAGAGCAACAGAACCAAAAATCTGGCAACAGGGGTCTTTTTTGAGATTGAAACTCCAACCAAGGACCATGCGTGGGGTGGGGATAACCTAGAACCCCTGCTCAGATATAGCCCATGACAGCTCAGTGTCCAAGTGGGCTACCTAGTAAGGGGAACAGGGACTGTCTCTGACATGAGCTCAGTGGCTGCTGTTTGATCACCACTCCCCTGATGGGGGAGCAGTCTTACCAGGCCACAGAGGAGGACAAAGCAACCACTCCTGATGATACCTTATAGACTAGTGTCAGATGGAAGGGGAGGAGGACCTCCCCTCTCAGTGGACTTGGAGAAGGGCATGGGAGGAGATGAGGGAGAAAGGGTGGCATTGGGAAGGAATGAGGGAGGGGTCTACAGCTGGGATACAAAGTGAATAAACTGTAATTAATATAAAAATAAAAAATAATAAAAATAAATACAGGTAGATACAGCCAAACAATTGATGGCCTTCAGAGAAGAAATAATTACATCACAGAAAGAAAATTCAAAGTAAAAGGTGAAGGAATTGAAGGAAAAGCAAGAAAATACAAATAGGTCAAGGAAATTAGCAAAACAGTTCAAGATCTGAAGATGGAAATGAAAACATTAAAGAAAACACAAACTGATGAAATCATGGAGAGGGAGAACTTAGGAAAGAAAACAGGAACTACAGAGGTAAGCATATCCAACAGATTACAAGAGGTGGAAGAAAGAATCTCAGAATCTTGGGTGTTGAAGTTAAAATAGAAGAAATTGATATATCCATCAGAAAACAATGTTAAGTCTAAAAAATTCCTTACTCAAACCATCCAAGAAATCAAGGACAACATGAAAAGATGAAACCTAAGAATAATAGGAATAAAGAAAAAAAGATTTCCTTCTCCAAGACCCAAAAACTCTTTTCAGCAAAATCATAGCAGAAAATTTTCCCAACTTAGAGGAGAGGCCTGTAAGCATACAAGAGGCTTAGAGAATACCTAATAGATTAGAACAGAAAAGAAAATCCTTCCACATAATAATCAAAACACTAAATATACAGAACAAAGAAAAAATACTAAAAGCTTCAAGGGAAAAAAGCCAAGTAACATATAATGGCAAATCCATCAATTGTTTGGCTGTATCTTCCTGGATTTCCAACTCCTCAACAGAGACTATGTAAGCCAGAAGGGCCTGGATGAATATCATGCAGACCCTAAGAGACACAGATGTCAGCCACACTACTATACCCAGCAAAACTCTCAATCATTATAGAAGGAGGAAACAAGATATTCAACGACAAAAACAAACTTAAACTGTACTTACCCACAAATTCAGCCTTACAGAAGATAGTAGAAGGAAACATACAGCCCAAGAAGGCTAACTACATCCAGAAAAACACAGGAAATAAATAACCTTACTACAGCAAAACTGCAAGTAGCCAAACACACAAAAACACTACCACAACCAACAACAAAATCAAAGGATCTAATAGTCACTGGTCATTAATATCTCTCAACATCAATGGATTCAACTCTCCAATTGAAAGACACAGACTAACAGAATGGATGCAAAAACAAGATCCAACATTCTGCTCCACACATGAAACACATCTTAGATATAGAGATAGACATTATCTGAGAAGGCTAGAAGATGGTTTCCAAGCAAATGGATCCAGGAGCAAGCAGGAGTAGCCATCCTGATATTTAATAAAATATACTTTCAACCAAAATTAATCAAAGTGACAGTGAAGGTCACTTCATACTCATCGTAGGAAAATTTAGGCACGAAGACATCTCAGTTCTGAACATTTGTGCCCCAAATACAAGGGCACCCACTTTTGTAAAAGAAACATTAATAAAACTTAAAGCACACATAGATCCCCACACATTAATAGTGGGAGACTTCAACACCCCACTCTCATTAAAGGACAGGCCAATGAAACAGAAACTTTACAAAGAAACAATGACACCAACAACAAAGGGACCTACATACATGTACAGAACCTTTCACCCTAACAGAAAAGAATTTAGATTCTTAGCACCTCATGGAACCTTCTCCAAAATAAACCATATATTTGGTCACAAAGCAAGCCTCAACAGATAAAAAAAAAATTGAAATAATCCTTTGAAACCTATCTGACCACCATGGGTTAAAGCTGGACCTCAACAACAAAAGAAATGGCAAAAAGCCTACGCATGCATGGAAACTGAATGACTCAATGACAGCTGGGTCAGAAAAGACATAAAGAAATGAAAGCCTTCTTAGAATTCAATGAAAAAGAAGGCACAGCATACCCAATTGTATGGGACACAATGAAAGCGGTACTAAGAGTAAAGTTCATAGCAGTAAGTACCTTCATAAAGAAATTCGAAATATCTCATACAAGCAACTTAATGGTTCACCTGAAAGCCCTAGAAGAAAAAAAGTAGGAGACACATCCATGAGAAGTAAATGGCTGGAAATAATCAAACTCAGGGCTGAAATCAATAAACCAGAAACAAAGACAACAATTCAAAGAATCAATGAAACCAAGAGCTGGTTCTTTGAGAAAATCAACAAGACAGACAAACCCTTAGCCAAACTAACTAAAAGGCAGAGATAAACTATCCAAATCAGCAAAATCAGAAACAAAAAGGGGGGCATTACCATAGACTCTGAGGAAATCCAAACAATCACTGTCAACATACAAGAACATTGCTGGCCTTGTACGTTGATTTTATATCCTGAAACTTTGTTGAAATTATTATTATATCTAAGGGGTTGTTAATTCCAAGGTAACCTACAGTTTCTGCATGTTCATTTCACATCTTAAAAAAAATTGTTTCTTTGTTTTGTAGGCTCATTCTTTCACTTTATATTTGAATCCTGATAGGCTTTATTCTACATGATCCATTCTACACACAAGGCTTACCTTTGGGTTTTCACATTGGATTATTGAGTTTTTAGTTACATCTTCATTTTATCTTGAATTATCATTATTTACAACTATTCAATTATGATTTTAAATTTTGAGTTTTCCTTGTCATTTTTCTTCAGCTACATATTTTGTTTTCTTGGACATAATTCTGGTATTTATTATCTTCTTGAAGCCCATTGAAGTTTCGTGTCTTTAAAATTTTATGTCCTGGGTTCATCTAGCCAATTTTCAGTAAATAACATTCCTATAGGAATAGTAGATTTGATGATATTCTATCATTGTGATTCATGTTTTTTTTGTTTTTGTAATGTCACTTGTCCATGTGAACTCCTTTCTTCTGCTGTGTGCCTGATCTAAGACTCTGGCTTGCTCTAGATTGTAGGAGATTTGTGGCTAAATCTCTGCAAAGTAAAGCTGGAACACTCTCTATTTGATTAGATCAGGAAAAGATGGTTCTGAACTAAATGTACATCGATAGACTTTAGGTTGAGGAAAGGGAAGCAGGTGGAGGGAGGAATAAGAGAGGGAAGGAGGCAGAGGTAGGGATAGGAAAGAGAAGGTAATTAATTACCTGGCAAAGGTGGCTTGTGAACAAAGCAGGTTTGCAGGTATCAGGTAGGTGTAGAGATGGAGGCAGGCAGAGAAAGCAATAGGAGAGGAACAGAGCTATTTTCCAGGCAAAGGAGGCTCAGAAACAAAGCTGGCTTGCAGACTACTGTTCTGGAGCTCAGACCAACTGAGGCAGCTGGCAAACAAAAAGGGTTCAATGTCCATGATTTCAGAGAAAGGCCTGTCTTATGGTTATTGAGTTGTGTCAAATGATGTGTTTATTCAATTCAATTCTATTTGAAAGAAGATTGAATTTGGAATTTTATAGAAACAATAAAAGTCAGATAAGAGATGTAAATAAGATCTCTATTGATCATTAACACAGGTACATTGAATGGCCTCTCAACATGCATAAACTTATTCACAAGTTATTTTTCTTTCCCTAGATTTGGACCACTTATCCAAGTACATGAAAAGAGTTAATCATGCTTATAATCCTTTCATTTTCTCCTGTCAAGCTTTTCCTTAATACTCCAGTCTTGAGCTAGAGGTCACAAAGTGGTTATTATAAGGGCAACAACAAATTTGTTGTTAATATTTTCGTTTTTATTGCTACCAAACTTCTTACATGTGCACTGATAATTATAAGAAAGGTTCTACTTGTCATTGGTTTAATTATTAGTGCGCACAGAAACCATTTGACAAGTTTTCTGCTTTTCAACTAACTTTACGATGACATTTTCACAGGGTCGTTGTGACATTTTCTCAATGGCTTTCACCTCACTGAGAGTTACAAAGATTTGATTAAACTCCTTCTTGTAATAAGGAACAAAATTAGTAAATGTGCACTGTTAGGAATTTTTGTGAAATGTGTATATGCTGGCTTCTCTAACGGCAACATAAAAATACGTTCTGATAATCAACTTCACAGCACTTGTTTCTGTCTATATACTCTACAACATTAGGCCCTGCTGCTCCAATATGCACAGTGAAGTTGTTTTGTGGTTGTTAACTATAAACTATTTTTCTGACAACTTTTCTTTGAGGGTTGAGTAAATATCTCTTTAGCAAACAAAACAAATGGAGCAAAAGCATTTAAACATATAAAGCCTGAGAAATACTGTATGTATATGACCACTTTTTTGTTAGGAACAATCTAATCCATACATACTTTAACATATGACACAAATAAGAAAATACGTTTACCTGAAACAAACGTTAACACGTATAATATGAGAATTTTTCCATCTTAATAACATCCAGTGGGGCATATGTCCAATATATAGATGGATTTTTTTTCCTCAATTAAAAAAAAATATTCACTTTACATTCTTTTTGTAACCCCTCTTAACATCCCTTCCCACCCTCCTTCCTTTCCTCCTCCCCTTTTCCTCAGAAAAGGGAAACTCCCTTTCCCAGTCAGCCCAGATCAAGTTGCATTAGGACTGAGCATGTCCTCACCTCTGGTGGCCTGGCAAGGCAGTCCCACCAGGCGAAAGTGATCAAAAAGCTGGCAAGTGAGTCCCTATCTGATAAGGACAGTTGGATTTTTAATTGCACAGGGTTTCTAGTGTAGGATTAATTTATAGCCATCAGCTTCAAATCATTTTTCACATGTACTCTAGCTAAAATCCTAGATTTTAACTCCATTCTAAGGTTAAGCCCCTGCTGCTTTTGTTAAAAGCTAGGCTAAAGCATTTTATAAGGGAAAAATAAGACTAGAAAATAAATGCAAATATTGCAGCTTTTGAACTGTTTAAGTTTTATCCCTGATTTGATCAATAGAAAAACAAAAGATCTGTTCTTTTCATAGGTGCAATTTCACATTGAAACGTTTAGTATTTTTATTTTTAAACAACCTGCTTTTAAAGACATTATCTGTTACATACTTAAAACTCTTGCTATAAAGACTCTCGTAACAAACACCTCTAACAACAGAGACTCAATAATGAAGATATATTTGATGAATTAAGTGTTCTACAAGCCTGTAGAGTTTATGCTGGTTTTGAGGTTACTGGTTTATTCCAAGCTAAACATGAAACGTTGGTCATCTTTTTCATCCAAGTGCTTAACCAAGTGGAATTTTAATTATCTGTTCTTTACTAGCAATTCTTATTCTTAAAATATTTATTCCCCTCCTCTCCACCTTCCTCCCTCTCCCCTCCTTCTCTCCTCCCTTCTCTTCCCACTTCCCTTCTTCATCTACTGCAAGTTATCTTAACCAAATATAATGGATAGCAATTTTTTTCCAATATTTTTGTGGTCAGAATTTCTCAGATTTAAGTTCTCTTCCCAAATTTCTATGGAAGTTCCCCTTCTTTCCATGCCTAACTCACTGGAATTATTACTGAGCTGGATCATCAACCAGTTGGGAAAAATGGATTAATGTGTACTTTATTAAAGTCTCTTCTTTAAATGTCTATTATGATTAACATTTTATATTATTCACACCAGAATAATAGTATGTCAGACATCTTAAGTATATCAAAGCTATAGCTTGGTTCATGTAAAATAAATAATTCTATATGACACCAAAACTGAATCAGACAGTTTTTTATCAGTTAAGGTTTGGTAGGGAATATGGTTAGGGAAGTGCTTAAATCACATGAATAATAATTCCAGATGTATTAAAAGCTACCATGTTAGGATAAGTCTTCTGCTTAAATTACTCTTATTTTAGTTTCATACTTAGAAAACTGTCTGTTATGCTGTTAATTTTGAAGTCATCCAGGGTCCATACATAACCCAATTTTATGTCAAACCCTGAGTTAGATGGTATAAATGTGTGCATAGCAAGTTCCAATTCTTTATGATTATGATGTGGCCACTGAACGACTCTTAAAAAGTTTGGAAGATGTAGTAAATCACTTACTTTTCAATAAGCATAAAATAATGTGTGTATGTTGGTATTGATTACTATGTGTCATGTCACATTTCCACTTCCATTTCTAACCCCACTGTTGTGGAGCAGTCACAGGGACTGTGGTGTGAATCCCCGTCACCCCGAAGACGTGCGCCACACCTTATATTCTATCTTCCCACCTCATTAGAAGGATATCTCCTCCTCGTCGCAGTTAATTTGCTTCTTGTCTATGAGAAGAACTTTTATTTCTTAAGGATTCTTTGTGACTTCTCACACATGAATGCCATGTGGAACTGGAAATTGATTCTACACCCTGGAAAATGCTCTGAAGAATGAGAAGTCAATGATGGATAACTTCATAGGCTTAGCTAGACCTGCAGAGATCAGACTGGATAAGAAAGTGTGAGAGAGAGCAAGAGACAGTAGGAGGGAGAAGATGATAAAAGGAAATACATCAGGTAGCAAATGAACTTTTCTTTTAATTGTGTCTAAAGCAGTTTTGCGTGTGAAAAATCTTGGAAAGTAATTCTGAAAGACTTTTTTTTTCCTCAGAGAAATTAAATTATGACTCATTCCAATTCCACTATTTTCTGCAATTATAAATTGCCAGACTAGATTCTAGATCAATAAAATTAAATTCTGTTTGAAAAATCTATGTATAAATCTACTAATTAAAAACTTCCATATATGTACTAATTAAAAACTTCCATATATATTTAAAGGTTTTGATTAGTATTTCCTTACAATGGGTTATTGTGCTTCTCGCAAATGTCAAAATTCCCAGTTCTAGATAAACACTGTTTTCCTCTGAGTTGTTGGTTACATTGTCCAGAGGAAACCCTCCTAGACAATACAGGCTATTGCCATTGCTGGAAGTTGTCCACCAGAACTAGGTGGTAGACTCTATTGCTCAACACTATTCATGTTGATCACAGATCATGGATTCTGTCGCTTATCTAGAAACTGTCTCTCTGTTGGCTAGCTTTCATAAGGACAGATATTGCTGTTCAGGCAGCTGGAGGAAAAATATTATCAACAGTCTTCCCTTGCTGTGGACCCTGAGAGCTATAATAACCACTGATATGGTGAGATATGGCGGTTGGTGGAACAGTGCTATGAAGGTCTTTGGGTTAACCATGATTATCCAGTTGGACTTAAAGCCTGTTCCACAGAAGAGAACTCATGCCTTATTCCAAAAAATTAGAACAGCTCACACTCCTCACCTTACTTTTTATGAGTGAACAGTGATTAATTAGAGACCTAATAAATGGTCAATATGTAGAAAATAAATGACTGTGATAGTCATGCCTAAGTGGACAGCTATATCACATAACCTTCACTAAAGGCTTGGGAAACATGCATAAGAGGGAACAAACCATGATTTGCAGGGCCAGAGGACTAGGAACACTGCTGGAAA
The DNA here is from genome assembly GCA_010120015.1 of Rhombomys opimus. Classification (NCBI taxonomy): domain Eukaryota; kingdom Metazoa; phylum Chordata; class Mammalia; order Rodentia; family Muridae; genus Rhombomys; species Rhombomys opimus. Next base: position 736,500 of record REGO01000500.1, on the reverse strand, counting down.
ATGACGTCGTATGCATATGACAGGACAACTACACTCATGAAATAAAAACAGCCATGGTCACCTGTACAAGATCTTGTTCAAAATCGTCACTAAATCAAGCCAAGGAAGAATGGGAAAGGCTCCCACTAATTTGAGAGCATTTGATGGCTTCTTGGGAAGAGAAAATCCTTTTTTTTGAGGATGTGACCTCATGGTAGGTTTTTCATCTCCAGTGGATGGTCTACACCAATGATTAAATATCCAGCACTAATTAGACTCCATGGGCTAAAAACAAACAAACAAACAAACAAACAAAAAAAAACAACATAAATATATGTGGAATTCATGGTGGAGAGATAGATGGAGAAGGAGGTAGGTAGGGGTAAGTAGTTGATATGATCAAAACACATTTAAAAGCAAATTCTATAGTCACCTTAATCATCATACCAAAATCTGTGTGTCTGTTAGAGACTGAATACAATATCTCATTTAATGAACACCATATTTTTTAGTATGATGAATGTTTCCAATTAAATCCTGTTTATACACTTGCTTAATAAGATAACAGAAAACTCCTCACACTTTTAATTTATTTATTTTTTTGCAGGCCTAAGAATGGAAAGGAAGATTAATTATACTCGGTTGAATAGCATATGCCACACTAGAGGAATAAGGAGCACGTAAGTTACTCATGCATTTCTTTTTCTGTCATAGAAAAAGACATAGACTTCCCTATCACATGCCTGGCCTCAGAAGCTTTCATTAGATCTACAGAAAGATTTTGGAAAGACTTTCCTGTATTCTTCTTGAGTCTAAATCCACAACCACAGGGGCTAAGATGCCTAGTTATTCTGCTAGCTAGTGTTGGAACTCTCCTGGAACTGCATTTTCCAAAGCTTTCTGTTGTTGGTAGTCTCCTTACTGCTTAAGCTTTCCTTTAATTCCTTTTCATGGGTTGGAAGCTTAGCTACTTGGGGTCTTGCCCTGAGGGCCATCACTCTCTATTCCATTTTGAATAAATCTTTTATTTAAATGTTTTATCTTCTTGAGCACAGGACTTGGCTCCAGCATTACGTTTCTTGGTACTCTTTTTCTCTTCAAACTATTTCTTTGTGCCTGCTTCCTCTTTTTCATTATAGATAATTATAAGAATGATCACTAATGACTACATAATACTGTACTACCAGGCTGTCTTAAAATCTCTGCCAATGACATTAATGTAAATCTCTTTGATTTAGCTGCAGGCACATTTTTAGGACAAGGCCATATTCTGTGCCAAAACATATAAGGAAAGGTCTGTAAGCCACTGACTAATATTCTTCCCCTCTGAAACCTGTGGATCCAGCCCTCGATTCTCAAAATTGTCCTTTATACTATTGTTCTATATGCTCCTACTTAGATGAACCATTAAGTCCTGCTGAAAGTGTTCAACTACTTTTCTAGTCCAAAGTGTCAAAATCTTCCATACTCTTCCTACAAATAGCATGGTCAGGCCTACTTGGAAATACCCAAGTTCCTGGTACCTATGTCTGTCTTAGTTACTGCTCTGTGGAAGGACATTATGACCAAGACAACTCTTGTAAAATAAAGTATTTAACTGGGGGCTTCCTTACAGTTTTAGAGGGATGGTCCATGATCATCACCGTGAGAAGCAGACAGGCATGCAGGGAAACAGTAGATGAGTGTTTTATATCCTGATCTGCCTGTAAAAGTCAGAGAGGGAGGGAGCGGAAGAGAAGGATGGGATAGGGATGATTCTCATTCATCCTCCACAGCTCGAATGTCTTTACTTCAGCTGTACTTTTGAGATTATATAACCATAGCCATCATGCTCCACCCACTCTCCAACCTTTCTTCACTCATGTCTATGTTGACAAAATGCCCTGGGTTTACAGATTTTTCTCCCTCTGTTCTTACAGTACTTTTTTTTGCTTTTATTTATTTATTTATTTATTACAATTTCTTCACTTTGTACCCCCTCCCTAGTCTCCTCCCAGTCTCTTCCTCCCTCCCTCCCTCCCTCCCTCCCTCTTCTTCCTTAAGTCTCTCCCCTAGTCCACTGATGAGGAGGTCCTCCTCCCCTACTACCTGGCCCTAGCCTATCAGGTCTCATCAGGACAGTCTGGATCCTCTTCCTCTGTGACCTGGCAAGGCTTCACCCCCTCGGGGGAGGTGAGCAAAGAGCCAATCACTGAGTTCATGTCAGAGACAGCCCCTGTTCCCCTTACTAGATAACCCACTTAGAGACTGAGTTACCTATGGGCTACATCTGGGCATGGGTTCTAGGTTATCTCTAGGTTATCTCTATGTATGGTCTTTTGTTGGAGTATCAGTCTCTTCAGGCTCCCCTGGGCCCAGATTTTTTTTTTTTTTTTGGCTGTTGGTTTTCCTTTGGAGTTCCTGCCATCTCCAGGTATTTCTGTCTCCTTCTTCTTCCATAAGATTCCTTGCACTCTGCCCAAAGTTTAGCTATGAGTCCCAGCATCTGCTTTGATACCCAGTTGGGTAGAGTTTTTCAGAAGCTCTCTGTGGTAGGCTCCTGTCCTGTTCCCTGTTTTCTCCCTCTTCCAATTTCTATCCCATTTGACCTTCTGAGTGAGGATTGAGCATCTTCCCTAAGGTATAAGGGTCCTCCTTATAGCTTAGCTTCTTTGGGACTATAGATTGAAAGTACTTCTTAACATCATATTTCAGTTAGTATTTCAGAAACATCTTTTCAGTTTTTTTATGAATGTATTGAAAATGAAATGTAAAGAATTAAGGTTTATGGTGAAGTGGTTGTGGTTGTATGCGCCTCTATCTTGGTAAATCACAATTTGAAATCATTACTGTGCTGTAATGCAGAAAGATCACTGATTCAATGACCTTTTTATTTAGGTAAAGGACTTACTTAATGCCAAATGTTAAAATTATTGGTATCATTACATAGCTTTTCAACTTATTTTGTATCTTGAGGATAATATCAATTACGGAGATACATAAATGTTTATTTACTTGATTTATACCAGCCCTCACTTGCTCCCATTGTGGTGAAAGGCAGTACTCATATTTCTTTTAATTTTCATCAAGAAAATGTGTAGACACCACATTATTTGAAAGACAAATTTAGGTGGAAACAATCTGTAAGAAGTCAAATGGGTTAAAAGTTTATGGCTTATTTAATTTGAAACAAAAATGCAAATTGCCTTAGGATAAAAACATAAATATAATTTACAAGTGAACGTCTTATCCAGATAGTGAGGAGAGTGTGTGACACATAAAAATGTTGTGTGATACAGTTTCACCTAGTGCACATTAACCACATACCTCAGTAGTTTACTTTGAACCCAACCTTTTTTTTTTCTTTCTCATTGTTATGTTTTTCTTTTTGACTAGGTTTCTAGGTTGGCATTTTTAGGAGTCTACAAAAACTTTGTTCTTTCATTGTTTTACCATGAATGTTGGTTGGCATGTCCAGAGATTCCCCCCTAAACAATACAGGCCATGGCTATTGCTCATAGCTGCCCACCAGAACATGACTGCAAGATTTTTTGGTTTTGCTTTGGTTTGGTTTCTTTTTTCTCATTTATTTATTTTAGTCTCTTTACATTCTTGTAGACCTTTCCCTCCTCCCCTCACAGTCCTACCCTCACTTCCTGTCCCCTCCCCCTCCCTTTTATCCTCAAGAAAGGGGAGCCCTCTTTTCCATCCATCCTAGCTCATCAAGGTGCATCAGGACTAAACTTGTCCTTGTCCCCTGTAGCCTGTCAAGGCAACCCTAGCAGGGGAAAGTGATCTAAAAACTAGCAAGTGAGTCCATGTCCCATGCAGTCCCCACTTTCCTTACTAGAAAACCCACATGAAGTATAAGCTGCCTTTTTGCTGCATCTTTATAGGGGGCCTAGGTCAAGCTCATGCATGGTCCTTGGGTGATGCTTCAGCCACAGCAAACACCTCTGGACCCTGATTAGTTTGCTCTATTGTTTTTCCTGTGGAAGTCTTTTCACATCTGGGTTCTTTTCTCTTTCCTCACACTTTTCCACAAGACTCCATCAACCAGTGTTTGGCTGTGAGTCTCAGCATCTGTTTTGAGGCACTGCTGGTAGAGCCTTTCAGAGGACAACTATGGTAGGCTCCTGTCTACAAGCTTAGGAGAGTATAGTTCAGTGTCAGGGGTTGGCACTCTCCAATAGTGTGGGTCTTTGGTTGGGCCAGGCATCAGTTGAGCATTCTCTCAATTGCTGCTATAACTGTTCTATCTTTACCCTTGCACATCTTGCACGCAGAGTAAATTTGGGTCGACGTTTTTGCTGGTGTGTTGGTGTCCCCTCTCTCTCCTAGGGGACTAATTTAGTTAGAGGGTGTCCTCTTCAGTCTCTATGGTCTCTGCTACTAGGAGTCTCTGCTTGAACCCCCTCATGTCCTTTGAGGTGGCTACCCTGACTTAGGGCTCCAGCTTGACACAGAGATGTCACCTCCCTCAGTTTCTCTTTTCTCTACAGGCCTTCTGTCTTCTTGGCCTTGCTCTCTCCAGGTCTGTTCTCCACCCTCTCAAATCTCTGTGTACATTCTCCTATCTTGTTCTCTCTCTTCAGCCATTACCTCTGCCTGTTCTGCCTTCTCTTCTAAGTGAGATTTATGCATCCTCACTTGGGTCCTCCTTATTACTTATCTTCTTAGGGTCTGTGCCTCCTTGTGTGCTTATCTTGTACTATCTGGCTAAAAAGCTTATAAGTGAGTACATCCCATGTGCATCTTTCTAGGTCTGGGTTACCTCACTCAGGAAGATCTTTTCTAGTTCAACCTATTTGCTTGCAAATTTCATGATTTTTTTACATTTAATAGCTGAGTAGTATTCCATTGTGTAAATGTGTCACAATTTCTTTATCAGTTCTTTTGTTGAGAGACAACTAGGTTGTTTCCAGATTCCTGTTGTTATGGATGAAGCTGCTATGAACATAGTTGAGAAAGTGTCCTTGCTGTATGGTGGAGCGTCTTTTGGGTATACACCTAGGGGAGGTATACCTGGGTCTTGAGATAAAGTTATTCTCAATTTTCTAAGAAAGCACCAGATTGATTTACAAACTTGGTTCTACAAGCTTACACTCCCATCAGCAATGGTAAAGGGTTCCCCTTTCTCCATGCCCTTGCCAGCATGAACTGTTGCTTGAGATTTTGATCTTAGCCATTCTGACTCTTGAGAGATGGAATCTCAGGCTCATTTGGATTTTCATTTCCCTGATGACTAAGAAAGTTGAGATTTTCTTTTTTCATTATTAGTATTGTTATTATTATTGTTATTACAATTTATTCATTTTGTATCCTGGCTGTAGCCACTACCTCATCTCCTCCCAGTCCCAACCTCCCTCTGTATTCCCCCACTGTTCCTCACCTAGTCTACCGATATGGGAGGTTCTCCACCCCTACTATCTGCCACTAGCTCAACAGTCTCATCAGGACTGTCTGGATCCTCATTCTCTGTGGCCTAGTTAGGCTACCTCACCACAGGGAGGTGATCAAAGAGCTGGCCATTGAGTCTATGTCAGAGACAGCCCCTGTTCCACTTACTAGGGAATCCACATGGAGACTGAGCTGCCCATTGGCTACATCTAAGCAGGGGGTCTAGGTCCTCTCCATACATGATCTTTGGTCAATTCATCAGTCTCTGCAGGACCTTGTACTATCTGTACAAAAAGTCAAAGCACAGGCTTTTTGTTTTTGTTGGTCTCTTTGTGAACTCTCATCCCCTCCAGGTCTTTCTATCTTACCCTTCTTCCATAATATTCCCTGTACTCTGCCCAAAGTTTAGCTATGAGTCTTAGCATCTGCTTCGATACCCTGCTGGGTAGAGTCTTTCAGGGGATCCCTGAGGAAGATTCCTGTCCTGTTTCATGTCTTCTCCTATTTCTGATATCTATCCTGTTTGCCCTTCTGTATGAGGATTAAGCCTCTTCCCTAAGGTCTTCCTTGTTGTTTAGCTTTTTAGGACTATAGATTTTAGTGTGTTTATCCTTTATTATATGGCTAGTATCCAATTATAAATGAGAATATGCCGTGCATGTCTTTCTGCTTCTAGGTTACCTCACTCAAGATAATCTTGTCTAGTTACCACCATTTGCCTGCAAATTTCATGATTTCCTTGTTTTTAATAGCTGAGTAGTATTCCACTATGTAAATATACCACAATTTCTACATCCATTATTCAGTTGAGGGACATCTAGGTTGTTTGCAGATTCTGGCTATTATGAATAATGCTTCTGTGAACATAGTTGAGCAAATGTCTTCATAGTATCTTTCAGATATATGCCTAGGAGTGATATAGCAGTATGGTTTATCATCTTTCAGGTATATGCCCAGGATATGCCGGATATATGAGGAAGCGCTATTCCTACTTTTCTGAGAAAGCACCAGATTGACTTCCTAAGTGGTTGCACAAGGTTACATTCCCACCAGCAATGGAGGAGGGTTAAAAAAAAAAGTTTTTCTCCGTAACCTTTCCAGCTTGTGTCGTCCCTTGAGTTTTTTATCTTAGCCATTCTGGTAGGGTGGAAACTCAGAGTTGTTTAACTACTTCTAGGCCATTCGAGATTCCTCTATTGAGAATTCTCTGTTTAGGTCTGTGCCCCATTTTAAAATTGGGTTATTTTGTTAATTGGTGTTTGATTTTTTGAGTTCTTTATAGATTCTGTCTGTTAGCCTTCTGTTGGATGTAGAATTTGTGAAGATCTTTTCCCAGTCTGTAAACTGTTGTTTCATTCTATTGACAGTGTCCTTTGCCTTACAGAAGCTTTTCCATTTTAAGAGGTCCCATGTTTTAATTGTTGATCTTAGAGCTTGTACTGTTGGTGTTCTGTTCAGGAAGTTGTCTCCTGTGCCAATGAGTCCAAGGCTCTTCCCAACTTTCTCTTCTAATAGATTTAGTGTTTCTGGTATTATATTGAGGTCTTTGATATACTTGGATTTGAGTTTTGTGCAGGAAGATCAATGTGGATCTATTTGCATTTTCTACACATAAACATCCAGTTAGACCCAACACCATTTGTTGAAGAAACTATCTTTTTTTCATTTCATTATAGTTTTGACTCCTTTGTCAAAAATCAAGAAATCATAGACATGTGTTTTTTTTTGGGGGGGGAGTGCAGTCTTTGATTCGATTCTATTGAACCTCCATTCTGTTTCTATGCCAGTATGACACAGTTTTTATCACTATTGCTCTGTAGTATAGCTTGAAGTGAGGGATAGAGATACCTCCAGAAGTTCTTTTATTTTATAGGATTGTTTTGGCTATTCTGAGTCTTTTGTTTTTCCGTATGACATTTAGAATTATTCTTTCAAGGTCTGTAAAGAATTGTGTTGGTATTTTGATGGGAATTGGATCGAATCTGTAGATTGCTTTTGGTAGGATAGCCCTTTTCACTATGTTACTCCTGCAGATCTACAAGCATGGGAGATCTTTCCATCTTGTGATATCTTCTTCAATTTCTTTCTTCAGGAACCTGAAGTTCTTGTCATACAGGTCTTTCACTTGCTTGGTTAGAGTCATACCAAGATACTTTATATTATTTGTGGCTATTGTGAAGGTTATAGTTTCCCTAATTTCTATCTCAGCCTGTTTGTCATTTGTTTACAGGAAGGCTACTGATTTTTTTAATCCATTTTGTATCCAGCCACTTTACTGAAGCTGTTTATCAGGTATAGGAGTTATTTGGTGGACTTTTGGGAGTCGCTATCATATCAGATGGCAAGATTTTATTGATGAAGAAACCACATAGTTTGAACATGGGTCATGGGAAAATACAGCTGGTTCTGATCTGGAAACTTCTGTTTTCCTGGCTAGTTTTCATAAACTTCAATCTAGACAGGGAAAGGACATTGAAAATCTTTGATGGGAGGTACTTTTAAGGTTCAATTAAAGGTACACATCTTTTTCTCTCTGTCTTTTATATTTACTTTCTAGAGTTCAGCCATAATACAGTTTGTGTTCTGTTCTTGATTGGGGAGTTGATATGGATCAAGTCGTGTCCTAAGCAGCATTTCCTAACTGCTTGACATGTACCCTTGCCTTCTGCCTCTTGGTCAGACTGCACCTACAGTAAGAATAGAAAAACCCTAGCCTTGACATTTATATAATGTATTATTTTTTACTTTACACAAACTTGGAACGATTATTTAAAACTCCATAGTCACCATTTCCTTATCCACTCTTTGTCTAAAGAGTGATATACTGATTTGTATATTTATTTTAAAGACATCTCCTACACTGTGCCTTTTTTTTTTTTGTCCAGAGTTAGACTAAATATCTCAATGTCCCTTATATGTTACAAAATATAGTCACAAAGAGGTTTAAGGCTTCAGCATAAGATATGGTTCTGGAGTCAGACGTGGCAGTTATCAAAAGTTAAAAATAAATTTATGGCTTGTATAAAAACAGCTACAGGATATGACTACAGTTGGTTTATAATATTTTAGTTTTAAAAGTGTATCTTCAATGGATGGGCAATGGATCCCTCTTTGTGGGCATGCTTGCTTCAATTTCCCAGTTTCCCACCTTATAATACCGTCTTTTGTACTTTCATCATTTAAGTTCATGGACCCTAAATATAGAAAACACAGAGATAGGAATATACTACCAGAATAATTTTTGTGATATAGAAAAAATCTCATCAATACCATAAGGACATTTATAAGATTTGCTTTGAGAATTATGTCATCTCTAAACATAGAACTTTAGTCTATTTCATTTCTTGAACACATCTTTCAAATGTCCAGATGATAAACACTGTATACCATCCAATTTGTGTCTAAAATTCCCAAGAACTAGATGACAGAAATGTCTGTCACACCTGTAAAATATGATAGATAAAAGTAAATTAGTTCTTCATATTTTGGGCTATACTCTTCTTAATCCACTCCAAAGATGTTCTATCCAGATCATGGTAATGTTCCATGTTAAGATAATGTTCCAAGGCTTACAGCAAGGCTGAGTGTAGATAAAAATAAATACTTCTATAGTTCTTTGAGTTTCAAGTTTGAGGATAAGACTATGTAATTCATGCAGACATTCAAGAATTAAATGATGTGCTATATGTAAATTGGTTAAAATAGTGCCTGAAATAATAAGAAATAATTTACTGTTTTAGTTGGGAGCATGATATCTCAGAGGTTAAGAGAATGGGGTTTCATGTCAGTTTAATTTTAATTTCTGTCATATAGCCCTCACATTCTAGTTAGATGATGTGGCTAATTATTAAAGTAATAGTATTTCATGTGTAAATATCTATATAGCAACATCATTAGTTTTATACAAATATGCAATGGAACCTTACTACAGTAATGTAACAGAACAAGTATTTGATGATATAAAATAGGTAATTATTAAATGTGAATTTCAAGATACATGTGAGGTTATTGGAAATACTCCATGGAGGTATGCAGACAGACTTGAGAACTGAGTAGATATCTTAATCAGTATTGGTACAAGCTGTGAGAAAAGAATGAAAATACCTAGTGTATTACATTGCACCTCCATTTGGCTATTTGAATCAAGGTAAATAAAATAAGATTTAAAAATTACATATAATTTATTTTATGTAAAATATCAATACAATGTTTTAAAAAGATAATGTAGAAAAAGAGAAATATCTATGAATATTTTAATGTGTCACTGTTTGCATTGACAACTAAACAAGAAAAAAGACTTTTATTGAGGGATTTTATATTCATTGCCAGAGAGCAAATATTGACTGTACCCAGCAAGTTATCAAAGCAGATGCTGAGACTCATAGCCAACCTTTGGGCAGAGTTCAGGGAGTCTTATGAAAGAAGGGGGAGATAGGAAGATCTGGAGGGGACAAGAGCTCCACAAGAAGAGCAACAGATCCAAAATATCTGGGCCCAGGGGTCTTTTCTAAGACTGATACTCCAACCAAGGACCATTCATGGAAATAACCTAGAACCCCTGCACAGATGTAGCCCATGACAGCTCGGTCTCCAAGTGGGTTCCCTAGTACTGGAAACATGGACTGTCTCTGACATGAACTCTGTGGCTGGGTCTTTGATCACTTCCCCCTGAGGGGGGAGCAGCCTTACCAGGCCACAGAGGAAGACTATTCAGCCAGACCTGATGAGACCAGATAGGCTAGGGTCAGAGGGAAGGGAGGAAGACCTCCTCTATCAGTGGACTTGGAGAGGGGCATGGAAGGAGATGACGGAGGGAGGGTGGGACTGGGAGGACAGGAAAGAGGGGGCTATAGCTGGGATACAAAATGAATAAATGGTAATTTATAAAAAAATAAGTAAATCACAAACTAAAAGCTGAACAATAAAAGAGAAATTTTCTTATGCTATATGACATCACTGCTTTATTCAACTGCAGGAAAAGCTTGGCATCAAAACGATACAGAATTAATATATTGAATTAAAGCTCTTTTAAAAAAGCTATTGTGTATTATACTTACTCTTATTTTCTGTCTATTTTTTTTTAGCTGGCTTTCTCCCCTTACTTTGACAGCTCACAATGCATTCCTGAAGCAATATCCTAAAATATTCATCCGTGAAAGACCAATATTACCTAAAATCACTCAGGATGAAAAAAGGTAAGTATATCTTTTTTGAAAGTGAAATTTATGTGTGAACATACATGTGCTTTTTAGAATTGACATGCATTGATATTACATAATGCTGCTGAGTTTCATAATAACAAGTTTATTCAAGTATATCATGTCCTGTGATCTACCCACTGTCCTGAATTCCTTCTCTGTCCCCTGTGTGCTATTTACTCCTAGTTCCCTTTTTAATTCCATGACACATATTCATCTATTTTTATATATTTAAGTGACTTTATGTCGCTATGAAAAATATAGGATCCATAAAGAAGATAAAAACTGTTATTTGTTTTGTTTTTTATGAGTTTGCCCCTTTTACATAATATGATAATCTTCGGTTGCATCTGTTTTCTTACAAACAACCTAATTCCATATTTTTTTTTGACTGAGTAAAACTCTGCTGTTCGTATTCTACATTTTTTTTTTGTTCTAGTTTTGTTCTGATGATCAAGTAGGCCAATTATGACCTTGGCTGTTGTGAATAATGTTGTAATAAACATGGATGTACAAATACGTCTGCCATGTGCTGATAGGGAGATCTTCAGCTATCGTCCCAAAAGCTGTTCAGCTTCCTCATTCCACATTGTGTAATTTGCATTCCCTGTGTTCCTTCCAAAATAGCACCTTAACTGAAAAAGTATAACAGTCCTGTAGGTTAATAAAAAGTTGGGAGGAAATAGGAGGATTTCAGCTGTCAAGAGTTTCTCATGCCACCTTACTTTATAGACTCCTTTTTCTACAGCCCCAGTGGTACATTATGGAACATTCCAAAATTAGTCAGCTTCCTGCACTGGCCACCATGTGACATGCTTTCTCCAGCATTATAGACAAGCCTCTGGAATCAAAAGACAACATAAACTCTTCTTTTTATAAGGTTCTTCTATTGTGATTTCTTTTTTAATCAGAGTAGCACAAAAATAACCAATACAGGGCACAAAAATATATAACAGAACAGGAAACTTATGTAACATTGATTCGCTTATGTGACTGATTAGTCAAACAAATTAGCTTGAGAAGCATGAGGGTTTTAAGATATATTTCTGGTGTGTCTGTGGGAAAAGCCAGCTTCAGGCTTAAACTATAATTTTGATGGCTACTTTTCTTCCATGGGTCTGCCTCACCATTTTTGGATTGGTTTGGTTTTCATACTTCTTGTGGTAGATTTGGACAGATGAGATTTTTTCCTTAAGCTTCAGGTGAGTGTAGAAGTCTTTTAAAATAACTTGAGCAGAAATTCACCAGAATCTCTTATGTAAATCCCACCCTTGGATTATCATTGTGCTCTGATTTCTAGACTTGAACCACATGTCTATCCATATAATGGGAAATATATTGCCGACACACTAAACAGAAGCCAGTGAAAAAACTGCAGTGTTATAAGCTGGAAAGTTGTGGATGAATGTATAAAAGTTGGAGGCCTACAGAGACAGAACCACCAACCAGAGAGCATCCATGGGATGCTTCTAGCCCCGCCCCCATATAACAGATGTACAGCTTGGTCCTCATGTGGGACCTCTAACAGCAGGAGCAGGGACTGTCTCTGACTCTGTTGCCTTCCTTTGGATCCCTTTACTCTACCTGTACTGCCTTGTTTAGTCTCAGAGGAAGAATATATGCCCAATCATACTTGATATGCCTATGAGGGCTGATATTCATGGGAGATCTCTTTTTTGAGGGAGGGAGGGACAGGGAGGTGAGGGGAAGTGAGGGAGGAGGAATGAGAGGAGAGGAAGAGAGGGGAAGTTCCCTTTGGGGTGTAAAATAAATTAATTTATTAATGAATGAATGAAAAAAAGAATTGCTTGAAGACACATAATTGAATAGGAGGTTGGAAAATTTTTCTTTTGAAACAAGGTAATGTACTGAAAAAGGATGTCTTAGCTAGGTTTCTATAGTGTTATAAAACACTATAAAGAAAACAACTAGGGGAGGAAATGCTTTATTTGGATTACAAACTATAGTTCATCACCAGAGGAAACCAAGGCAGCAACTCAAGGCAGTAAATGAAGCAGAGGCCACAGAGGAAGTGTTTCCCCAGTTGTTGTCCATGCTTGCTCAACCAGCCCCACAAACAAGGACCACTCCCCTTGGGGTCACAATACCTACAATGGGATGTAGGTACCACATCAGTTATTTACAGGGAAAATGCCCCACGTTCTTGCCTATGGATCAACGTGGTGGAGGATGAGATTTTTTTCTTTCCAGATGTGCCCAGATTTGTATTAAAATGACAAAAACCAAACATCACAAAAGGCAGTGAACTCTGAAACCCTGTTTACAACGAGAGAGGTTGCATACAGCCATTATTCTAACATAGTTCATTGAAGTAAATTAATATCAGGATATAAAGAGATCCAATCATTAGAAACCCAAACCTGAACCCAAACCTGAAAATATTGCCCTAAAATTTTAGGCAAAAAAAGTAGAAATGTGTTAAATGTTTTAGATACATATCAAAGAGCAGAGGAAGCAAAAGAAAATAGACAAGAGTTTATATGAAACTAAGACACTTTCCAAAGGCAAGGAAAGAGTGAGGACACATCAGTGGATTGGGAGAAATTATTTGCAAAGTCCGCATTTGACACACAGGATTAATATTCAAAATACATAGGCATTTGATTCAATAGCAAGAAAACAATATGAGTAAATAATGGACAAAAATTTTAGAAGACACTTCTCAGAAGAAGACATTAAAGGGCATTTGATAGAATTCAGTGTATGCCTTTCGATAAAAGTAAAATCACAGTTTCACTGCTTATGTGTTCCATCATGTGGCTGTTCATATTACTAAAACATTAATCTATATTCTTCAAGTGATAAAAAGCAATCTGCTCCATTAGAATAATAAATGCATTGCAAATTTAAGATTGACAAAGTCTATCAGAACTTTGAACTCAGTTACTGGTCTCAGAAGAGACCATGCATTATGTTTACCTAAATCACTTTAGCTCTTGTTATTATCAGGTACTATAGTATAGATGGGAGGGATGTTTTATGTAGATGTTTCCACCTATCAAGAAGTTCTTTTTTATTTTCACTCATATTAAATATCAACATAGAAAATGAAAGCATGCAAACCATACATATAACCAGTTTCATGAGAATACATCACAGGGTAAGCAATGTTTTCACGGAATAACTCTTGTCAGAAAACAATTTTTAGCAGAAACGAAATACCTACATTATCAAATTATTTTCAATAATTGATCTATGATACAATTGACCAAGGTTAACATATACAGACAAGAGAGGGGACCTCGATTTCTTGCTGTCTTCCTCCTTGGACAGTCTTGATCTCCTTCTTGTCCCGGAGGCATTGGTCCTAACAGCACTTAAGTTTAGACCTGGAGGCGGGGCAGTATCGTTTGTCCCTAGCTCGAGGCTGTGTTACTTTGGAGTCCTCTCACACAGATTACCTACCACGGAAACAGCACGCTACTGGCTTGCTCACAGGCAAATCTAACGCGGAATTTTCTCAGTTTCTCATTTTTCTTTCAAAATGACTCTATCTTGTGTCTAGTTGATATAAAACTAATAAGCTTAGGGTTCTTTTTGCCCCAGTGGACAAATCCTCTCGTGAAACCTGAACACAGTCATGTCTGTGGCCTCAGCAGTGACAGGAACATATTATTAAAATTATTGGCCAACACCAATATCTATTATTATTGTTATATTTAACAATGCATAAATTATTTAACACAAATATTTGATGACTGTGATACCAAGCAAGTCATCCGCTTGGCTCTGGGCAGCTGGAGAGGGTCCTGATGCCAGAGCACTTACTGGAGACTGGAGGATTTCCATCAGTCAGGTGCAAGGAGGGAAGAAATGCTTCTCAAAAGTGCTGAAGCTCTTTATAGCAGTTTCCCATCAATGAAAAGAAACAGAAAGTCTGGATGAGACATTGAGAGCATTTCTATTCAAACCTTAAAAGATAGGTCGAGGATGAGGTGAAAGATGGTTTGGAATTGTTGTCACTATTTAAATTTTATTTTATTTGGAAATATATTAGAAGGTAAATTTCTGGAATATTTTAAGGGTGGAAGAAAGCTAAAGAAGCAGCTGTATTTTGTTTCAATTTTAAAAAACACTGAATTTTGATCATGAAAACTGGAGTTTGGGTTTTAATTTTGTCTAATGGCATCACCGTGACTTTAGGAAAGTCTTTTAACATGGCTTTCACTTTTATTCAGAGAAAGAGTGCACGTTTAACATAGTAGCTTACTTACTGTTTTATACGCGAAAAGCCCTTGAATTGTACTAGCTCTTATTACTACCGTGTTCAATGGATACTGGTGGTATTTCATATAATTGTACCATTTTTCATAGTTTCATTTTTGTTGCTGTAATGTACTATGATAAAGGCATTATTGGAAGGCAGGCTTTTGTGGCACGTGCGTTTGATCCCAGGTAGGTGGTGGCAAGTAGATTTCTGTGAATTGAAGGCCAGTATGCTCTATAGAGCAAATCTGAGGACATTCAGATTGCTAGGCTATATAATAGAGACCCTGTTCCACAAAAAAGCAAATAAACAAAACAAAAACAATATTGGAAAGAAAGAGTTTATTTGGCTTGCAATTCCTGGTTACAGTCAATCGCTGCCGAGAAGTGAAGGTTAAGTCAAGGAATTTAAAGTCTTATATCCACAATCGACAGCCCCAAACAAGCCCCAAACAAGCAAACACATTGATCCTTGCTGGTTAGCTTTCAGCTGGCCTTCTCCTTTCATACACTGGACAGGGACCCCTGCATAGGGAAGGGTGCTTCCTACAGCAGTCCGGGTCATCTCGCCTGCCTAAATTTAAGACAGTCCCTCACAGACAGTCCTTAGGGGCAACCTTTAGACAATTTTTCTTAAGATGCTTTTCCCCAGCCATTCTTGGCTGGGTTGAGCTGACAGTTAACAGTAACCTAACGAGCATACCATTTGTCAAGGAATTCTTTTCTTTTCCCCTTCTAAAAGTTAAAACACCACAAGATGGATATTACATGAAGTAGCATTATGTTTGAGGAGGTTGTAGAACTAAGATGCTTCCTCATTCAAATCGGAAGATAAAATTCACAGGACCAGGATTTTTCTCTACATTCTAGTATCGTTACTGTGTGTCAATCGATTGATCTGTTCCTAGGAAATTTAATGATGACTGTTTTTAAAGCCAATAAGTCTGAAAGCCATAGTCACTATTTTGAATAACTTTATTCATTCAATTGAGTATATTTGTGAAATTATATCTATACACCGTACTAAGAAGTCCTTTTGTAGTCATTATGAACAAATATCAACAAAATACTAATATGTTAATAGTATGGCTTCTGCTTTAAGTTATCCTGTAATAATTTTGCGATATATTTGATCACCAATTAGATCTTTAGTTTCTTCACTGACATTTTTTTTTCTTTTAAATAATGCTTAGGATCCTTGGAAATAATTTTCTGAGAGCCCCATCTGTAAATGTGAAGAAATAATATAGTTATCAAAGCGAATTAGGTTACTATTTCTCATTTTTAAAATGTAAATGTGATTTCTATATTTTGAGAAGTACAAATTACTATCACAGGTGATTTTTATTCAAATTATGTCAATTGAAGCTCATTCTATGTCTTTGAGCAATTATTCAAATTCACATTCTTTGAACTTTGATAGTGTTTAGGTGTGTGGTAAGAAATATTTTTAAAATTTGTGTAATCTGACTAACAATGAAAGGGAATAGTTTGTAAATTAAATGTGTAAGGAAATATATAATGAAAGGGTATTTTTTTTTTTGTCAGACAGTATAATCACAATTGTTTGTACTAATTCCTTTCTTCACTAATTAATTTGGGGTAGCCTGCTATTACAGAGTAAGATAAACATGGTCTTCAGGCTGTAAGTAATGATCACTTCACTGTGATTAATATTTATGAACAATCATTAGTCCAGGATTTTGTATGTAAGAATAGAAATCCCATTCAAAGGAAAAGATATAATTAAAAAGAGGGATTGCCTACTGGCCCACCTATATCACCAGAGGAGGGTGAAGCTGACGACAGGGAAGTTTGAATAAAATAGCTAAATGGGTGTGGGCTTCAAACTTCTAATCCCTGTTTGGATCTCTATAAGAGCCTGACTAGTATGATTTCTACTTTTAATAGCTCTGGTACAGGAGAGAAAAAAACAAAACAAAACAAAACAAAATTTGCTATGAACATGGTTGACATGAACTCAGTGGCTGGCTCTTTGATCACCTCTGCCTGAGGGGGGCGGGCAGCCTTACCAGGCCACAGAGGAAGATAATGCAGCCAGTCCTGATGGGACCTGATAGACTAGGGTCAGATGGAAGGGGAGGAGGCCCTCCCCTATCAGGAGACTTGGAGAGGGGCATGGGAGGAGAAGAGGGAGGGAGGGAAGGATTGGAAGGGGATGAGGGAGGGGGCTACACCTGGGATACAAAGTGAATAAAGTGTAATAAATAATTTTAAAAAACCATGAATTTTCCCAGCTGGAATAGTTCTGGAAAATGACTCAGATGGATTCAGTCTGGGACAAAATGGTCTGCTCAAAGATAGTCTAGACCTGAGAATTGGGGCATGCTGCACAAAGATAGCAGACACCATCCCTGAATCCTTTTCTGAGCATGCTATAAAATTCATTTGTGCAACAATAATAGTGATTTTAAACTTTAAGAATCTCCTTTTACTATATTTAGATTCCCTTTGTCTATGAAGGAAGCTATTTCTAAGAGGCTGCAGACTAAAATTATGAACAAGCTGAGGGGAAACCATCAATATTGCTGAATGCTTAGACATGACATTTCTTTCAGTGCCTTTATAATCACTAGTTAACAAAATCAGAACTTGGATTATTTTGAAGAAAATATTAAAGTAAATATTAGATATATTTTGACTTATAAAACATCTAAACTTCTTCTGTGACCTGGCAAGGCTGCTCCCCCCTCAGGGGGAGGTGATCAAAGAGCAGGCCAATCAGTTCATGTCGGAGACAGTCCCTGTTCCCATTATTATGGAGCCCACTTGGACTGAACTGCCATGGGCTACATCTGTGCAGGGGTTCTAGGTTATCTCCATGAGTGGTCCTTGACTGGAGTATCAGTTTCAGAAAAGACCCCTGTGCCCAGACTTTTTGGATCTGTAGCTGTCCTGGTAGAGCTCCTGTCCTTTCCAGGTCTTACTATGCAGCCACTCCTGATGAGACCTGATAGACTGGGATCAGAGGGAAGGGGAGGAGGACTTCCCTTAAGAGTGGACTGGGAAAGAGACATGGGTGGGGAAGAGGGAGGGTGGGATTGAGAGGGGAGGAGGGAGGAAGGTACAGGGGGAATACAAAGTGAATTAACTGTAGTTAATAAAAATAAAATAATAATAATAAAAATAAGAATTTGTAAAAAAAAATCTAAACTGACTAGAAAATTCAAGAATTGGGTAATTTCTAAATAAGTAGTCCTAAAATTGCTTATTTTTAAAATATACTTTTTTGATGTAATCATTAGAGAGAAAAGGAGAAATGAAGAATAATTTTTAAACTTATGATTTGAATTAGCAGTTAATATTGATAGTCATAATGAAAAATGGATATTAACTCAAAATATGTAGCATAGGGAAAGTAATACTATTATAGGCATGTATAAACTTCCATTAATTTCCAGAACAAGATATTTAAGAGTCATTTTTGTTAAAAAATAATTCTGCTCAGTACTAGAACTTAGGAAATAATTGAAAGTGCATCAGATTGACAATCCAGTGCCCTAATTTACAGTATTATTTATTGCTATGAGCTATATGACTTCAGACATTTTGATCTTTTTAGACATCAGCTGTCTCATACCTAAAAGAAAATGGTTGAGTAGTTGATACTCAAGATTCCTTTAAGCTATCTAATCTGTTTCTATTGTCTTGTTGATGTTATAGGGACAAGGAAATGTTACAGGTAAAGGTATATGTTATATAGGGAGATAGATATGAGAGGAAGATAATACGGCTCTAACAGTATGGCCTTTCCTCTGTATTCCAGGTATCATAGCCTCTAAGAAGAGAACACAGAAAATATTACTTGGAGGAGGAGAAAGACACTAAATAAATTCTCACAGGCGAGGGAGTGATACAGATAGAGAAAGGCGCTAAGTTCCAGAAACAGTAAGAGGAGTTTCACAATAAGAGTGTTCAGGATGTAAAAATATCTGGTTATGTACTGAGGAAGTCACATCTTCCGTGATGATTATAATCAGCGTAGAGCACACTGTACAATAACCTGGAGAGTTATTATTTTAATCTTAATAATGGATTTTTGCCCACTCTATGCTCTATAAATTTGGCTCTTTGCTTTGAAACCAGGATCCCAATACAGTAAACAATATTCTACAGTAGTTCCTGAGAATATTGTAATAGCATAGGCCTAAACTCCACTCACTACAATATTTACTGTGCCATCAGCAGATTTTGCGGAGGGAGATGTGGAAAGACAGCCTGAAGGTAAGGAATCAGCTTTTCGTGGCCCGCAGCTAGGAGAGGATCCAGATTTCCGGGAACAGTAATGAGGAAGGAGCGAGACTGCAATGGGGCTCAGACTTGGGGCTACAGAACTTTGACGGTGTCAGGAGAAAGAACTCTACTGAGGCATGATTCTTAAACAATAAGAGGAGGACAGAAAAGATACATTAAGTAGAAAAAACAATGTGTGGAGTCTCTCCTTCAGGAGCCAGAAACAGAGTTTCAGCCACACTGTAAGAAAAATATGCAGCCAGCCTTGATGTGACCTGATAGGCTAGTGTCAGATAGAAGGTTGAGAGTAGTCCTTCTTTATCAGGAAACTAGGGAAAAGGCATGGGGGAGAAGAGGGAGGGTGGGTGGGACTGGGAGCAGACGAGGGAGGAGCTGAAGCAGGGACACAAAGTGAATCAATTATAACGCATAAATAAAATTAAAAAAACAAAAACAAAACTTGAAGGAGAGGGGTTCTTCTGTGTCTGACCACCACAAAACATGACTCAGATATATGTCTCTCATGTGGCTCAGCTTGCATTTTGGCTTTTGTTGCGTTTTTACAATTGGAAATTTAATTAGGTATCTGAACAAAGGAAATTTCATATATCACCGAGAGTGAAAAATAATCTTCAAACCTCAGCAAAATTAACCCGGACTATATTACAGAACAAAGCAATAGAAACAAAGGCACTCAGATATGATTCATGTGTACTGCCATCTGAAAAGACAAATTGTGGAAGATAGGAGCATAAACTTACTGTATGTTAGAAAAACTTTGGCCGGAGAGATGGCACAGTGGTTAAGGGCACTTGCTGCTCTTGCAAGGGCTTCAATTCCCAGTTCATATTTGCCTGTATTAATTGCAGTTCTTCTGTCCTCTGTGTGTACCCACAGCATGAGATTTGCACACAGACAAGCAGCCATATATATATGGCACGAATGACTGCTTGTGTATACATGTACATATAATATAACATAACATTATATAATAAATAAAAGTTAAAAACACCATGCAAGTTCATTTTAGTAGCTATGGTAATGTTAATTATCAGCTTGCCTGAAGCTAGAAGCCCCTGGGAAATGGTCTTCTGGGCATGCCTCTGGAGGATTATCATTCCTGCCCTAATTGAGTGGGAAGAGCCATTGTAGGGGTTCCTGGCATACAGAAGAGAAGAAGGCGAGTGGAGCACTCAGATGCTCCTGATTGAGAATGGGGTCTGCTCAGCTCCCCGAGCTCACAGCTGTGGCTTCCCACTGTGCGGGACTGTAATCTGCAACAATTCTCCAAATGAACATAGCTTCACTCAGGTTACACTTGCCAGGGTAGTTTTCAGTCACAGCAATGGGGGCGGGACCAAAAAAGGTCGTTGTGTGAAAATCATTTCCCTTATTTTGATATGTTCTTATCAGTTCACACCCTGAGTAGCTGCAGTAGATAATTTGTGATTGGCTGACACCCAACTATTTGTTACAAAATTATACTTCTCTTATGTTTTGGTTTAATTTCATCTTGTTAAGTTGAAGAATATTACTTAGGAACTCACAGTGAAGAGAAAGCCAAGGGCTAATGACCTCCTCATTATTTAACTTAACAACAGGGATTATTTAATATTACTTAAAAGGTAATTATTGAGTACTTATAAATGTAATATTCCTTGCAGTTAATTACAGAAAGTTGGTTTTACTCTCAGACTTATTTTCATAAACTCCAGGGAGACTGATGCTTCCAGAGTTTCATGCCTGCACAAAATCGCTTGGGGACCAAGGTAGAGATTCTGAGGTGGGCCTGATGGCTCATGCCTCTAATCCTAGCTATCAGGAAGATGGCCCACGCCAGGGAATCATAACGGTTGGAGGTAGTGCTGGAGCTATATTATCCACTAAAGGCCACCCAGGATACATAGGAAGACTTTATTTCAAATAAACGAACAAGGAAATACAGATTCTACTTCAGTTGGATGTTGGGGACATGTCACTATGCTGTTTGTTCACAGATCACAATGTATGGATATTAAAAAAAAAAAAAGATGACCACACAATTTAAACCAGGGATTTGATGACATGCTAAATAAACACTAACAAGGGCCTACAATTCTATATACTCTGTCTTTTATTTACAAATAAATTTATTTATAATTAACCTACATAGTAAAAGGTTTACATACTGAATTCTAACAAATTCCTTGTTTTAGTTGCTTTATTCTCCATCTCTGCCCTTTCTCCCCTCTTGTACCCCTCAATTCTTTATAATACTCTTCTTTGTTATGTATACTTAATATCTTAACTATGATGCTTCATTAGGACTTATTTTTCTGCTTGTCTATTTGGTTTTCTATGTCTCTCTTATATTTATATGGGTGTGTCTTTGCTTAGTCTAGGTAAGTTTTCCTCTTTGATCTTTTTGAAGATCTCCTTTATGCCCCAACCTGTGATTCTTATCTCTATTTTATGTATATAGGTGGAAAATTGGTCTTTTTATGAAGTCTATCATTTCCTACACTTTTCTTTCTTGTTTTTTTTTCTCTTTTTTTATATTCATTGCTTGTTTTGTCTACTTTATCTCCAAATCCTGATATTCTATCTTCTGCTTGACAACTAGTCAAGCAGAAAAACTACTTATAAGTCTTTTTTTAAGTTTTGTAATTGTGTTGTTGAGTTTTTCTAATTCCATCTTCAAATACGCTTCTGCTATCTTCAATGTTTCTACATCTCTATTTAATTTGGTTCTTAAATCCTCAATTGTCTCCATCATTTCAATCTACTTTATCTTTGAGTTTTCTCTGCCATCTTCCAAGTTCTCGCTGTATTTCCTGATCACTTTATGTCTTCTTCATGCTCCATGAATTTTGATAGAATTTATAATTTTTCTTTTATATTTTGTGTCTTGGTGTATTTAAGCAATCATCTTGAAGAAATTTGCTATAAGACTGCTGGATATTGACAGAGAAAGAGAGACAGTGAGAGAGACAGACAGACAGAGAGAGAGAGAGAGAGAGAGAGAGAGAGAGAGAGAGAGAACAAATTGCCATATTCTTTCATAGTACTTGTATTTTTGTGGTGAAATCTGAGAAATTCTTTTGTTTCTACTTCTGTGCCTGATATGGGCATGTCAGCCTGAGCCAGAGCACAGAATATGCAGGCCAGGCAAGACCTGGAGGTTCAGTATACCTTATGTAGAATGATATCAGGTGGACACATTGGCGAAGGCTGGCATGAAAAATATGCACCCTGGTCTCAGCCTGGAGTTTGGAAGAATACCTGAAGCTTGGAGATATTACGAGGGGAGAAGAATCAGGTAGACTCACACAGTAAGACCCTGGAGCAAGTTGGGTAGAACATGGCTGAATGAAGAGGTTAGGTATTGTGGGGGAGGAATCTGTTTCTTGTGTGTAGGGCCTGGATGTAGGGATGGTGTTGTAAATAGGTCTTTCCATAATAAGCTAGTGTACTTATAGCTGGACCTAGGTTATATGTGGAGGGGGTTTGAGAGGATGTGTGGAGAGGAGGATCTCATCGATTTGCAAGCTACATCCTGGTGAAAGTTATTTAGGACCTGGATGGATAAAAGTTGAATGTGGTGTGCTCCTATTTTCTAGGGGTTGATGAAAGATGTCCACATGGACATTTAAAAACAGTTGCATTTTATTTTAAATGTAGTAGCAAACCACATGCTGCATTTAATATGAACAGCATAGAAACTTGGAGGTTTTTTCCCCCATAAGAATATTTTCATAGTTTGACTAGTCTCTCACATTTACTAGAAACAAGATCATTTAAAGAAGAGAGGGGCCAAGACAGCCCCTGGAATGCAGATGTTTCTGGGTTTAGAACTTATCCATGAAGTAACAATATTTTTTTGAAATTCCTTACTCTCTGTTATATAATTTTAATCAAATAATTTTGTGGAAAAACTCTTTGGCAATTGGCTTTGTTCCTAGCATTCCAATCACTTTTACAGTACCCTCAAATGGCAATTGCTGCTTTCCCCAAGAGCTCTTTTGGTCATGTCTCATGGTCCTACAATTCTGAATTATCAGACGGCCATGTTACCCATCATTTCCAAGCTGTCCAACCATGTCAAAGCAAAGAGTAGTCACTTAGGCTTGGACTGAAAGCACCAACGGTTAGATTAACACAGTTGTTTGAATTGGGGCCTAAAAGTCTGCTTCGATGTAATATCAGTGAGCATGTATATTTCCTGTGAGTCAAAGCGGCAAAAGACTTACCTGAAATAGGTTTTTGTAATCCTATATTATATTAATTTATTTAATACATCTCTATAGTGCGTATAATATATTAATATGTACTATATATGTTTTCTAAAAACATTTGAAGGCAGTCATTTTGTTAAGTGAGCCTATACTCTTGATGGATTATACATTTTTTTCTAAAAATGTGATTAATGGAGACTATTAGAAAATAAAGACAAATATTTAGAAACGAAGGAAGGGAAAACTGAAGCAAATCATTTCTGATAGACTAGAAGATTTAAAAGTATGTAAAATTGCTTTTCAAGCTGTGTATTTGAATGCACTTCCCCCCGTCTTATGTAAATTACCTATGTGGTACAGAGTTACATCCAAGGCCTGCTCATTTCGTGCTACCCTGCATCACACCTCAGGATTATTAATAAATGTTTAAGTCATGGGATGGTTGAAAGGTACACATATATTTCAAATTAGCATAATTGAAACCGCCTGATTATGGTCACAGATTCCATATTTTCTCTGGAGTTCTAAGGTTTATTATATGAGAATTCCATTTTGTATCTAAAAATCTAGAGCCAGACTAATTGTGTTATGCTCTAAAACTAAAATCACACTACCTGAAAAGATATTACATGATAATACGTTATCTATTCATTAGAACGACGCACACCTAGAAGCAACTGTATGCTAAGTGCAATCCAGCCACAGTCCTTGCATCAGAGCTTGGCAGTGGTGAGACGCTCTGAGTAAGGAATGGTCATTGTAGGGATCACACACCAAAGGTACCCGCAGAAAGGTAGCATTGAATTAGATCAGAGAGCATCCCCAAACCTTAAGCAAGGCATTAATCAATAGGTGATGTTAAACTTTCAGGAAAACTAAAAATTGCCCAAGAGATGAGGAAAGAAACAAAGAAAACCACAGGTGCTAGTGTTCACATTGTTGATTATCCAAATGTTGACAAAGCAATTGTAGTTGATATTAGAATTGCTCAATACGGTAATTGTTACCAGGAATTTTTGTTCACCCTTTAAAAATCAAAACTGTCCCCTGACTACTGAGATGGGTATGGTTACTGGGAATAAGGACAGAAAAGGCAAAGCTGATCTTATGGGCAACAACCGGATCCTTCGGAAATTGTTATAAACAGAATAAAGCGGAAGTGCGGCACAGAACACTTCTCATCTCAGAGGGCCTGGGAGAGAGTTTAGTCTGAGCAGAATATACATGGCCATGATAAAGAGCATGGATTCATGCTGCTTCAAAATACCTGTTCTAACAGGTAAGCAACTTTGTAACTATAAAAGTTCTTTTGTAGTCACTGTTAAATATAGCAAAGTGAAAGCAGTGCCTGTCCTCTACAAATGAAGCTGACACAACTCCCTGAAATAAGGTCTACTACAATGAGATGGTGTCCTGGCCATGGCTGGGCCTCAAGGTGGGTGGGGAATATTAGACACCAACCACGTAATACACGAAGAATATCTAAATGTGATGAGCACTTAAAGGAAAGGAGACGTGTGACTTTAAACACTAGAAAGAAACTTCATGAAGAGAGTAACAGGAGACAGAAAGCTACCACTATGGAAGAAATGGCAGGGGAAGCCAAAGAAGTCTGTTCAGAGTGTAGCCTTCATCTCCTGGCCTAATCCCCGAGCAGTCTTTCTGAAGTGTTTCCTATCAATCTCAAAATAAAAGAAGTCTGACTTTTTGTAACATTTTAGGGGCGGTGAAATGATTCACATCGCGTGATTTTGTTCAGTGTAAAGATGTGACACTGAGTGTGAGGAAGTCAGGTACTTTAAAGTCGAGAGCTGTCAACCCACAGCACAGACTGCTTCTCAAGCTTCTGTCCCAGACAGAGATTCAGGGAGGAGTGGGAGGAATGGCTTTATCAAGGCTGTGGGATCAGGCCAAACACAGACAAACACCACCCTTACACACACACACACGCACACACACACATACACATACACACATGTGTGCGCTCGCGCTCAAATTGACACAAATCAAAGCATTTTCCATATATATTGAAGAAAACTATAGTGGGTGGGTTATAACAAAGTGTCAAAACAGTTGCTATCAGTTCTAAATACCGTTTTAGCTTTTGCATTGGTAGACGTTAGTCGTATGTTAATCCACGTTGAAGTTTTTACCTGACATTGGAAAGCTGTCAGGCCACACACATCGATAGGCAAGGAATGGCTATAATGAAAGCAGAGTTAGCGCAGGATAGTTTGGCTCTGGGTCTGCCACAATCCACCTCTGTAAAATTGTAAATTTCTAATCAATCAGTTTTGTTGAAACTTTAAATTTTTTGAGAATTGCTTTTATTATTTTATGTATAAGCATTTGCCTGCATTTATGTCGAGGCATCACATAATTACAATAGCTGCACAGTCTGGAAGAGTTTTTTGGATCCCCTGGCAATGGAGTTACAGAGAATAGTGAGCCTCACCATGTGGGTGCTGGGCATTGAACTTGTGTCCTCAGATAGTGCTCTTAACCTCTAAAGAGTCTCAGGGGAGGAAGACAAACTCAGTCCTTATGTAAACATGAGCTGGGGTGTCTGGGCAGGGGGGTCCCCTATTCTCAGGAATAGGGGAGAAGGAGAATCTCCAAAATGTTTTTTTTCCCCTATGAACTTTATTTTATGGAAGTTTATAGAAATTTCACTAATTGCCTTGTTATGTTCTCCACTGTGTCAAAAATCAAATACATTCCTGTGTAAAAATAAAATGTGGGATGGACTAGTGCATTATGGCAAAGAGTTGGCAATTGTTAGGAAATTGTTAGAAATCCTATTAGTAGGATTTCCTTGCATTAATATAGAAGACACAAGAAAGTCTTTTTTAAATTTACTGTTTTTTATAATTTATTCTATTTATATCCCCATTGTAGCCCCCTCCCTCATTTCCTCCTAGTCCCACCCTCCCTCCTCCTCCTTTGCATCCCCTTCCCCTAGTCCTCAGAAAGGGGGACCCCTCCTCACCTACCATCTGATCCCAGCCTATCAAGTCTCATCAGGACTGCCTGCATCCTCCTCCTCTGTGGCCTGGCAAAGCTGCTCCATTAGAGGGAAGTGATCAAAGAGCAGGCAACATAGTTCATGACAGGGGCAACACTGCTCCCCTTACTAGGGAACCCACATGGAGACTGAGCTGCCTAACTGCTACAGTTGAGCAGGGGGTCTAAGTCCTTTCCATTCATCATCCTTGGTTGGTGCATCAGTCTCTGCAGCTCACCCTGGGCCCAGATTTTTTGGTTCTGTTGCTCTCCTTGTGGAGCTCCTGTCCCTTCCAGGTCCTTATATTGTCCCACTCTTCCATAAGACTCCCTGCACTCTGCCCAAAGTATTGCTGTGAGTCTCAGCATCTGCTTTAATCTCTGCTGTGTGGAGTCTTTCAGATGACATCTGTGGTAGGCTCCTGCCCTGTTCTCTTTTCAACTGCTTCTGTTATCTGTCTATTTGCCCTTCTGAATAAAAATTAAGAATCTTCTTTAGGGTCCTCGTTGACATTTAGTTTCTTTAGATCTGTAGATTTTAGTATGATTATGATGTATTACATGGCTAATATCTGTTTAAAAAAATCTGAGCACAGGGGTCTTTCCTGAGACTGATACTCTAACCAAGGACTATGCATGGAGATAACCTAAGACCCCTGCACAGATGTCGCCATGGCAGTTCAGTATCCAAGTGGGTTCCATTGTCATAGGAATAGGGACTGTCTCTGACATGAACTTATTGGCCTGCTCTTTAATTATCTAACCCTGAGGGAGAAGCAGCATTACCAGGCCACAGAAGAAGACAATGCAGCTACTCCTGATGAGACCTAATTGACTAGGATCAGAAGGAAGAAAAAGAAGTTCTCCCCTATCAGTGGACTTGGGGAGAGGCATGCATGCAGAGGGTGGAGGAAGGGAATGATTGGGATGGGAGGAGGGAGGGAACCACAGGGAGGATACAAAGTGAATAAAGTGTAATTAATAAAGAATTTTAAAAAAGTGAGTATGTGTATCTTTCCGGTTTTGGGTTACCTTATTCAGGATGATCTTTTCTAGTTCCATCCATTTGTCTGCAAATTTCATGATTTCCTTGTTTTTATGATCTGAGTAGTATTTCATTGTGTAAATACACCACAATTTCTTTATCCAGTCTTCAATTGAGTGACATATAGGTTGTTTCCAGATTCTGGCTATCTGAATAAAGCTGTAATGAAGATAGTTGAGCAAATATCCTTTTTTTTTGTATGGTAGAACATCTTTTGGGTATATGCCCAGGAGTAGAATAGTTGGGTCTTGAGGTAGTGCTATTCCCAGTTTTTTGAGAAAGCAGCAGATTGATTTCCAAAGTATTTGTACAACTTTGAACTCTGACCAGCAATGTAGGACTATTCCCCTTTTTCTGCATCCTTGTCAGCATGTGCTGCCACTTGAGTTTATGATCTTTGTCATTCTGATGGGTATGTAATGAAATCTCAGAGTTGTTTTGATTTGTATTCCTCTGATGACTAAGGATGTTGAGCATTTCTTTAAGTGTTTCTCCATCATTTGATATTCCTCTGTTGAGAATTCTCTGTTTAGCTCTGTACACCATTTTTTAATTGAATTATTACAATATCCACAAAACCCCATAAAGTATCTTGATGTAACTCTAACAAAACAAATGAAAAGACTTGTATGAAAAAAACAAAACAAAACAAAACAAAACAAAAAAAAACTTCAGATCTCTGAAGAAAGAAATTGAAGGGGATATCAGAAGATGGAAACTTCTCCCATGCTCTTCAATCAGTAAAATTAACATATTAAAAATGTCTGATAGAAGGGGAGAAGGTCCTCCCCTATCAGGGGCCTATGGAAAGGGCATGGGAGAAGAGTGATTGTGGTTGGGAGCAGAAGAAGATGAAGGGAGGGCTTCAGCGGGGATACAAAGTTAATAAATTGTAATAAATATATAAATAAAATAAAATTTAAAAACACATTAAAATGGACATTTTACCAAGAGCAATACGTAGATTCAATGCAATTTCCATCAAAATGCCAACACAATTCTTTACAGACCTTGAAAGAACAAACCTCAAATTCATGTGGAGAAAAAAAAAAAACGCAGAATAATTACAACAATTCTGTATAATAGAAGATCTTCTGGAGGTATCTCCATCCCTGATCTCAAGCTGTACTATAGAGCAACAGTAATTAAAAACTGCATGGTACTGGTATAGAAAAGAAGATAACATCTTCAACAAATGTTGCTTGTCTGACTGGATGTCTACATGTAGAAAAATGCAAATAGATCCATATTTATCATCCTGCACAAAAGTAAAGTCCAAATGAATCAAAGACCTTAACATATAATCAGACACACTAAATCTGTTAGAACAAAAGTGGGGAAGAGCCTTGAACTCATTGGCACAGGAGACAACTTCCTAAACAGAACACCAACAACACAGGCTCTAAGATCAACAATCAATAAATGGGACCTCGTGAAACTGAAAAAAACTTCTCTAAAGCAAAGAACACTGTCGTCAGAACAAAGCGACAGCCTACAGACTGGGAAAGGATCTTCACCAGCCCTATATCTAACAGAGGGCTAATATCCAGAAAATAAAGAACTCAAGAAGTAAAATACCAGCAAACCAAATAATCCAATTTAAAAATTTGGTCTGATTCTTTTTCATGTTTGCTATTAGAATGGTGAGTGCAAAGGCAAAGGTGGATTTTGCTAAAAAGTATGTTTGCTATTGCCCCTGGTGTGATGATTCGGTTAGAAGCATGTGGGAGGGTTGTGGGGGACAGGGGTCTGGGAAGTTCTAAGTTGTGCTACGTGATTGAGGCATTCTAACTTGAAGTTGCAGAAAATTTTAGAAATGAGATAAAATAGAAAAAAAGACAAGAAATAAAAAGACCCATTAATAAGTTAAGAATTCATATGCTGTTATATTCATAGCTGGCAAAGAATTTTCTTCATTCCTTGGATGGTGTTTTCAATTGCCTGACTTTTTTGATGTACAGAAACTTTTGGTTCAATGAGTTTACCCATGTTCTCACCAGCAATGGGGAGAGTTCCCCTTTCTCCACATCCTCTCCAGCATGTGTTGTCACTGAAGTTTTTGATCTTAGTCATTCTGCTGGGTGTAAGGTGAAACCTCAGGGTTGTTTTGATTTGCAGCTCCCTGATGGCTAAGGACAATGAGCATTTCTTTGTTTCTCTGCCATTCTATATTCCTCTATTGAGAATTCTCTGGTTAGCTCCATACCCCATTTTTAATTGTATTACTTGATTTGTTTTTTTTTTTTTTAACTTTTTTACTTCTTTTTATATTCTGGATATTAGCCCTCTAACAGATATGGGGTTGGTGAAGATCATTTCCCAGTCTATAGGCTGTCGTTTTGTTCTGATAAAAGTGTCGTTTGCTTTACAGAGGCTTTTCAGTTTCATGATGTCCCATTTATTGATTGTTGATCTCAGAACCCATGCTGTCGGTGTTCTGTTCAGGAAGTTGTCTCCTGTGCCAATGAGTTCGAGGCTCTTCCCCACTTTTTCTTCTCATCCTGTGTGAGGTATCCCAGAAGCTGAAAGACACACATTGTCTATACTCACTTATGAGTGGATACTAGACAGATAAGATAGGATAAACATACTAATGTCTGTACACTTAAAGAAGCTAAACAAGAAGGAGGACTCAGGGTAAGAGGATCAATCCTCACTTAGAAAGACAAAGGGGAAGGACATTGAAAGAAGGAGAAAACAAGAAACAGGACAGGAGCTTACCACTGAGGGCCTCTGATAGACTCTACCTAGCATTGTATCAAAAACGATGCAGAGACTCATAACCAAACTTTGGACAGAGTACAGGGAATCACATGAAATAAGAGGTAGTTAGTAAGACCTGGAGAGTACAGAAGCTCCATAAGGAGAGCAACAAAACCAAAATATCTGGTCTCAGGGGTACTTTCTGAGACTGATACTCCAACCAAAGTACATTCATGGATATAACCTAGAACCCATGCACAAATGTAGCCCATGGCAGCTCAGTGTCCAAGTGGGTTCCCTAGTAAGGGGAAGAAAGACTGTCTCTGACATGAACTCAGTGGCTGGCTCTTTGACACCCCCCCCCCCCGAGAGAGGAGCAGCTTTGTCAGACCACTAAGGAGCATATTGCAGCCAGTCCTGATGAGACCTGATAAGCTAGGGTCTGATGGAAGGGAAGTTGGACCTCCTCTATCAGTGGACTAAGAGAGGGGAATAGGAGGAAATGAAGGAGGGAGGATGGGATTGGGAGGGAATGAAGAAGGGGGCTACAGCTGGGATGCAAAGCAAATAAAATGTAATTAATTTAAAAAAATAAAAATTTATTAAAAAATAAATATTTTGAGGGGACAGGAGCTTCAAAAGAAGACCAGCAGAGCCAAAAAAAAAAAAAAAAAAACCCAAAACAAAACAAACCAAACAAACAAACAAAAAACAAAAACTGAGCCTTGGGTGCCTTTCAGGCAGGGACTGATAGCCCAACCAAGGACAATGCATGGAGAGGACCTAAAACCCCAGCTCAAATGTAGCCCATATACTTAGTCTCCAAGTGGGTTCCCTAATAAGGGGAACAGGGGCTGTCTCTGACATGAACTCAATGACAGGCTCTCTGATCACCTCCCCTTAGTGGATGCTGCCTTGCCAGGCCACAGAGGAAGACAATGCAGCCAGTCTTGATTAGATCTGATGTGCTAGAGTCAAATAGAAGGGGAGGAGGACCTTATATACCAGTGGACTATGGGTGTTGTATAGGGGGAGAAGAGGGAGGGAGCGTGGGATTGGAAGGATACAAGAAAGGGGACCACAGCTGGGATACAAATTGGAGAAACTGTAATAAATAATAATAATTTAAAAAATTAAAACAAACAAATAAAAAACAAAACAAAAATGTTGTATATTGAAGGACAAATATAGTAAAGGAGATGATAACAGAATGAAATTTCTCAGGAAATTGCTGAAATTATAGAAAAAGGAGACTCTTTCACAGATGTAGACTTTTTCTTAGCGTTTAAGTGGCCCCTTAAGCTATCACTTTTTGTTTGTTATTGTATGGAATTATTTGTCAATATCCGAGAAATGGATAAGCATGGCACAACTGACTAATTTGTAGGATACCTACAAATATAATATGCCTTGTTATGTATTGACTTACAAATCTTATTCATCAAACAAGAAACACAGTTAAGAAAAAAGGTCCATCTTAGATGTGAAGGGAATCTATAGTTCAATTGATATAGCGGAAAATTTGGGGCTTTTCCAAGATTATGCCCTACTGTTGTAGAAATTTTTCTCTGGTTGTTCTCAGACAGGCCCTCCCACTCCCTCCAGAGAAAGGAATTAGTACTCAGTACTGACATGTGCCTTCTCAAGCTAAAATTTTCTTGAGGAAGTTACTTGTACAAATAGAACAGGGAGATTTTGAAAATCTATAATCTACATGTTTTCTGAATTTCTTCTTAGAAATTAGACATAGTCTCTGCTTTAATGACAATGCAGCTGAATGTTTAAGGTTTTGCATACTCTTTTTTTCCTCAATAGCTCATAAAAATCACAGCTGTAAGACAGTGGTGCTTGTGGTGGTGTAGACTGTTAATACCAGCCTCCGGGGGCAGAGGCAAGTGGATCTCTGAGTTCTAGGATAGCCTGGTCTACAGAGTGAGTTACAGGTCAGCCAAGACTACACAGAAAAAAAAGCCCAGTCTCAAAAATACAAATACTACTGCTACTAATACAATCAATCACAGGTAGAAGATACTAATACCAAGGTGTTATCTACCTTTATAGATGTGCAGATAAGCTATAAAAGGAACTGAATTTGATCCATTGAGGGGAAATTATAAAAGTTAAGTGAGCTAATTTAGGAATGCAGAACACATTATGATCAGTTAAAATTAGGGAAAATAAATTATAACCATACAGGTGTACTAATTCGGCAATGAGACAGATGAGTAGAATGGTTAAAGTGGGTTATAAAAGTAATTCAGGTCTGATAATGGAGGTTTTGAAAGAATCATTTTACCTGAGTTAAGTGGCTTTTGAACTGAATTAGAAATAGAAGAAATTTAGGTTACTAGTGAGGATAGAATAGAGCATTTTATTACTATTTTACAAGTATATGCTAATATACCTGATATATTAAAGTATTCTTGAGCAACCTTACATTTCTTGATTTGAGCTTCTTTATCCTCAGAAGAGCACATGTAAAAATAATCTCTAAATTTCATTTAGACTTTCTTTCATGTTTACATAGTAACCGTTTGTAATGCATTCTGATACATGCACTGCTACTTTAATCTAAAAAACATAGAAGGTTAACTGTTGTTTATTTCTCTACTTATTCATTTATTTAGTACTGGAGATTAATCTCAGGGCCTTATGTATATTAGGAAACCACTCTGTAGATGGCATAAATTCCCAGGCTCCTCTCTTTCTTTCTTTCTTTCTTTCTTTCTTTCTTTCTTTCTTTCTTTCTTTCCTTCCTTCCTTCCTTCCTTCCTTCCTTCTTTTCTTCGTTTTTCTTCCCTCCTTCCTTGTGTGGTCTGTGTGGTTTGTGCATGTGGATGAGTAGGCCAGAGGAAGATTTCAGTTTTTTGACACATGGTCTCTCACTGAATTCAAAGTATATTGCTTCAGCCAGACTGATTGGCCAAAGAGCTCCCTGGATCTTTCTGCATTAGCCCCAATGCTGTGAATACTGGCATCAGCAGACCTGCATGTTTTTTTGTTTGTTTGTTTTTTGTTTTTGTTTCACTGATCTTGTAAATCTAAACTCAGGTCCTCTTGTTTCTGCATCAAATGTTCTTATCCAATGAGCATTCACTGAATTCAAACAGAAATATATTGAAAAGAATGTATGCATTTTATTGCATATACATTTATATATGTTGATTAATAAACAGGTTGCTCAATGGAATCAAATTGAAAATCCACAAATAAGCCCACACACTTACAGACATCTGATTTTTGATAACCATATGAGGTAAATAGACAGTATCTTCAAGAAATAATGGTGTTCTAACTGGATGTCTATGAGTAGAAGAATGCAAATGGATTCCTATTTACCACTCTGCACAAAACACAAGGCCAAGTGGATCAGAGACCCCAACCTAAAACCATGGACACTAAAGCTAATATAAGAGAAAGTGGGTGAGAACTTTGAACTCATTAGTACAGGAGACAACTTCCTGAACAGAACACCAACAACACAGGCTCTAAGATCAACAATTAATAAATGGGACTTCATGAAATTGAAAAGCTTCTTCAAGGCAAAGGACACTGTCAATAGGACAAAATGGCTACCAACAGAATGGGAAAAGATCTTCACCAATCCCATATCTGACAGAGGGTTAATATCCAAAACATATAAAGAACTCAAGAAATTAGACACCAAGAAATCAAATAACCCAGTTTAAAATGGGGTACAGAGTTAAACAGAATTCTCAGCAGAGGAATTGCTAATGGCCAGGAAGCACTTAAAGAAATATTCAATATCCTTCATCATCAGGAAATGCAAATGAATACTACTCTTAGATTCCAACTTATACCCATCAGAATGGCTAAGATCAAAAACTCAAGTGACTGCACATGGCTGTCAAGATGTGGAGCAAGAAAAGTGGAACACTTCTCCATTGCTGGTAGGAGTACAAACTTGTGCAACTACTTTGGGAATCAAGCTGGAATTTTCTCAGAAGACTGGGAATAAATACACCTCAGGACTCAGCTACACAACTCCTAGGCATACAACCAAAAGGTGCTTCACCATGCCACAAAGACCCTTGCTCAACTACCTTCATAGCAGTTTTATTTATTAATAGCACCAAACTCGAAATAACCTAGATGTTCCTCAACAGAAGAACAGATAATGAAAATGTGATAGTATCAATTTACACAGTGGAGTACTTACTACTCAGCTATTAAAAGCAAAGATGTTATGTAATTTTCAGGCAAACGGATGGAATTAGAAAATACCATCCTGAGTGATCTAACCCAGGCTCAGAAACACACATGTGGTATGTACTCACTTCTAAGTGGGTATTAGCCATGAAGTACAGGATAACCATGCTATAGATCCAAAGAAGCCAAGGCAGACCAAAGAGAAGATGCTTGAATCTCACTCAGAAGAAGAAATAAAATGGAGATCTGAAGTAGAGGGTGAAGTGGCACTGGCTAGGGTGGGTGATGGGGTGGGGATCAGGTGTGGGGAAGCATATCAAGGACAGGGGAGACTCCTGGGAGTCTATTGGGGTGACCCAGGCTGAGACTCCTAGCAGGAAGAGTTAAAAAGCCTGAAGTAGCCAGGTGGGACTGCCCGTGGAAAATACTGTTTTTTCATACAACATTTTATGATATTTTTCCCTACCTCAACTCCTCCCAAGTCCCCTCTGTTCTCTACCCATCAAACCCACACTCTATCTCACTCGTTGGGATATAGACATCTACAAAATAACAATAAAATAAAATGAGATAAAACTAAACCAACCAAACCAGAATAGGAGAAAACAAACAAACAGAAGAAAAGGGGCCAAATTAAACCTCAGGAAAC
This sequence comes from Rhombomys opimus, assembly GCA_010120015.1. Classification (NCBI taxonomy): domain Eukaryota; kingdom Metazoa; phylum Chordata; class Mammalia; order Rodentia; family Muridae; genus Rhombomys; species Rhombomys opimus. The sequence goes on along the minus strand of REGO01000500.1, from coordinate 701,679 downwards.
ACAGAAGCAGTAGCACACATATCCACACATACAAATTACCATAAAAGCACAACACTGGAATCATTATATATACAAAAGAACCTGTAAGGGTAAAAAATAAAATAAAATTAAGAAAGAACTCCTGACAAAGCGCTATGGGACCAAAAAAAAAAAAAAAAAAAAAAAAAAAAAAAACTTCAAAATGCTATTGAGTTACTTTTGTGTTTGCCATTCACTACTGGACATGGAGCCTGGCCTTCAGAGTGGGTTGTATTCCCAGTGAGATTCTCTTGGAGAAAACTGACTTTTCTTTTGGAAGTGGTTATCTGTTGAAGATAGCCTCTGGGTGAGCGACGGGGACTTGCGTCCACTTTCCCTTTTATGCCTCCTTAGGGGCCCATGTGGGTCAGAGCTGTGCAGGCATGTGCATGCTGCCACAGTCTCTAGGAGTTACTATGTGTTTTGGTGCAGCTGCATTTAGAAGACCTTTTGCTGTGGTGTCCTGTTTCCAGTCCATTTGCCCACTACATTCTTCCTACCTTTATTTCCACCAGTTCCCTGAACCCCAATGGTATGGATATGCCTGCCTTTGCCTCCTAAACGTGTGCACCGCCATAGTGCCTGGCATGTTCTTTCTTTTCATTTTTTTTAAAGAGATTTAAGATGAGCCATTAAGTTACTAATATGAGATCACCCCAATTTTTTGTGTATAAACACTTAGGGCTATTAAGTTGTCTCTTAGAATCACCTTCATTGTGTCCTGTAATTTTGGGTATGCTGTCTATTCATTTTCGTTCACTTCTAGAAAGTCTTTAATTAACTCATTTTTCATTCATTAGAGAGTTGTTCAGTTTCCATGATTTTTGTAAGCTTCCTGTTGTTGTTGATACCTAGCTTTAATCTGTGATAGTTAGATAGGATACGGATGTTATTTCAATTTTTTGTTTAACTGTTGACAGTTCCTTTATTTCTGGGTATGTAGTCAGTTTTGGAGAAAGTTTCATGATGTGCTGAGAAGAAGGTGTATTCTTTAGTGTTTGGGTGAAATGTTTTGTACATATCAGTTAGGAATGTTGCTGCTCTGCAGCGACACCTGAACACCACCCGAGAGAGGGCTGGGGAGAGAGAGAAAGAGACAGAGAGAGACACAGGGCGACACAAAGAAGAACACCAAGTCTACATGCTGATCTTAGGTGTCAGTTTAATGGACGTCAGGTTAACACTTAAGTAGGCAGAAAAGTACAAGCAGTTTCTCATGCAGGCAATTTTACTTAGCCAAAACATGAGAGGGCTTACTCAAGTGACCTGCTGTCTGGTTACCATGGTTACATGGAATTTATGGTCTAGTTCTCAGTGCTGGAGTCCTCTGCTGTATAACTGCCAAGGTCAATCTCTTAGCCAGCAAGCTTTAGATAAGAACCAGAGCCAAGAGGCCGAATTCCCTTGCTGAGATGCGCACGCCAATCTGCCATTAACTCCAGGTGGGCTGCCACATAGGTCCATTTGGTTTATAACAAAATTAACTCCGGCATTTCTCTATTGAGGTTTGTCTGAGTGACTTGTCTATTGGCAAGAGTGGGGTACTGAAGTCACTCACTCTCAGTGTGTGAGAGTCAATATGGGATTCAATCCATAGTAGTCTGTCTTTCCTTCTTTCTTTCTTCTTTGTTTCTTTTTCTTTCTTTCTTTCTTTCTTTCTTTCTTTCTTTCTTTCTTTCTTTCTTTCTTTCTTTCTTTCTTTCTTTCTCCTTCTTTCTTTCTCCTTCTTTCTTTCTTTGCTTTCTTTACTTTTTTCTCTCCCTTCTTTCTTTCGTTCCTTCGTTCCTTCGTTCCTTCCTTTCTTTCTTCCTCCTTCCTTTTCTTACAAATATGGCTGCCCATCTGTTTGCTGCATAGATGTTAAGACTTGCATTGTTATTTTGGTGGATTATCCACTGTTGAATATGCAGTGTCCTTGACATCTCTTTTGATTATTTTTGGTTGAAGTCTATTTTGGGGAATATTAAAATGGCTGTATGAGCTTGCTTCCTAGGTCCATTTGCTTGAAAAATCTCTTTTGATCTTTTTCCCCCCTGAGATGATGGCTATCTTTGATGTTAAGGTTTTGTTTCTCAGATGCAGCATAAGAATGGATCATGTTTTTACATTATGTTTGTCCATTTTTTTCCCATTGGAGAATTGAGACTGTTGAGAATTGTCAGTGAACAATGTTGGTTGATTCCTGTTTTGTTTTGTTTTTTTCTTTTTTCTTCTTTTGTGCTGCTACTTGTGTGCCTGTGCGTGTGTGTCTGTGTGCTTCCCCATTTTGTTTTTCTAGTCTGGAATTATTTATTTTCTCTGATTTCTTGGGTGTAATCATTTCAGGTTTTTGTTTTCCTTAAAGTATCATCTATAAGGTTGAATTTGTAGTAGCTATTGCCAAAATGGTTATTTTCAAGGAATGTCTTATTTTATCCATCTAATGTGGTTGAAAGTTTTGCTGAATGTTGTAGTCTGGCATCTAGGAACTCTTTTAAAATTTTTTTTATTATCATTTATTACAATTTATTCAATTTGTATCCCGGCTGTGGCCCTCTCCCTCTTCTCCTCCCAGTCCCACCTTCCCTCCCTCTTCTCCTCCTATACCCCTCCCCTAGTCCAATGATAGGGGCAGTCTTTCTCTGTTTGACCCTAGCCTATCAGCTCTCATAAGAAGTGGCTGCATTGTCTTCTCTGTGGCCTGGTAAGGCTGTTCCCCCCTCAGGGGGAAGTGATCAAAGAGCTGTCCACTGAGTTCATGTCAGAGACAGTCCCTGTTCCCCTTACTAAGGAACCCACTTGTAGACTGGGTCTATGAGCTACATCTGAGCTGGGGTTTTAGGTCCTTTCCATGCGTTGTCCTTGGCTGGGATATCATTCTCTTCAGGGTCCCAGAGCTCAGTTATTATGGCTATGTTGGTCTCCTTTTGAAGCTCCTGTCCCCTCCAGGTCTTTCTGTCTCCCCTTTCTTTCATAAGATTCCCTGCACTTTGCCCAAAGTTTGGCTATGAGTCTCAGCCTCTGCTTCCATATACCTCCATCAGTAGAGTCTTTCAGAGACCATCTATAATAGGCTCCTGTCCTGATCCTGGTCTTTGCCTGCTTCTGATGTCTATCGCGTTTGTCCTTCTGAATGAGGATTGAGCATCTTCCCTAGGGTCTTCCTTGTTGTTGAGCTCTTAGTGTAACATTGTTTGGCTCTTCTGTCCTTTAGACTCTCCACTGAGAATTCAGATGTTATTCTAAAGGTTTGCCATTATATGTTCCTTGTTCTTTTTCCCTTTTGGCTTTTAATAGTCCTTGTTTGTTCTGTGTGTTTACAGTTTTGATTGTTTTGTGTTAAGGGGACTTTCTTTTCTGGTCCAGTTTATTTGGTGTTCTGTATGTATCTTGTGCCTTGATATGAATCTCCTTCTTCAGGCTAGGAAGCTTTTACAGTTTTGTGAATATTTTCTGTCATGGACCTATGTTGGTTCTTCTTCTTAGATTTGACTTTTTCAACACTATTCCAGATTTTCTGCATGCTTTGTGCCAACAACTATTTAGATTTAATATTTTCTTTGACTTAGGTATTCATCTATTTTGTCTTCAATGGCTGAGATTCTGTCTTCCATTTCTTGTATTCTGTAGCTGAGGATTGCCTCTGAGATTCTTGGGCAAGTTCTTAAACTTTCATTTATAGATTTCCCTCAGTTTGGATTTGCTTTATTGCTTCAATTTCTACTTCCAGGTCTTGCACTGTTTTATTCATTTCCTTCTACTGTTTATTTGTGTTTTCATAGATATCTTTGAGGATATATTCATTTTCACTTTAAGGACTTCTATCATATTCATGAAACTATTTTAATATCTTTTTCTTATATTTCAGCTATGTTACAATGTTCAAATTCTGCTTGTGGTAATGTTGCAAGATTTTAGTGAAGACTCATTGTCCTGGCTGTTATTGACTATGTTTTTATGTTGACATCTAGGCATCTGGGATTAGGAAGTTTGTAAGTTTAGGTACTGTGCTTAGCCTGATTGCTTCCTTTGCTTTTCTGGTCAGAATGATCTGTAGGTTCCCAGGAGTGCCTGATGGAGATGCGGCCTGGAATAAAGCCATGAGTGTCGGGAAAGCTTTTGGAGAGATTCACTGGAGATGCTTAGGCGAGAAGGAGGCTGTGTTTATTATGCACAGGGCCTGGAATAAGAAACAAATCTGGAAACAAACTCATTGTCTACCAACTAACAGAAGGAAAGTAACAGAAAGCAAACCTTTTGGGTAGATATGATCAATGAAATATAATATGGCAGCAAAACTATAGCCATTAAGTCTCATGAACATAAAGTTGAAAACAGAAAAAAAGTCATAAAATCCATTGGATTCATTTCCAAAAAAACGAAAATATGCGAAAGTACAATTTTATAAAATATGTATACTTTTATGAATCTTACTGGAAATAAGGGCAATTAATCAAAACAAAACTTCGTCTATGGTTGCATCAGGACTGAAGCTCTTTGTACACAGGAAAATAGTTTTACATTGTTGTCCATAATGGTCATGTTCTACTTCCAAAATCTACCAGGGTATCTCTGTAATTAGATTTCCCTCCTTGGCATTTTTCCTTCTGATATATCATGGATATTCTTCCAAAATGTATATTTACTTTATAATAAAAAAAACAATGTTCCAAATGAACAATGCCAGCAGCAGAGGATAAAAGGGAACTCTCCCTCCATAACTAATTCTATATGATAATAATTCCATAAATAATTTTATGTATTCTGTCACACAGTGAGAATTAACCTATAAATAATTGGGTACAAAAATACATTAAAAAGCACAAATGGTCAATTGAAGCTATTCATAATTTTGCTTTTTAACAAGCCAAAATTATTTTTTAACAAAAATAATAATTATATAATAATAATAATTTTTAAGAAATGTTTTTATTCTCTGGAAAAGTTTCTAGTATGATCTCCTTGGAATAGTTTTTCTCCATTTCATTTTACATATCTTGCTCTTCATGTCTTTGTCTCTCTGAGCTTTTTTTTTTTGTCTCTATCTTCCTTTGTTAAATATATATGTATATATATAATACACTTTCTGAAATTTTCAGAGTTTATAAATGAGAGGAATGTTGGTGCTAATGTTATGAGATAATGTATATAAAACTCAAAGGAGAGGAAGCAACACTTACAGTGAATGTTAGATGTGTAGATGCGAGTGTTACAGTTTACTGCTGTTATTCCACATGTTTTCTATTCATCTTCTAAATTCTTTTAAGCATATCAGTGACCTGATGTATTACCAGGACTTAATTTGTGATGACACAATATTTCCTTTAATTAAATAATATTTAATATTTCCTCGAATTATATAATATATTATATATGCTGAAAATATTTTATATATGCTAATTTCTAGGCTCAAGGTACAATAGAGTACACATATAACTACATTAGTGACTGAGAAAGGAATGGAAGCACTAAAAGAGAATGCTATTCAAATGTGAATTTCTATTGAGAGTAAAGTAAAACTATGTAAAATTGTTACACATTGTGAAATATCATTAATATTGTTTCCTTGTTCAGGAAATTTGTTAGAAAGACAGAAGTAAAGGAAGCCCAGCCTGATGATTCACACGACATAGCTGTGTATATCAAAGAAGCACGTGGTAGCCCTGGTCTTGATAAAGAAGAAAACGATGAGAAGAACTTCATGGAGTTTTTAGCTATCGTAAGGAAAATGTGAGTATTCTTAACGGAGCAATTTTTTCCAATGAAGACTATTTGACTAGTTTTTCTAGTTAGTTGCTTGCAAAAGCATATGCATTATTCATGACTTAACATGAGTGCTGAGTTTAGAAAAGGAATGTCTGGAGACTGATATGACAACCACCTTCATGAACTCAATATTAATGGCAAGCTGTGTGTTTACTGCTAAACTTGCTTTCCCATTTTAATTTCACATTGCAAGAAAAACATGTGCTGTGTACTTAAGTTAAAAAATTATGGTTATGATTTCATTAGTTTTCCTCCCTCATTTATTTTATTCACTTTACAACCCTAAAGACCCTTCCCTCCACCTCTCCCAGTCCCACTCTCTCTCCTTCCTTCTCTTCCTCTCCTTTTCCTCAGAAAAGGGGAGCTCCCTTTCCCATCCACCCCAGTTGCATCATCAAGTTGCATAAGGACTGAATGTGTCATCTTCTCCTGTGGTCTCTCCAGGCAGTCCTGCCAGGGGAAAGTGATCAAAAAGCTAGCAGTTGAGTCCTGTCTGATGCAGTCCTCACTTCCTTTACTGGAGCACACAATTGAAGACTAAAAGCTGCCCATCTTTGTAGGGCATCTTTGTAGCCCATCTTTCTAAGGCTGCTAGGTCCAGTTCATGCATGGTCCTTGGATGATGCATCAACAAGGATTTCATTAGTTTTTTATTATTTGATGGCTTTTCACAGAATTTAAACTTTCCTTTCTACCACAGAGCCCTTAAATATATTTTAACTTTTAGTTTTCATTTCCTCGAGCATTTTGTCTTGCAATTGGGACAACACTGCTTAGTGGTAGAAGGAAGAGAAATGGAGAAGGGATGAACACAAGACAAGGAAGAAAGTGAGATTGTAACATAATTACACCACTTACCACTTCTTCCTTCCTCTAAATCTTCCCATATAGCTCTTCTCACTCTTTCAAATTCATAGCCTCCTTTTCATTAACTGTTGTTTTATATATATATATATATATATATATATATATATATATATACACATATATTTATACACATACATATAAGATTTCTGATCTAGTTATCATAGCAGTTCTTTGAGGCAGCTGTGATGAGTTATAAGAACAATATGTGTTTTGAAATCAGTTTTTCCACTTCTGTAGGATATAGAAGGCCTTTCTCCTTGCCAACTTGATACTAGTACTTTAGTATTGCTATTGTTATTTGTTACATTATTATAAACTTACTCGCTTAAATAATGTAAATTTTTATATCTTCGTGTATGTGTCTATGTGTTTCTTTTTCATTTTAATATCGTTAGGCATAGTGTATCTAGTCTGCTTAATGTGTCGAAGTTTCACCCAAGGTATGCAGTGAGCTGTTTATTTCTGGAACAAGAACTACTTTTCTATGTTTATGTTGCTGTTGACAGAATATTAAATTTCTTACAATTGAAGGACTGACACCTTCACATTCTTGCTTGGTCTCGGCAGGAACATCAGTCTTAGGCACTTCCTATATTCTCACTATCTCTCATTCTGTCACTTAACATGAATGCCTACATTTTCAAAGCCAGCAAGGAAGAGTCGGTGTATCCTTTCTAAAACTTTAATTAGTTAACTAATTAATTATTGTTGGGGAGGAGACATGTCACGTGAAAAACAGGACTTTTTGGAGTTGGGTCACTTCGTCCGTCTACCTGTACATGGGTTACACTTTTACACAGAACTGAGGTTGTCACGATCGCAAAACTGTTCTACCTGGATGAACCATCCTGTGGGCTTAAGTCCATGTTTCTTTTGTGCTGTTAAATTAAAAAGTTGTATGACTCAATTCCACAACTGCTGCTGTAGTCTTATAGCTAAGTACAAGCCTGTGATTTTGATTCTACATCTAAACTCAAAAACTGAGTGTGTGGGTAGTACTTCTAGGGTGTGTTAGCCCTGTTGAGTAACATGGATATTTTATGTTAATCAGGTTTGTAGTGGAGTTGAACACTCTAAGTGCAAAACACAAAAGTGATTCAATTAAGTTTTGTTTGTTGATGAATCAGTTGTCAGGTCTGTAGCCTTTTGCCTATTTCTGACTAACTGAAACATGGTCAGGTAGCTTGATAAGCTGCTTTGGGATGAAAAAGTGGCTACTTCACACTCTCTAAAGTTCTTCCTTAACCTGTTTGAAATTTAATGAATAAAAATTAATTTTGAGTTGTCATAGATACTTTTAAAGGAAATGCTAATATTTCTGAGAATATTAAGAATCTATTGAAAATTGATAACGTGGTGTGATATTTAACTGCACTGACTTCATTATAACTCCTAATTTAAGCCAATAGTTCTGCGTTTAGTACTGATGAGGAAAGATGGCTTTGAAAGATTAAGATCATCAACTGATATCAAAATCATTGAGGTGGCATCACTCAGAAACTATTTGAGAGCTAGATGGTACCATATCAGTCAATTGTCAAATAGGCGTGTTGAAAGCGAAGAGAGGAGAAACGATAGTTAAATTTTGCTTTTTGTTTTTTTCAAGAAAATGGAATACTACTCAGCAATTAAAAACAAGGAAATCATGAAATTTGAAAGTAAATGGTGGGATCTAGAATTTTTTGCTTTTTAAAGCATATCAGATTGACTACAAATTCGTTAAACGTGATAGTTAAAGGAAATGAACTCTGCAGTAAGAACTGACATTGAGTAATTAAAACTACAACAAAGGAAAACGAGAATGAGGAAATTACAAAAATCTTAGATATTCCCACAATGGCAACATAAGTACCTCCTGAAGGTGCTAATTGCTCTGCAGCTCTAAATCTTCCCAAGAGGTAATTTAGTATTCCATTATGTAAATGTACCACAGTTTCTGTATCCATTCTTTGGTTGAGGGACATCTAGGTTGTTTCCAGATTCTGGCTGTTATGAATAAAGCTGCTATGAATATAGTTGAGCAAATATCCTTGTTGTGTGGTTGAATATCTTTTGGGTATATGCTCAGGAGTGATATAGTTGGGTCCTAAGGCAGCACTATTCCTAGTTTTTTGAGAAAGTGCCAGATTGATTTCCAAAGGTGTTATATAAGTTTGCACTCTCAGTATCAATGGAGGAGGGTTCCCCTTTCTCCACATCCTCTCCAGAATGTGTTGTCACTTGAGTTTTAGTCATTCTAATGTGTGTGATGTGGAATCACAGAGTCTCAGCTATTATAAACAAGGAAATCATAAAATTTGAGGGAAACTTATGGAACTAGGAAAGACCATCCTGAGTGATGAGTGAGGTAAAGCAGAAAGACATACATCATGGAATATACTCACTTATAAGTGGATATTAGCCATATAATATAGGATGAACATACTAAAATGTACAGACCTAAAGAAGCTATACCACAACGAGGCCCCTAGGGAAGATGCTTAATTCTCATTCAGAAGGGAAAACAGGATAGACACTGGCAGAGAGAGAGTAGGACGGGAGCCGACCACCGCTCTCCTCTGAAAGACTCCTCCCAGCAGGGAATCAACGCAGATGCAGAGACTCCCAGCAAACTTTGGACAGAGCAGAGAGAGTATTACGGAAGAGGGGGAAAAAGAAGGACCCTGAGGGGACAGGATCCAACAAAGCCAAAAACCTGGCCCAAGTGGGACTACAGAGACTGATACAGCAACCAAAGACCATGCATAGAGAGGACCTAGACCCCCTGCTCAGATGTAGCCCGTAGACCGCAGAGTCTTCACGTGTGTCTCCTGCTAAGAGAAGAGACAGTTTCTGATCTGAACTTGGGTGCCTGCCCCTCTGATCACTTTTTCCTGGTGGGGCAACCTTTCCAGCCCAGAGGAAGAAGATCCAGATAGCCCTGATGGGACCTGATAGGCCAGAGTCAGACAGTAGGGGAGGAAGACTTCCCCTATCAGTGGACTAGGGTAGAGGGATAGAGAAAGAGGGAGGGAGGGTAGGACTGGGAGAAGATGAGGGAGGGGGCTACACTGGGATACAAAGTGAATAAACTGTAAAAAAAAATAATGATAAGAATAAAGAATTATTTAGAATTGTTTAGAATCAAGCCTCAAACACCACTTTTGATTGGTGGTTAGTAGGAAGTCTGCTTGTTTTTGTTTAGTTGTTTTGTGTGTGTGTGTGTGTGTGTGTGTGTGTGTGTACCCATTAGACAAATTTGTGTCCTTAGACAAATACATCAAAGGACAGTATATTTTGAGGAATACCTTTATTGAATTTATGCATAATTGGCAAAGTGGAACACTTCAAAAGAAAACACTTTTCAGAAGGAGTAAGCATTGAACAACAAATACAACTAGACGCTATGAAGAATTTTGATGTTCTAAACATGGAAAATTATTTCACCATTGATGAGTGAATTCAACATGAGCTTTTGAGCTCTTTTTAGTAATTGTTTCAGCACTGGAATTCAGGAACATACAGTGTTTTACTTTATGCAGAACTTTAATTCGTAAATAAAAGTGATAAGTATACTGTGTACCATGCTACTCAGTGATGACGGCTTAGAGAAAAGCTAATCCAGCCTCAGGAGATAGATCTTGGTGGAAACAATCAGAAATTCTCTGGGATGGGCAACAGGATGGGATATTGTATGAAATAAGAAAGTAGAAGCCAAATGTCTCAGATAAATACATTTTGTGGAATGAAAAACAATGGCCAGCAAGGAGGTCACTTTCTTGAAAAGTAAGCAGGGCTGGGGAGTAGGGGAAGGGAAGAGGCCTCATAAGCCTTCAGGAACCAGATCATCAAGAAGTGGCTCACAGGCTGTGATGAGATTTAATGGTGGTGGGATGGGAACAGCCCTTGTATTTGTAGTCCACTGTGGTTGTCATGAAGAGGTTTCGGGGTGGGCTTTCCAGCTGTGGTATTGACCATTATACCACCAGCTTTTGAAATGTGATTATGAAATGCTTTGTAGAAAACTATTTATTTATTTATAATCTGCTAAGTCCTAAAAAAAAAAAAAAGTGACATATATGGGTTTGGAGATGATGCAAAGAGTGGGAGACACAGGGAATTAAAACAAAACAAAACAAAACAAAATGATCTGTGAAAGCAGCTTGCGATCCTTAGAGAAAACATGGCCCAGTTGTTAGCTTTTCTGCTTTCTCCAGTTAAAGATGCTTCCTTTGAAGGAATGAGGCATCTGAAGATCATTACGTTTCGGCAGAGCAGCAATGCAGAGCCACGACTGAGCAAGGACTCAGAGGACTCACTCCCTGAAAGAAATCAGTGCATCTGCTCTTTAGAATGAGGCTGCGTCAAATCCAGATGCAGGCTGGAACTCCTCCTGCGTCCTCTGCTGAAGTGGCTCCTGAGACGAGGAACTGCAGTCTGGGACTACAGTTTGGGGCTGTGTTCCAATCAGACAAAATTGCTCGGGAGCTATCAATTTTGCGGAAATGCCACGTTTGGAGGGAAGTTGCTTGGAAACAGGCTGGGAAGGCTCTCACCTAGAAAAAAAGACTATTCATTTGAAGCTGGGTTAATAAAGAACTGTTCAAAAACAGACAGTTGTTTTTGACAGAATAGGTATCTCTCACAGGAACCATGATCATATATGGTATAGGAACATGATTAAAAGAAGACAGTTAATTGAGACGCGATAACAAACAATGAAAATATAAACCTCTTTGGCATTTTATGGATATTATAGAAGAGAATGGCATTGGATCTTGGTCTGTTTGTAGCAGCAAGCACCAAAGTTAGAATTGGAATGTTTTTACTGCAGTCATCAGAAGAAACCAGGTCATTCCGACTGCTCTGAACTTTAGCTGTGCAATCTTTGGAAAAATTCTGCCTCTTAATATTCAACTTACTCTAATAGGCATCATATCATGTTACCCTTTTGTTATTAGAACTAATTGAATGAAAACTCCTTTGTACAAGTTTTATATAAACGAATTAAAAAGTTTACTACCATTTCAAGATATTTCCCTAAGAAAGAATATATACATTTCCCTTATGATGTATTAACAGATGATAACTGTTGCTTAATCATTTATCTGTTTCAGTTTACAAAGTTGGCCATGACATTTTCATACCATTGTTTTAAATATTTTATATTACAGTTGTTTGCATATTAATGAGCTTTGTAAAAAGCATCTTTATACCAACCTGCTGCAGTTTACAAATAAACAAGGTCTTCTACTATAACATTTCTACTAACACACTTTTGATTTATTATATTATTTCAATATATATTTTAAGATAAAGCTGAACTTTCTTGGTTTGGGTCACTCTCTTTTTACATTTAAAGTTAAACATTTTTTATAGAACTGTTTTAAAATATAAATATAATAGAAACAAACATAAAGTGCTGTAATATCATATTCTTATGGACTTACTAGAAGACTTTAATCTGTGTATTGCTACAGTTTTAACAAAACACTGGCACACAGAGTACAGATTTATTTTAACAGTTGTCTGTTCATTACCACAAGCACAGATGATTTCTTAAAAATCTAACAAAATTTTATGTCTAACAAAATTTTAATTACCTTCTCAATATACTTACTAATGCTCACAAACATTGTGTCATCTTGCGAGTTAGCTCTAACTTTTCAAATGGTTTTATTTCACATATATACAACTTGGTTAACAAATAACAGCATTCTCTTGTATTGTAGGGAGCCATGGTGATATGCAAGATGATTTTAGAACGACTTAGAATATTACACCTGCATCATATTAAACCAAGAAAACCATGTGCTATGTAGTACTTTCTAGTAGCGTATGGGTCTACATGGTCAATTTGTAGCTCAAACTCTAGAATTATCTGTAGAGACGTAGCAAACAATTTGGTTGTCTTTAAAAATTTAGAAAGCAGCTCTTCATTGTCCTTCTGCCTCTTTTATCCACTAAATGTCTGTCTTTGGGTCTTTGTACTCGAGTTACTTGCTCTCTAACTCTTAGCTTGCATAAAAGATGAAATGATGGTTTGTAGTTCCTCGTGTGTCTTCAGTATTCATTCATGTTTCATAGCTGGGCTCTTGTGAATGGTGCTGCAATAAACATGGATGCTAATTAAATAAAGGTGGTTTTCAAAAGATAAAGTACAAGTGGCCAGGGAACACACATATTTGCCTAGACATGTCCAAACTCTTTTAAAAAATAGTGTTTTGCTTGCCTCTTCTTCAGCATAGAAATTATGTTTTTGCTAAGTGCAGATTTCTAACAGGAAGTAATTCAGGAAGTGATTTTCTTTCATTATTTCATGACTTTGTTTTAACTCCAAAGCCAGATAGTTGATTTGGATTTTTAAAAGTAATAGCAGATTTTGTTAGATGCTTCATATTGTTTTATGCTTGTTTTCTAAAAAAAGAAAAAAAAGTCTTCTTTGGATTTTAAAGTGTTGAAGCCTAGAATTGACATCTTTATTTAGTTTTGCAATGCTGTTTACCATTAGGCCATCGCATCTTTCATATGGCAAGCTTCTTTTTTCGGGGAACATGGCTTTCTTCTCACCAGAGGCTGTCTTGTTTTTCTCCAGTATTTGCCACATCTTTGGGCTCATTACACTTCAGACTGTGTTCTCTGGTTCTCTTGGTTCACTGCTTCCCTTTCGCTGAGTCTTTTCTGAAATGTTAATTACATTCACTGGTTTCTTCAATTATGCATCGGCATTGTAAAAATGTACCTAATAGTTGCTTATTAAGAAATTATTTTCCTCAAATGTTCATAAATATGATTTATTGCAGTAGAATTTCTTATAATTCCTGGTATGTGGTACATTTTATTATATTTTAAATGTATTATATATTTTGACAAAGTATCAGGTTTTATTGAATTTATGTCAATGTATGGCTTTAAGAATAATTTCAGTTTACCATGTGTTTTGTTACTTGGTGAGATTATTGCTCTATAAATGTACTCAATAGAAAAATAGTGACTTTCAGAAACATGGTAACTATTTATATTTATTTTAAACTTCCGTAATGGACCTTAGTAAAGTTTCATATAGGTTTTATATTTTTAAGGACAATTAACTTTTATAACTTTGTGACTATCATGATGTATTAGTTACTTTTCTTGTTGCTGTGATAAAATACCTTACAAAACGCCACTTAAGAGAGACAGGCTTTATTTCATGATGTCAAGAAAGGCACAGCGTCAGGATCTTGAGGCCTCTCCTCTACCATACTAACAGTCAGGAGGCAGACCAGTCTCACATATGCTCATCCTGTTTCCTCATTGCCGTTATGCCGTCCACACTCAGGGTGACACTCCCACCTCGGTTAACCGAAACACAGTAATCTTCCACAGATATCTTCAGAGATTTTTCTTCAAGGTAATTCTAGAATCTATTAAGTTTGCAACCAATATAAACCCCTCAGCTAAGAATAATCATTTTCTTATTATATTCTTTCAGCATTTTTAAAAAGCTTTTTAACTAGGTTGATATGTTTTTGTAAATGGCTGACTTAATGAACACTCCCTATGGTAACATATTTACATACATTTTCTTTTAGTCAATTTAAATAGTTATAAGAAGTCTGGGAATAATGGTAATTTCATCATGTGTATGTGTGTGTATGTATTTTTTATATTCAGAAACATGGTAAGTAATTATGTCTACTTTAAATTTCTTTGATGGAAGTTTATATATATATATGAATAAAAATGGGATAATGTTATCATTAGATTAAAAATACATAATATATATTCATTTTGTGGTTATGTGTTAATTGAAACAATGGAGCAGTTTTAGTGACAAAGTGGTTTGCATATATTTTCATAGGTTGCTTCTAGCAATTTCGCATGCCTTGTAATGCTGCCTCTTTGTAGAACTGTGAAGGAAAATGATATATCTTGCCTGAGTTTTCTAATTTACAGGTCTGTTAAATATATCTAGCTCCTAGTGCTTTCTAAGACTCATAGAACACGTTCAAGAAGTACCTAAATGTGTAGAGCTTTAAACACGGTAGAACACGCACACACACACACACACACACACACACACACACACACGCCTCTTGACCCTTTTCTCTCCTGAGTTACGCCCCAATAGGATGGCTTGGGTCAGCTGCATCAACCATTTTTCCTTGGTCCTTACTGTCTATTGCATTCATCTAGTGGAACCAGCAGAGAATAAGAAGGGATAGGGAGCCCTAAGGTCTGACTTATTCCTCTGGCTGCCTCTTGCCATTCAGGCACAGGTGGATGTATGCTATTATAAAATGCCTATTTTGCTGGCTGTATGTGTGTGTGGCTGCAACCAAAACAACCGACAGAAATGACTTCAGAACAGTGCTGACGAGGGTACGCACAGCACAAGCCTACTGGAGTCATTTCAGATTCATACCCCAGCCTCTCACCTTCTACCACCGTTGCTCTCTCTGAATATCAGTGACCTCATCTTTCCCCTTGTCCCTTCAGGCCAAGGCCGGTCACAACATTGCTGTTTTCTGTCTCTGGTTTCATCTGCTGGCCTGTTATCTCCTTTCTGCATCCCCTCAACCCTGAGTATCTGCTTCCATACATAGTCTTTTCAGTTATCTTTTCTCAGGGTGTTATCTTTTCGGCTGGTGGAATAATTGTGTGCGTCTATATAATTCTCAACAGCCTAGAGTGCTACACTGATCCTTGCTGACTGGTTCTGAGCAGAAAATAACCAAACCCAGATCACAGCTCTATCACATCTTACCGTGCTCTCTGATCAAAAATCTCTTCCATATGTCTTTGACAGTGTTTCTTCTTTGTTTTGAAAAGCTCTCTTTTTATCAGTGATCCACTTTTTTTCATGAAGACTTCTATGATATACTTGCCACATGTAAACTTTTATCTTGAAATTATTCTCGCCAATTTCCAAGTAGTTTATTTCCATGGACACTTGTTACTAAAGTGAAATCTTTGTCAAAGTTGAAAGGGCCTTTCATCTTGATCATAGCTTAGTGTTTGCTTTGCATAGAACCCACGGTATGCACTAAGCTGTTGAAGATATGTTGACATTGAATTCCCCGTCATTGGTAGCAGCGACTTTATGCAGTCCTTGTCAGAACTGGAATGTTGCAGTCTATAGTTTCTCAAGTTGTGTTGGCACTAAAACACGGGGTAGAATTCCACTGACTTTAAGCAACATAGGGCCTAGCCCTGTGAACATTCTAAGAAAGGTCCTCAGTTCCCCAGAACCGTCAGTGCAGATGGATGAGGATCGAAGAAGCTGTAAACAGTTGAAGATCAGTGCTCAATTCATTTCTGAGGATGATTTTGCTCTGTGGAATTTTGACTTCTAACTAGATTCTGCCAAGAAGAGGATGGAAATAATTCCTTTAAACATGTATTTCAATCACAGAGTGAAAGTCTTTTAACCAAGCGAGATGTATTCTTTTTTTATTAATTAATTCAATTTACATCTTGGTCATAGGTCCCTCTCTCCCCTCCTCCCATTCCCTCCATCCCTTCCACATCCTCACTCCCCCTATTTCCTCAGAAAAAGGAAGTCCTCCCATCCAGACAATCCAGCTTATCTATCCACATGAGGACTGACTTCATGGAAGATGTATTTTGAAAGAACTCGCTTGCCACATGCGAAGGCTGAGATTGGATGCCAAGAACCATGAAAAGCAGGGTGTGGCACAGCCCAGCCGTGAGCCCACTGCAGTGTCACAGGATCCAGAGCCAAGAAAGTAGACGCTCCTGGTGCACAGCTCGATGGCTATGTGCAGCGGCCTTCAATGAGAAAGCCTGTCTCAAGCGAGGTGGAGGCTGAGACCCTACCCCTGAGATTGTCCTTGACGGCATGTAAGTCACGCACCTCGGTGGGCACACATATCCATACTCTCCCACAAACATCAAAAAGGACACAAAGCATTTTAGCCTGTAATCACAACAGAGATAAATACTCAAATGTGAAAATCGCGTGTTTCCTTTATGGGATGCGAGCGGTAACGGCAAGGACACATAAGAAAAGAACACTCGGCCCGATGAGAATGAGGCAAATGACCCAATGTCAGTGAAGCGCCAGTACAGCCCAGGAAGTGGGAAAAAGTGACAAGATATAAACTTTGACAAAAAAATTTATAGCAGACCCTATAGACACATTTTCATATGGGCTTGCATGAAAATCAACCAATACAAGCATGTTAAAAACAGTATTGAGCAGGGCAGTCTGTCTGGTCCACAGAGCAACAACTCTACCCATTTATATCAATGGTCACACACGGGATTATCACAGTAACGTGACTGTGACAGATGGCATTCTCCTCAGCAGTCACTGACTAGAGAAGAGTTGTAAATCACAGCACAGACACACGGTAGACCACCGCTGCACTGCTGGGAAACCGCTCTGAAACGGCTCGCCCACGCAGCGAAAACTCGGAGTCAGAGCTGAGATAAAAAGCAAGCTGCGGCTGTTAGTATAGAACATGATTTTATTTACATTGAAGTTAGAAGGAAATGACAGTAAAAGTATTATATGTAGGTTAAAGTGTGTATTAAGAAACGAATTAAAGAAAAGTCACCATACTATTAGAACATATTCTACTTCATAGCATGAATAACTAAATAGATAAATCGGTATTTATTTTATTCCTTTATTAATTAAAATGGGTACATATCTTATGTTTTTGTGAATCACGTCTATGCCATATAGGGATTCAAAACTATAGGTCACCTTAAACATAACTTGATTCTTATTTGAAAATGTTTAATTCCCTTGAATATGTTTAATTCAATTTATTGAGTCAAGGAAAACAATCAGAAAAATCCACTTTTGCTAATAGGAGTCTACGGGGCCTCTTTCATTTTGTATTTTTTCTTTAAAAAGTGTAAGCAACACGTAATAACCACATAGTCCAGTGTAAGAGATAGTCGGATGCATTGTACCTATTATGACCAATGACACAAGCTAAATTCAACATTTGTAACTCCACACAGGTCATTTTTATGAGGTAAGAATATTTAAAGTCCTTCCATTTTTAAGTTTTGAATTTAAGTGTGTCATTTTAAACCATAGTCCTCTTCACTCTGAAATGTTGTGTCCTTTGACCAAAATCTCTTCTACTGCAATCCACTGCCATCTTCTTCCCCCACTTCTGGTTACTGTGTTTCTGTGGGTGACTCCTTTGAGTTCAACCTCTACAATATCACACAGAAGTGAGAGATGTGCTATCTATCTCCCTGTTTTGTCTGACTTCAGTTTAAATAATGTTTCAGAGATTCAACCATATTTTCACAATGATGGTCTCCTATTTTAATATGTGCCACATGTAAAAAACCACCCATCCATTGACAGGCACTGTCATTCTTCTGTCTTAACCATGCAGTGACGGGGGTGGAGGGGAGGCTCCTGTCTCTTTGATGTACTGATACGTAGTTCATTTTCATGTATATGTTTGTGTGAATGTATGCTTACATGTATGTGGGTGTAGACGAGGGAAACTGATATCCTTGAAAGCAGTGTGAGCCTCTTGAGTCAGGTACCTGGGAATAAATTGTGCATTCTCTAGAAGAGCAGTAGACCGTTTCTAACCACTGAGCTATCAGGGTTTTGTTTGTTTGTTTTTCTTGTGGTTAAACAAATCTCTGTATTGTTTTACATAATGATTCTACAAATTTACATCCCCAGTTCACAAATATTTCCTTTTCTTTGCATGTTTGTCAACATATAATTTTCCATTTCTGATTACACCCATTGCAGCATGTATTTTTCATTTTTTTAACCTGCAACTCCTTGTTGATTAGTGATGCATACAGCTTTAAATATACTCATACTCTATGTCTTAGTCTCAGTCCATCTTCTGATATTATAACAAAATACTACAGTCAGAATGGCAGTCACCAAGAAAACAAACAACAAATGCAAAAATGTAGACAAAAAAGAGCTCTGATCCCTTATTGTTGGAGACGGATACATGTCCAGCCACAGTGAAAACCAAAATGTAATTTCACCAAAAAGAAAAAATTAGAACTATGATATGACTCATCTTTGAGGACTACCCTATGTTCATCTCTACGTGAGACACATTGAAATTTGTAACATTTGAAAATTTATCACTCTAAGAATGAAGGATGCCATAAAACAAAACAAAGAAAATTTCTGTTTCATTTAGTGGATGGTGTGGGGAGTGTCTGTCTTGCCTCTGACGCACCTGCCTGGTGGGGTGTGCACTGCCTACCCCTGCCTTTTACCTCCTAATCTTGCAAAAGAAGGAAAACTTGTGCAAGATCCTTGTGAAAGGGTCTATGCTCTAGTCATTTTCCCATGCTCCATTGCTTTCCGAGTGAGTGTCTGGATCATTGCCCAATATTTATGCCTTACTGTGGTTTTTATTTTCTGCTTTTAAACATAATTTGAGACAGCACAAATGTTTACTAACTGAAGTATATTTAAAGTTAACATGCTCAGTCAATTAAAATTAATAAGTAGCAGAATTCATTTTAAACACAAAATTTACTTTTACAGCTTTGTAAATTATGCTAGGGAGAGTCTAAAGAGACTCCTTACAGCTTTGCTTATGGTTATCTGTGTGTTAAGGAATAAATTATTTGTGTATTGGTGTTAGGAGATTTGCAGACTCTCAAGACGTAGAGTAGCCATGAACACTGACATTTATTGAGCTTCCGTTAAACATTGGTAATAATCTAGTCCTCTATCAACAGATGAGAGGAAACTATGTTTCTTAGTTCTGAGACTTAGATCAGTCAAGACTTCACATTGATGCTGGCCTGACAGCAAGTTCTCTGGGATCAGCCACCCAGTGCATGCCAAAGAGATTGGCAGTTCTTTCACACATGAGTGCCTGGCCCTTTCCCCAGGCCCGTGTACAGGGACTTCCAGAATGTACATGCAAAAGAATATTCACTGTGACAATTGGTTGGGACATGTGCCACAGTCTGGAAGCTACACATAAAATTGAGAACACCAACATTCTGATGTAAAGGGAAAATGCACACTGGGTGTTTGTTCTACAGATAGGCCAGCTCGGACAGCACACTGTGTGTGTCTCTCATGTGAGAGTTTCTGAAGGATGTGGCAGTGCCTTAGTTATGTTTATTAGAAATCGAGGCATCACCTATGCCTTTGTCCTCCAGATGTTCTCTAGCCTTCATGTGGTGTGTTTTTTTTTTTGTTGTTGTTGTTTTTTTTTCCAAAATGTCTGCTTTCTGTCTGATTTCCAGCACTCTATGTTTCTCTTTCATCTGGTCACCTTGTTGCATCATTTTGCCCTATTCAAATTGATTTTTAAATGTGATCTTCATTGGGTTACAAATCATCCAGAATAAAGTCTTCCCTGGAAAGTGCTCACGTTGATGGATCTTGGCAATTGTATCCAATCTTGTAACCATGACTACAGTGAAGAATTCTAAACAGGCCTTTTATGCCCTTCCACTTTTCCTCTTCCCCATCAATCTGCCCACAGCTTTTAAACATTCACCTGTACTAGAATTTCATGCTAACAGGATCCTATAGCCTTGAGTAAATTTCATGTTGCTGCATGTATCGACGCCACATTCCTTTTTTACTTCAGAGTGCTACTGTGTAGCAAATATTTGCCACTTGTGTGTAGACTGGGTCCTGCTTATTTTATTTTTTCAAGTTTCTGACTAATATGAATAAATATTTGTTGCAGGACCTTTCCTGGAGAGCTATGAGCAAATTTTTATTCACTGTAGTTAGGACGTTGATGTCATGCTAAAGAAGCAATTCCACCCAAGTCTGACCAAAAGTAATTCCAAATGTGTTGGAATTACTTATAGGAGTATGGGTAAGGAGTTATTTTCAGGAGCATTGGTGCTCCCAAATTGTCCATATCCCTAAAAACAAAACAAAACAGGGCAAAATGAAAACAAAAACTGATGCCGTCTTAGATGGTAACCTAGAAAACCTGGATCTGCATGCATGACTCACTAGCATCTCTGATAGTGGGGTAGTCTAGTGCAGGCACCTAGTCTGGTTAGAGTTTCTCTTCAGCAACTGTCATTGTTTGTATCACCCTGGGAGAGGCCCTTGAGCCTTGCAGGTTTGAGCGGTGTTTTGAGGAGTGGGCATTGGCTGACTCCAGTCTTCCAAGCCCGTCTCCAGAAGGGAAGGCTTGAGTTTGAGGACACAGCTCCAATTGGCTTCTGTTAGCACAACTGTGTACTTTATACTGGTATCTGCCTGTACTTACCTGTAGAACCATGTCGTTTCTGGACTCCTGTACTGTTTTCTGACAGCCTGTGCTCTACATTACTGCCAGCAATGTAAGAGTTCCAGGAACTCCTCAGCAGCATTCAGGGTTGACAGTGGAAAGCTTTAGCCATTCTAGAAGGTGGATAATGGCATCTTATTGTGGATTGAACTTTCATCTATTTAATAGTTACCAATGTTGGATGTGCCTTTAAGAAAGTTTGTCTGACTTTTGTATGTGTTAGCTCAAAGTGGTGGAGGGTAAGTTGTTACTATTGTCTTTTATGAATGCATTATGTATATTCTGGGACAGGCCGTCAGCTAGAGGTATTTTCTGCAAGTGTTTTCTCTGGTTTCTCATTTGCTATTTATTTTCATAGTTATTCCTTTAAAGGTGTCAAAGCTTCAATTAGGTCAGATGAATATTTCAAGTTTTTGTTCTAGACTCTTCACTTTTCCTATCAGTCTGTAATCCATTGCTAGTCGCCTTTTAACTGTGCTGCTATGAGGTAACAGAGGGTTTCCTTTTGGGCACATGTGACTTGGTAGCATCAGTTGCTACAAAGGCTATTTTTCTACTAAATAACTTCTGTGAGTTCACTAACAGGTCATTTAACAATATCAGAGCTTCTTTCTAATCATTTTCGTATGTGATTTTTTTTAATTTACATTATAGATTCTTAGTGCCAGCATGATATGTCTTGATCACGGTAGATTCATTAAATATTAAAACCAGGGCTTGACAAATCTCACATTTCATGTTTTTTTTCTTTGTTTGTTATTTTTTTAAATTCTCTTGTCTATGCAAAAATATTCACAAAGCATGACTCTTTCTATATAAGAAATGCAATTATTGTGATTATAAATCAGTTTTATTCAATCTTTAAGATTTAAGATAGTAACTACAATTAAAAACCAGTTCTTATGATCAAAACATGCAAAGTAAAACTCAGTACTCACTAATGTGATAAGATTATCTAGCAATAAGTAATTGAAAAGTTAAAATTAAATATTTCACTTCTAAGACCATAAAAGGAATAACAGACTCAAAATAATTTAAGGTGAACCAAGCCCATAGTGAAAACTACAAAAATATATAAATAGGATAAAAATAAATGGGTAAGGAAATTATATTGAATTTGAGCACTAAACCCACTGCAAATTGTTTTGCTAATTAATTCTAAATGATGTTAAGAATTTTATGTTTTGTTTGTTTGTTTTGTAATCGTACTTTTATTTTGACTTTCTTTAAATAATTGAGTCACATCTTGTGAGTGGGAACTTTCTCCTCAGGTTGTTTTGTTGTGTTTTTGAAGGCAGTTTCTCTGTGTAGCCCTGGCTGACCTGGAGCTTGTTCTATAGCCCAGGCTGGCCTCCAACTCAGAGATCCATCTGCCTCTGCTTCCTAAGTGCATGAAGAAAAGGCCTGCACCATCACGCTCAGCTCTTCTCTGACTTTTTTTCACAAAGTTCAT
This sequence comes from Rhombomys opimus, assembly GCA_010120015.1. NCBI lineage: Eukaryota > Metazoa > Chordata > Mammalia > Rodentia > Muridae > Rhombomys > Rhombomys opimus. The sequence continues at coordinate 679,380 of REGO01000500.1, read as the reverse complement.
GAAGAATTGGTACTGTATTTTCAATGTTAGGTAAAAGTTACTGATGAAGACATTTGTGGGTGTAGTTATTAGCCATAATTCCCAATTACAGTTTTAAAAAGTAATTCAAAAGCCCTGTTGCTTCTTTGTTAGGTTTATTATTTTGTGACTTAAAAGACACAATTCCTTAAAATCTAAATTGTCAGACTTATAAGCAAAACATTGTTTGCTTAGCTTTTCAAGTGTCTGTGAGATCTAAAATTGTACCACATCTTTCTTTTCTGAACTGGCCATCAGATGTTATTTTCTTGAGCAGGCTAGCTGTCTGCTAGATGGAAGGAACAACTTGTATGAAGCTGTGCAGTTAGGGTGGCTTTAGAGCAGTTAGGCAATGCACGGCCGGGTGGAATGTGGCACAAAGCAAGATGGAAGAACTAGGCAGAGTTAGGCTTAATAGCAATTTGTGAACCATTATAGGATACACACTTCTTGACTTAATGAGTCATGGGATATGCAAACAAATATTTACGAAATAGTGTATTGCGTTCCATGCTTGGGCACAAACCATAAGCTTTAAGCAGTAAGATACTAAATATTTTTATTGTGACGACTCAGCTGTGCACTGGAGTTGCAAAACTGCCATAAGAAACCACACAGGCTCGGCTCCACAAGCATCAGAGAAGGCCTGGCTTTAGCTGATAACACTTCCCTAACTCCTGATGTGAACCAGAACTCTTTGTTTCTAATACTGTCTTATGTAAAGACTGAAGAACAAGGAGCTCATGTAAAAATTTAAAGTGCGAGGACTGATTTTCTTACAAAACTAAAATACAGGTTACAAAGTTGTCTACTAGTAATAATAAGGACGCTGTGGGGTATGGTGACGCTGAGATGTCGCACAGTAGAGCCATTAGGCACGGGGAGTCTGTGGGTGGCGTGTGCGTGGTACAGAGAGGAAGTGAGATGAGCAAACTGGAGCCTGAGAAGCAAAGTCGCTAACGTATTTGCAATTGACCAAAAGCAGAGTCTTAGATTATTTAAGTCGTCGGCAAAAACGTGTAGACGTCGAAAGATGATGTTCGTGTCAACAACGAAGTGAGGTGGACAAAGCAAAAGTTGGTTTTCTCCTTGAAACTCCTCAACAGCTTAAGGTTTCTTGCCAAATGAACCTGAACTCCTAGTGCTAGTGAGGCCCTGCACAACCTCCACCCACCAACCGGGCTGTATTTATTTGTTTTTGTTTCCTTGGGAAAGAAGCTCACCTGCCAGATTGATTGAAAGTTAGCTTCTCTTATCTGAAGAATCAACTGCTCGATCCCTACATTTTTTTTTTTTTTTCCAGGAAACATTTCTAGGTGTCTCCTAAGGCTGTTTTCTTCTCTGACTGTGATTCATAGTTTGAACTTTTTTTTTTTTTGCAAGGTCTTATTAGTGATTCTGTTGCATCTGAGTTTCTTTTGTCTCACTAGGATTATAAACTTCAGCAGGGTAATCATAGCTCCTGCAAAATTATTGTCTCAACGGAGAGATTGCTCTACGGCAAAGTAAACACATTGATAAATTGATACAAATATCAATAATATTGAAATTTCTACCTGAGCACAAGCTAATACAAAAACAAGTTTATAAATTTGACGAATGTTTTTGTTACAATTTCTAAAACAATCGTGACATTGTTATTTAATATACATGCATAAATTACTCTACCTTAAAACAGTATGGTAGTACTCCAAAGATTTATAAACTTTTATCTTTCTTTTTAATTTCTGGAATTAGCATATTTCCTGTCTTGTTGTAGAACGAAGTGTACTAGCAGCTTGCTATGGAACTGTCCTGGGAGAGGACACTGAGCAAGTTGTGAATGTCACAAAGTGGATACAGCAAAAGCTCAATAAGTTTAGAGTTTACATAGCCAAACTTTGTGCAGAATGCAGGGAATCTTAAGAAATAAAGGGGAGATAGGAACAACTGGAGGGGATAGGAGCTCCAGAAGGAGAGCAACAGATCAAAAAATTCTGGGCACAGGGATCTCTTCTGAGACTGATACTCTAACCAAGGGCCATGCATGGAGATAACCTAGAATCTCTGCACAGATGTAGCCCATGGCAGCTCAGTCTCCAAGTGGGTTCCCTAGTAATAGGAACAGGGACTGTCTCTGACATGAACTGATTGGCCTGCTCTTTGATCACCTCCCTCTGATGGTGGAACAGCCTTACCAGGCCACAGAGGAAGACAATGCAGCCAGTCCTGATGAGACCTGATGGGCTAGGGTCAGATGGAAGAGGAGGAGGACCTCCCTTCTCAATGGACTAGGGGAGGGGCAGAGGGGGAGAAGGGGAAGGTAGGGCGGATAGGGAGGCAATGAGTGAGGGGGCTACAGCTGGGCTACAAAGTGAATAAACTCTAATTTATAGAAATATAAATAAAAATTTAAAAAGTGAAAAAAATAAGTTTAGAGTTTAAACAACTATGCATTCTTGGCAGAACTTTGGTGCCTCAGCATTAGTTGGCATCCCATGTATTGGGCCTCCCAAGTTTTTTGCCATTCTTCACATGTGCACTTAAAAGTACAAACACTTGACATTGACTTGGCATTGCAAATACACTTTCGTATGCTGGGGAATTAATAAAGAACTGGTAAGTAATGAGTCTGAACTAAATATGAGGATACCTGACTTACTTTTTCTTCCAACACTCTTAAATTTTTGAATGTGTTTGAAATGTTCATTTTATAACCACTCACTGTCTAAACAGATCAACCAAAGTGAGACTACCGTCTCACCCAGGTTGTAAGTCCTTTCATGCTTTTTCCAGGTAATGAGATTTATACTTATGAATGAATCTTGTCCTATCTTGGATCCTCAAAGCCTCATGTAACTCATCTGTGTGAAACTTTCTTGGCTATTTTAAAATGGAAAAGGAGTTTCCATCCCGACCCTGTCCTCATGCCCACAGGTGGACTGTAGCCACCCGAAGACACAGACTGCCTAATATTAATAATGAAACACTCAGGTCATTGAGACAATCAGCTCTCTGAACCTCTTTCTCAAGTAATGTCAATGCTTAGCTGCTCAGCAAAGAGACAAGAGCCATGGATGCTCCAGGTTTCTGTTCTATCATTTTCCTGTTCTCTCTCACCCAGTAGCTAAAGCTGTTTCTATAAGTGGGTGGCACAGAATAGGAGGAAAGGTAGCCTGGATCTTGTCTTAAGGGGTTGCTCTCTGTGGTAACATTCTTACTCTATCTCATTTCCAGCTGGAGCTTTCTCAGATGTTTCCTTACTGAGAACTTTCATGCACAGCCATGATCATGTGAGCAGTACCTCTGTTAGCTATCTGTCATGACTGCAAACTTCTTCCCTCCCTTTCATTCCTTATCTTGGCCCTTGCATGATTTCCTATGTAGAGTCCACTATGTCAGAGGCGGGGGCAGGGTGCAATATCAGGTATCTTTATTTCAAAAGGAGCTTGCTCTTTACAGCAGTATGGCCTCTTTCCTGCCTCCTAGGAAGAGAACCCTATCTCTTGCCTTATATCCCTTCAACATACATTAAACACCAATGGTTTGTTTCTTCAAACCTCAGAGCAAAAACACATTTTTCTTTACTTCAACAACAATTGGATTTCCTAATTACCTTGGGCCGCTGTTTACCCTTGTAAGTACTTTATCTTGACTTGAGATGAAAGTGATGATGCTTTGCTTCCAAGCAGTAGAGAGAAGGTAGAAAATACACCTGTGATGCTCTGAAAAGCACAGTTCCCCCGCTCAGTGGTCATGGAATTCCGCTTATGGTGAAGAACCAGCAACCAGATGTGCTGTGTGTCCCACGAACAGAGTTTAAAATCTTGTCTTTGAGATGGGACATTTTTAATAAGAACTTTCTGATCTGTAATAGGAGTTTTATCAACTTTTTGCTTCTGAGAAAAAGCCATTAAATTCTTTTTAAACTCTTATTTTTTACTTTGTTACAATTGGGATTTGGTTGAATACTGTACAGTCCCTAGATTTAGACAACCATGATTTAAATGAATTTAAATTAATAACTCAGTTATTCCTTTTGCTTTAGCTGTGAAAACTCTGCTGTTTCTCAAAAAATATGCCAGATTCAACAAATATCTCCATGCTTGTTCTCATCAGGTCTAAAACCCCTTCTCTCAGATGTTTCATCCGAAGGCCTTTTTGCTTTGTTCAAATGTCATCTGAGGACCATCTGGTCAGCCAGTTCAAGCCTGTTCTCTCACCTCCACGTCCTGTATCTTACTCCTCCTGACCTTTTTCAATATAACAGCTCCATCATATAGTATGTAGGAAATTTAATTAAGTTGATTGTTCACCATCCTCTTTCTGAGTGTTCTGTGACTGTAAGTAGATGTGTGTATCTTGTTATTGTATTCTGGGTTACTAGAAACATGCCTGGTATATATGTGAAAAAACTTACATTTATATACGTTAATTGGCTCATTATCTCTTCCTAATCACAGCTCATAAGAAAATGAAATTCAGACACTCCTTTCCCCAGAAAACCGTTATAAGTCCATACTCATGAAATGTGGCTGATGGTACCACTCTTTTCTTGATCCTTCTTTTGGGATGAGTCTAGATTTTTTTTTAATGTTTCAAGATAAGAGAAACACTTAAACAGGAGATATTTGAGTAATAACCCTCATTATATATTATTGTGTAGAAACATAATAGTAAGTTAAAAAACTGTTCTGCAGTTATTCCATGTTCTATGTACTATAATTCTTGGTATGTGAAATCTTTATTTCATGGTATTAAAATAGTAACAAAGGACATTCCCCCCCCCCTTTTTTTGCTTCACTGACTGCTGCTTTTCCGTACCTTAAAATGCCTGTATTCTTCATCTTAATTATGATTAAAATGAAGTCAAATTGCATGGAAAGGAGCTATTGACAACTTGAGTATGTCTTTGTACACATTTCAATTGTCCCTTAAACATTATATGGATGTGACCTTTAATGGTTACTTAAATACTGTATAATTTACATGTCCTTACTTTGTCATGTAGTAGCTAAATTCATTAAATGTAAAAGCAAAAAGCATTTAAAAATCTCTGAGAGAGAGGATGGATAGATTGGAGAGACAGAGAAAAGAGAGAATGATCACCCCAGAGAACTGATCCTACAGACATTGAGAGGAGATGTGAAACCAAGCAAGAGTCATTGTTTTATAAGTTGCAATAACAAGATGAACAAAGGAAGAAGGGAAAAGTAGCAGAGTCTGGAAACCTGGTTACCTGCTTCAAGTGCTAACAGAGAGGGATTGGAGGAAGAGAAAGACTGAAGAGAAAAAGAGGACCAAGTGCTTCAGGAGATGGAATGCAAAGGAGAGTGTAAGGAGAGATCCAGTTTCCTGATTCATCACCTGAAAGGTAAAACCCAGATGAAAGTCAGCTCTCAGAGCAGGGGAAGAACAAGGAGTGGATCTAATAATAAGTGGAATAGAAACGGTAAATAAAAAACAAAAAACAAAAAAACTGTAAGGACTAGATGTGAGATTTTACACACACACACACACACACACACACACACACAAACACACATTACTATAATTATTAATGGTAGGTAGACCTGCTTTTATGTTTTCTTTTTCTCTATAGATAAAATCATAATTCATTCATGACTTATTATAAGTTTAAACATTTCCTTTGAGACAGGCTTTCTCTTTAGCCTTTAGGTCTCTACCTTTATCTTTAGCCTTTTAGTGCTAGGATTATAGGCATGCATCACTACATCTGGCTAAATACTTTATCTCCTTCATTATTGGCAGTTTTAGCAAAATTTTTTTAACCCATTAGTTTGTTTTTGGAAATAATTATCCTATAGACTGATGTAAGGTAATTTTCAAGTCACAAAACGCAAATATCTTAGTGATTACTTTACCAAATGTAATTGAAATATCAATTCTGAAGTCTCATCTCCTACTTTCCGCCACCAGCCGGTTCCCAGGACAGATGCAGTAGTTGTTTCCAGCAAGGATGAAATACCATAAGCCTCATGAAGGGGCGAGAAGAAACCTAAAACTAAGAGCATATCAGTTTTAATTTGAACAATATGATATAATATCTACTCTGGCATTTAAGCAAGGTTGCTCTTTGTAATCCATACCACTCTCAAGATTAAGTCTTTTGAAATTCAAAACATTCATTGCTGAACTTTGATATTTTAAAGTACAATTGAAGTTCTTTTTCTAATGCGTGGTGATAAAATAAAATAATCTGATACATTTGGAAATGTATCACAAAAATTGTCTCAGACAAACAAGGCCAGGGCAGATGTTGAAATACACTAGTTATGAATTACTGCATGTAATGACAAGGTACTTGTTGAAATATTTTAAAAGATTACAACCTTAATCTATTGAAAAGGAAAGTTCTAGGTCACTGCAGCTATGCGTCACAATAACAAGTAAGGTTTAATATGATTGCTTTGACAATGTTTCTCTGAGTTAACATACAGTAGGGAGCCTGTGTGGTAAAGTGTGTATTGTTATTACTAACAGCAGACTTAGTTCCGTGTGCTTTTCCCTTTTGATGTTTGTACTTATGCTTGCCCATAGCAGCTCTTCTAACCTGGTTATGGAGCAGCACCACAATGTCAAAGACCGTTTGTTCTGGGCATACTAAGTAGCCATGGAAAATTATGTATTTGAGACTGTTCCATGGGGAAGAGAAACTGAACTCAGCTTAACCGAAACAGAAGCTAAGAAGGTTTCTAAGTGTGAGGATGAGTTAGTGGAAAGGTACCGGAGGACATCAGGGTGCTGCATGCTTGGGCCATCTTCAAGTATTCATTGGTGCTTGGAGATGAGGCTTTATACTCCTTGATTATTACAATTCAAAGGGATCTTCTGAGGTGTGTGTATGAGAAAGACATTACTGTCAAACTAAGTAAGAGACTAAGAGAGGATTGATAAAAGAACTTCCGATTGCACCTTTTTAAGGGAAAATGGCAAAAGTTCAGGGGCCTGAGAGCAGGAGGAAGCCTACTCGGTTTAGCCAGGCTGACAGGAATCTTGTCAACAGATCTCCCAGACAGCATCTTCAGTTAATATTCAAATTCAAGGCCAATGTGGCAAGGTTTTCTGTGATTCTCTTTTTCCTTAGTGCACCTGGAAAACTTCATACATGAATGCATGCCTACTGGCCACTCATACTCCCTGCCTCCCTGTCATCCCTTCTTTCCTTCCCTTCTCCTTAAAAATCTTTCCACGTTTTTGTCTACTTGTTTTGTGACCATTTGAGATTAACCAGGGTCGTCTATGTGACCATGGTTTTGTATCTGTTAGAACCCAGTGAGCTCAGCAGTGGGTATATAAGTGAAGATGGTGACTGCTGAGCTCTCAGAATCTGTCAATAGACAATGGGAAAGGCTAGGGCCCTGTGACTGTCTCTCCTTCCTTGACTGATTGTTGAGAGGGTAGTTTTTGTGGCACCAATGCAGGTGACTAAAGTTGTTAGGAGCTAATGATTGCAAGGGTTGTAGTGAATCTCCACTTAGTTTCTTAATCCAGGGCAGTCATGAGTCTTCATATTGCTTAGTGGTACTGATGGAGGAAACTCAGTGTGCTTTTCATCTGTGTTTCTCAGATGTGGAATAATCTTTTTTTTTTTAATTTATCTAGTGGTCATACATACTTCATCTTTCTTTTTCCCAGTTATCAATTGGGTTGTTTGGTTTTTTTTTTTTTTTTTTTTTTTTTTTTTTTTTTTTTTTTTTTTTTTTTTTTTTTGTGGATTTATGGCTTTGCATTCTTTACCTTTTTCAGATATTAATCTCCCTTCAGAAGTATAGATGACAAAGATTTTCTCTCAGGCTCTTTGCCTGTTTATTGTTTCTCTTCATGTGAAGAGGATTTTCAATTTCTTGAAATTCATTTAGTTATTTCCTAAGCAATTTGAGACCTTTAAAGAAAGTCTTTGTCTCTGTCTACATCTTTAAATGCCTTCCCTACAATTTTATCAAGTAGTTTCTGAGTTTCATGTCTGACATTGAGGTCTTTGACCTTTGTGCACAGTGAGAGATATGGATCTACTTTTGTTTTTTCAACTTGTGGAAATTCAGTTTTCCCAGAACTAATTTAATTTTTTAATTATTTTTTCTTATATACGTGCATACGACATAGGTATAATTGTTTACATTTGTGTAGGGACACTTGTGTATTTGGGTGGGTGAGTAGACCTAAGGTTGATACCGAATTCTTCCTTGACTCCTCTTCGTGATTAATTGAGACAGGTTCTCTCACTTGAACTCAGAGCTTGCCCATATGACTTGGGTAGCTAGCCAGCGTGCTCTGGGGATCCCCTGTCTCCACTTTCAGACAGCTAGAATTACAGGCAGGAAGCCATGCCTACTTGACTGGGCTCTAGGGGTGCCCAAACTCTGGTCCTCACCTTTCATTCTTGCTCTGAAAGTACTTTCCACACCAACCCATCTTCCCATCCCAGCACATTTGCTGCACAAACTTATATCCAATGTATGCTTTTCATACCTTCGTTAAAAATTAGTAGCTGTCAAGATTTAATTTTGGGGTCTGTATTTTATTCTATTTGTCTGTGTTTACCTTTTGTCCCAGTATCATGCAAATTTCCTGATACCATTCTAAAATATAACTAGCAATCAGGTATTGCTTATCTCCAAAACAGAGGTTTCTAATTAACTACCTTGGGGAATACTGGTGCTTTTATGTCTGTGAAGAGAGTCATTGGGATTTTAATGAATTTTTTTATTATTTATAGATTTTTTAGTAGTGTATATATTTTAGGAAAATTAATTATGTAAATCTATGCACATAGGGAGTATTTACATTTTCTAATAATTTCCTCAGAAATCTAAACTTTTCACTATAGAAATCACTCAGCTCTTCGGGTTAGAGCAAACTGAAATAATAACCTTACTATGAGTTTGATCCCAAGCAAAACAAAACATTTTCTTCAAAACCTCAGAAACTCTTGTTTCTTTTTAAATGTTTTTAACTAGCACATACTTTTGCATTATCTGATTTAACTTTCCATCAAATTACAACTTTTGTTTATAATTTGTACTGCTGGCTTATAAAATATCTTGTGAACTTTCAGTGTAGGATGCCCTTTGCTTTTCTAAATGGTGACCTGAATTTTTCATTAATGTTTTATTTTATTTTATCTTGATTTTAATATCTTAGAAAGTGAAATTTGGCCTCTTGCTAAACTTTAATGTAATTTTTATCATTTATTTATTTATTCACTTTACATCCTTTGTAGCCCTTTCCCTCCTCCCCTTTCAGTCCCACCCTCTCTTCCTCCCCCTTTACTTCCTCCAAATTTCCTTAGAAAAGGCAAACTCCCTTTCTTCTACACTCCTGCTCATCAAGTTACATCAGGACTGAATTTGTCCTCTTTTCCTGTGGCCTGCCAAGGCAGTCCTGCAAAGGGAAAGTGATCAAACACCTAGCAAGTAAGTCCATGTCCCATGCAGTCCCCACTTCCCTTACTAGGGAACCCACATGAAGCCTAAGCTGCCCATCATTGTAGAGGGCCTGGGTCCAGTTCATGCATGGTCCCTGGTTTATGTTTCAGTCTCAGCAAACACCTCTGGGCCCTGGATAGTTGGCTTTGTTGTTTTTCTTGTGGAGCTCCTGTTACTCCTGGGTCCTGTTCTCTTTCCTTCCAGTATTCCCCAAGACTCCTGAGGCATAGACCAATGTTTGGCTGTGAGTCTCAGCATCTGTTTTTAGGTGGTGCTGAGTAGCCCTTCTCAGAAGACAACTCTGACAGGCTCCTATCTGCAGGCTTAGCAGAGTATCATTCATAGTATCAGGGGTCTGCACTCTGGGGTTGGGCCAGGCATTTCCTCAATCTCTGCTATATCTGCTCTGTCTTTATCCCTGCACATCTTGCAGGAAGGGTAAAATTGGGGTCAAGGTTTTTGTGGGTGGGTTGGTGTTCTCTGCCCTTTACTGGAAGACCAGTCTAGTTAGAGGATATCCTCGTCAGTCTCTATGGTCAAATGTAATGTATTTGACATATTTCATTACTAAAACATATATTTTAGAGAGCAGACTGGTTACTTTTGTCCACTTCACGTGAACTACCATCATCTATGAGGGAGGGAACCTCAGCTGATAACTTGCTGCCATGAGATTTGCCCGTCAGCCGTTTTGTTGGCAAGTTTCCTCACTAAGGCTTGGTGTGGGACGGTGTGGCCAGTAGGGCAAATGGACTATAAAACAGGTGTATAAAACAGCAGGCTGAGCAAGCCAGGAAGCAGCATTGCTCTATGGTTCTGAGTCACGCCCTGCCTTGAGCTCTTGCCGTGGATTCCCTAGGTGATAGACTGCAGGCTGTAGCTGAAATGAAGCCTCTTTGGTCCCAAGTATTTTGTTTTGTTTGTTTGTTTGTCGTTTTTATTTTGGTCAGTGTTTTATCACAACCGAAAGAGAAAACTTAAGATAAATAGAATTTGTTATGTTTAAAATGTTTAATTTTTCCTCCTGAGATGATTGTGATCAATAAGAATTTAAAAAGAACTTGTTTACTAATCTTTTCATTTCTAGAACATTGTTCCTCTATTCATTAAAGGCCTGTAAAAACATAACTGTGCATGGACATTTTCAAATAACGTGCTTCAGATAAGAAACATGTTGGTTTCATAGAGAATTGAAAGCAGTATGTCTGATATTTTGTATTAAGCTTGTGGAATTTGGTATGTATGGATGGTTTCTATGACATGTAGATTTACCTACTGTAAATCCTGAGTACATACCACTGCTGTCCTTGCTGTGATAATGGCAAATCAGGGCTGATGTGATTGGTGCTGGTAGGACCCATAGGAACTTGTAACTTTTACAATTACCAACACTGAATAGTGTTAGAGCTGTCAGCGAGTGGGCATCAGTATGCTGGCATTTCTCCTATGATTCACACAGAAATTCCTTTCCTTAATTATAACCTTTGCATGTTTCTGTCTTCAAAGTTCTTAATTAGAATTTATCAAGGAAATGTCTGTTTTCTGACTTGTTAGGACTTTTTAAAAGGTAGATTGACTGCTCAGAGCTGACACATCAAATGTATCCCTGCATCTAAATACCTGCTGAGAGAAATGTTTTGCTTCAGCTAAATGTCTGAGAAGAAAAACAGAAAGCACCAGGGAGTAAGCTGGATGTATGAATGTAACTCCCACAGGAGGCAAAATTGAGTTAATGTCGGTCAATAGTAACTGTCAGGAGAGAATGGGCTTGTGCCAAATAGTTCCACTAGCTTATTTGAGGAACTCTGTTTCTTTCTATTTTTTTTTTTAAACCAAACAACCTTTATTCATCTTCCTTAGAAACAAAATGTCTATTCATATTACCCAAAGTGGTCGGTTACATGCAAAATAAGAGCTTTCTGCTAATGTTGTTTACAGTTTGAATCAATCTGGATTTATGCTTAAGTCTAGTGTTCTTTTTCTCTTAATTGTGGCACTTATTCTGGTTATTGTATGATATAGTCAGATGGGTTTTTTTTCCCACTTGAGTTACCTGTTTGTATAATATCTTTTTTTTTTTAACATTATGTGGCTAGATACACATTTTCCCCAGAAACTATAAAATGATCTTTAATTTATTGGGCTGTATGAAAAATTCATTCTCTATCATGGAATTTAAGTGATCATAGAACAAATTTGTGCAATCAAAATCTCCCTCCTTTCTAAATTTTTTTTTTTTTTTTTTTTTTTTTTGTGGTAATTTGTTCTCATGTAGCCTAGTGTGGCCTAACTTCCTGTGTATGACCCTCAGGTGACCTTGACTTCCAGTCTGCTTGCTGTACCTCCTGAGTGCTGGAATTACAGCATGCACCATCACAGCTGGGTTTAAATGTTAGTGGGGACCGAATCAAGGGCTTCCTGTAGTTACACAAGCACTGTACCAATCTAGCTATATTCTTAAGCATTTCCTTCAGTTTTCAAAATAAAATCACCTATTTTCTTTTCCTTTTGAAAAGGAATCTTTTCTTCTTTTAACTCCAGATGTTGTTAATTTCTCTTGTATTTATATTTTTTGAATTTTTTTCTTTAATGCATTTAATATTTAGTTTATTTTTATTTCAAATTGACAAAATGCAATTAAATTGTAGGTTTTTGTCTTATTAATTTTAATGAAAAAGCTACATGGTTGTTTTTTCTGCTGTTGCTTTGTGTTCCTCCTTCTCCCTCACTCTCCTGCTGGGTCTGTAATAAATACCTCATTTGTTCCTGATACTAATTTCTTTTATTTTTGTTTTATATTTTAATATAATTACATCTCTCCCTTTCCTTTACTTCTTCCAAACCCTCCCCTACAACTTTTTTTCACTCTCCTCCTTTAATTCATGGCCTTTTTTTTTTTCAATAGTTGATTTTTACTGATATTTTTTTTCCTGTTTATACCATCAAGTTTCCATCTGATATTGATCTACCTTCCAATTATCAAACAACCTGTGTGTCTAAACTGTTTACAAAGCTACTGGCTTTCCCGTTTTTTGTTACAATATTTTCCTTTCTAGAATTCACTTTATTTTTTTTTTCAGATTGCATTTCTACAATAAAGACCATCATGTTATTATAATTTGTCTTAAATACTTAGAAATTCATGTCAGAAACCTCCACTGTTTGGAATTCTTATACATTTCTAGTACTTGGACTTTTCCTTCTAGTCTCTAATTTTAAATCATTTCATTTGCTCTCTTGACATCCCTAGTGATATATTTTCCCCCTGGGAGGATATGATTCTTTTCTAGTAGGGACAATAGTAGCATATCACCTTGTTCTGATCATAATGAAGTCACAGCTGTGGAGGGATTGATTTCTTTTAAGGAAACAGGATGGGAGCCTACTATAGAGGGTCCTCTGAAAAGCTCCACCAACATGGATCGAAGCAGATGCTGATATTCACAGCCAAACTTTGGGCAGAGGGCAGGGAGTCTTATTGAAGAAGACGTGGGGGACAGAAGGACATGGAGGGGACAAGAGCTCCACAAGGAGATTGACAAAGCTAAAAAATCTGAGCCCAGCGAGTCCTGCAGAGACTGATGCACCAACCAAGGACCATCTTTATTTCTAAAATGTAGCTTTTAAGATTGTTCCATAAGAGTTTCTGAAGTTTACAACATACTCTTTTTGAGGAGTCCCTGATTTCAATATTTAATCTTCTTCAACAGAGAGAGAAGAAAGCTCTGCTTAGACTTTATTCTCTTCCTTTCTTTTTTTATTCATTAATTTATTTACTTTACATCCCTATCAGAACTTCTCTTCCCATCTCTAGTCCCAGTCCCTTTGTTTCCCCACCTCTCTCCTTTTCCCTTATGCCTTTCCCTTTCTCCGCAGAGAAGGGGAGACCTCCCATGAAATCAATTCACCTTAGCATAACAAGTTTTAGTAGGGTTGGACATATCTTCTATTGAGGCTAAACAAGGCAGCCCAGTTAAGGGAATCCAAGGACATATAAAAGAAAGACAGCCCCTGATCCTGCAGTTAGAGGTCTCACAGGAGGACCAAGCTGTACATCTGTTGTGTATGTGGAGGGGCCTAGGTTCTTCCCTTGGATGCTCTCTGGTTGGTGGTTCAGTCTCTGTGAGCAACTATGGCCTCAGGTTAGTCGATTTTGTAGGTTTCCTTGGCCTCTCTTGCTCTTTCAATCCTTTCTCCAACTCTTCCATAAGATTTCGGGAGCTCCACATAATGTTTGGCTGTGAGTCCCTGCATCTGTTTTCATCAGCTGCTGGGTGAAGCATCTTAAATAACAATTATGCTAGCCTCCTCTCAGTAAGTATAGCAGAATATTATTAATAGTGTCAGGAGTGAACTCTCTCTCATGGAATGGGACTCCAACTGGCTAGTCACTGGCTGGTGATTCCTTCACTTTCTGCTCCCTCTTTATCCTTGACTCTTTTGTTGTCATGAAAAATTGTGGATGAAGGTTCTGTATCTGGGTTGCTATCCTTATCCCTCCACTGTAATTCTTGTGTGGGTGTAGGAGATGGCAGTTTCAGGCTCTGTTTCCCCCATTGTTAGACGTCTTAGCTAGGGTCACCCTCATGGATTCCTAAGTTTCCATTGTCTAAGATTTCTAGCATGTCCAAGAGATAACCGCTGCCCCGACTGACTCCAGTTCTCTCTTCTGCCATCATCCCCACACTTGATCCCAGCTTTCCCCCTCCCCATCCTCACTTCCACCCGGTTTTCTCCCTCCATGGACCCCAAATGTCTACTTTGTTTTCTCTTCTCAATGAGATTCAAGCTTCCTCCCTTAGCTCCTACTTGTTACATAGCATTTTCAGGTCTATGGATTGTAGCATGTTTATCCTGATGCCTAAAATCCATTTACAAGTAAGAACATGGCATGCTTGTTTCTCTGGGTCTGGGTTACCTCACTCTGGTTGATCTTTTCTAGTTTCATCCATTTGCCTGCAAATTTCATGATGTCATTGTTTTTTAATAGCTGAGTAATATTACATGGTATAAATGTACCATGTTTTGCTTATCCATTCTTCAGTTTTGGGACAGCTAGGATGTTTCCAGTTTCTGGCTATTACAAATAAAACTGCTATGCTGAGTTTTAAAACACTAGCTGAGCAAGTGTCCTTATGATAGGATAGAACATCTTTTGGGTGTATGTTCAGGAGTGTTATAACTGGGTCTTCAAATAGAACCTCTCCCAATTTTCTGAGAAAGTGCCAAATTGATTTCCAAAGTGGTTGAACAAGTTTATATACCCACCACCAATGGAGGAGTGTTCCCCTTGCTCCACATCCTTGCCAACATATGCTGTCACTTGAGTTTTAAATCTTAGTCATTTTTATAGATGTACAATGGAATGTCAGAGTCATTTTAATTTGCATTTCCCTGATGACTAAGGACATTGAACATTTCTTTTAAGTGCTTCTCAGCATTAAAGATTTTTCTGTTGAGATTCTCTGTTTAGCTCTGTACCCTGTTGATTTTTTAAAAAATAAATATCTCAGCTGTTCTATTTTACCGATAAAGATTCAAGAACCAGATGCTGGGGTGAAAACAAAACCTTCTAGCTTAGAAATGCAGAAAAAGCACCCAGTTTACCTTTCTTCTTTAGCTCAAGACTGAATGGAAAAAATCCAAAAGACTCACCAGCTCACCTGACAACCCAAGAAAAGGCCAAAAAGCCCAAGGCCCAAGGTAAAGCCAAAGAAACAAGGCACTACAGAGCCAGCCCTTCTTCTTCTCCTTTCTGTCTTAAATACCCCTCAACTCAAAGCCCCTCCTATCCTTTAATCCTTGTCAGCTGGTTTCTTGCTCTGCCTATCAACCTAGAGTTAACTTTATCATAGCCTGTGTACAGAAAGTTCCTCTATTAAAGATGTGTGCTGAGGATAGCTGAACCACATCATCATCACCTGTTTACAACAAACAGAAATTTCATGAATTAAAGTTGTGTAATAATACCATGTGTGTCTTTATGCTCCTGGGATACCTCACGCAGGATGATCCTTTCTAGTTCCCACTATTTGCCTGCAAATTTCCTGATTAATTACTGAATAGTATTTCATTGTGTAAATGTACCACAGATATATAATATAGAATAAACATAACTAAAATCTGTACACCTAAAGAAGCTAAGCAAGAAGGAGAACCTTGGGTAAGATGCTCAATCTTCACTCAGAAAGACAAACTGGATGGACATCGAAAGAGGGAGAAAACAGGGAACAGGACAGGAGCCTACCACAGAGGGACTCTGAAGGACTCTACCCAGCAAGCTACCTAAGCAGATACTGAGACTCATAGCCAAAATTTGGGCAGATTGCAGGGAATTTTATGAAAGAAGGGGGATATAGAAAGACCTGGAGGGGACAGGAGCTCCACAAGGAAAGCAACAGAACCAAGAAATTTGGGCACAGTGGTCTTTTCTGAGACTGATGCTCCAATCAAGGACCAAACATGTAGATAACTTAGAACCCCTAGAACCCCTCACAGATGTAGCCCATGGCAGCTCAGTCTTCAAATGAGTTCCCTAGTAATGGGAACAGGGACTGTCTCTGACATGAGGTCAAGATCTGGCTCTTTGATCACCTCCCTCTGATGAAGGAGCAGCCTTACCAGGCCACAGAGGAAGACAATGCAGCCATTTCTGATGAGACTTGATAGGTTAGGAGCAGCGGGGAAGGGAGGAGGACATCCCCTATCAGTGGACTTTGTGGAGGGGCATGGGAGAAAATGAGGGAGGGAGTGGGATTGGGGGAAAATGAGGGAGGGGTTGGGATTGGGGGAAAATGAGGGAGGGGGCTACAGGAAGCACACAAAGTGAATAAAATGTAATTTATAAAAAATAAATTAATTTTAAAAAAAGGAAAAGAAAAAAGGTGTGTGATAGGGCTCAACCACACCAAACAAGAAAGTGTTTTTTACAGTTCACAGTTTTGGTGTTCACAATAGGATCAAATATCCTGCAACAGTACTCCAGTTTTAATTGGGTTGTTTGGTTTGTTATTGTGCACTTTCTTGAGTTCTTTATATATTTTGGCTATCAGCTCTCTGTGGGATGTAGGGTCTAGGTATGGGAGATGGCAGTTTCAGACTCCATTTCCCCCATTGCTAGAAGTCTTAGCTAGGGTCACCCTCATAGATTCTTAAGTTTTAACTGCCCAAGATTTCTAGCATGTCCAAAGATCTTTTCCCCTTCTGTTAACTCTAGTTTTGTTCCTTTGATGGTGTCCTTTGCCTTTCTGAAGCTTTTCAATTTCATGAGGTCCCATTTATTAATTGTTAATCTTAATGCCTGTGCTGTTGATGTTCTGCTCAGGAAGTTGTCTTCTCCACTTTCTCTTCTATTAGATTTAGTGCATCCAGTTTCATGTTAGACTTGAGTTTTGTTCAGGATTTCCTCAATGTCTTTTGTTAAGTCCCCCTTTTCATTTATGGTTTGTTCATTTGGATATTCTTTCTCTGCCTTTTAGTTAATTTGGCTATTTTGTTTAGTTTCTGTCTTGATTACCTGTCCACTGGTGAGAGCAAGGTGTTGAAGTATTTTACTGTGAATGTATGTGGGTTTTTGTTGTGTGATTTAAGCTTTAGTGATGTTTCTTTTACGAACGGCTGTCCTTGCATTTAGGGCACAGACATTCATTGAGACATCATCTAGGTGGAATTTTCTTTTGATGATATGAAGTGTCCTTTCCCATCTCTTTTGATTAATTTTGATTGAAAGTCTATTTTGTTAGATATTATAATGTCAGCTTCAGCTTGCTTCTTGGGTTCATTTGCTGGGAGAATCTTCTTTTAGCCCTTTACTTTGAGGTAATGACTATCTTTGTTGCTGAGGTGTGTTTCTTGTAAGCAACAAAAGGATGGGTCCTGTTTACACATCCATTCTGTTAGCCTGTGTCTTTTTATTGGGGAATTGATTCCATTGATGCTGGTAGTCATTAATGATCAAGATAGTAATCCCTGTTATTTTGATGATAGTGTGTGTGTGTGTGTGTGTGTGTGTGTGTGTGTGTGTGCGTGCTTCCCTTCTTTTGTTTTTGCTGGTGTAGAGTTATTTACTTCCTATATTTTCTTGGGTATAGTTAGCATCCTTCTATTGGAGTTTTCCTTCTATTATCATCTCTAGGGTTGGATTTGTAGAAAAAATTGTCTAAAATTGTTATTTTCATAGAATATAATGTTTTTTTCTAAAGGGATTGAAAGTTTTGCTGGATATAGTAGTCTGGGCTGGCATCTGTGCTCTCTTAGAGACCACAAGACATATGTCCAGGCCCTTCTGGCTTTTAAAGTCTTCGGTGAAAAGTCTGGTGAATCCTAATAGGTCTGCTTTTATATGTTACTTGGTCTTTTTTTCTCCTAGTTGCTTTTAGTATTCTCTCTTTGTTCTATATATTTAGTGTTTTGATTATTATATAGCAAAAGATTTTTTGGGGAAGCCAATCTGTTCATGTTCTATAAGCTTCTTTTACGGTTATAGATTGTAGGTATCTCTTTCTTTAGGTTAGAAATATTTTCTTTTCATAGTGTCCCAGATTACCTGGATGTTTTGTGTTACCTTACTCAAGATCATCTTCTCTAGTACCCACCATTTGCCTGTAAATTTCATGTATACTCTGGATAGTATAAATGAGTGACCTCAAAAATTCTACCAGAGAACTCCTTGAGATAATAAACATCTTCAGCAAAGCGTCTACAAAATAAACTAAAAAAAAATCAGTAGCCTTCCTGTGTACAAAAGACAAAAGGGCTGAGAAAGAAATAAAGAAATTAGGGAAACTACACCCTTTGCAATACCCACAAATAACATAAAGTACCTTGCAAGTAAAAGAACAAGCAAGTAACCAAGCAAATAAAAACCCAAGAAAGTAAACAAGCAAGTAAAAGACCTGTATGAAAAACAAAAAACAAAAAAACAAAACCAAAAACAATTTCAAGTCTCTGAAGAAAGAAATTGAAGAAGATCTCAGAAGATGGAAAGATCTCCCATGCTCATGGATCGCTAGGATTAATATTGTGAAAATGGCCATCCTGCCAAAAACAATCTACAGATTCAGTGCAATTCCCATCAAAATACCAAAACAATTCTTTACAGACCTTGACAGAAAAGTTCTCAATTTCCTATGGAAAAACAAAAAACTCAGAATTGCTAAACAATCCTGTGTAATAAAAGATCATCTGGAGGTAGCTCTATACCTGATCTCAAGCTGTATTATAAAGCAACAGTAATAAAACCGGCATGGTACTGGCAGAGAAACAGTCTGGAGGATCAATAGAATCAAATAGAAGACCCAGAAATAAACCACACAACTACGGATACTTGATTTTTGACAAAGAAGCCAAAACCATACAATGGAAAAAATACAGCATCTTCAACAAATGGTGCTGGTCTAACTGGATATCTACATGTAGAAAAAGGCAAATAGATCCATATTTATCAGCCTACACGAAACTAAAGTCTAAGTGGATCAAAGACCTCAACATAAAAGAAGACACACTAAACCGGTAAGAAGAAATAGTGGGGAGGAGCCTGGAACTCATTGGCACAGGAGACAACTTCCTGAACAGAACATCAACAGCACAGACTCTAAGATTAACAACCAATAAACAGTACCTCATAAAACTGAAAAGCTTTTGTAAAGCAAAGGACACTGTTGTCAGAACAAAATGACAGCTTAAGACTGGGAAAGGATCTTCATCAACCCTATATCTGACTGAGGGCTAATACCCAGAATATATAAAGAACTCAAATTTAAAAGCAACAAATCAAGAAATCAAATTTTAAAAAAGTGGTACAGAGCTAATCAGAGAATTCTCAATAAAGGAATATCAAATGGCAGAGGAACACTTAAAGAAATACTCTATATCCTTAGTCATTAGGAAGATGTAAATCAAAACAACCCTGAGATTTCACCTTACACCCACCAGAATGGCTAAGACTAAAAACTCAAGTGACAATGCATGCTGAACAGGATGTGAAGAAAGGGGAAGCCTCCTCCATTGCTGGTGAGAATATAAACTTGTACAACCACTTTGGAAATCAATCTGGTGCTTTCTCTGACAATTAGGAATAGTGCTTCCTCAAGATCCAGCTCTACCAGTCCTGGGCATATACCCAAAAGATGCTCAAGTATACAACAAGGACATTTGCTCAATCATATTTATAGCAGCTTTATTTGTAATAGTCAGAAGCTGGAAACAACCCAAATACCTCTCAGTTAAGGAATGGATACAGAAATTGTGGTACCTTTACACAATGGAATACCACTCAGCAATTAAAAACAAGGAAATCATGACATTTGCAGGGAAATCAAGGGAACTAGAAATGATCATCCTGAATGAGGTAACCCAGACGCAGAAAGACACACATGGTGTATAATCGCTCATAAGTGGTTATTAGACATATAATATAGGATAAACATTCCAAAACTATACTCCCAAAGAAGCTAAACAACATGAAGACCCTAGGGAAGATGCTTAATCCTCACTCAGAAGGGCAAACACAACAGACATCTGAGAAGACAGGGATCAAGACAGGAGCCTATCACAGTTGGCATTTGAAAGACTCTACTGATTGATGTATCAAAGCAGATGCTGAGACTAATACCCAAACTTTGGGCAGAATGCATGGAATTTTATGAAAGAAGAAGAGGATAGAAAGACCTGGAGGGGACAGGAGCTCCAAAAGGAGACAGAGACAGAGAGACGGGGGGGGGGGGAGAGAAAAAGCCTTGGGAGCCCTGGGGGCCCTGAAGAGAATGATACCCCAACCAAAAACCATGCATGGAGAGGGCCTAAAACCACTGCTCACATGTAGCCCATAGACTCAGTCTCCAAGTGGGTTTCCTAATAATGGGAGCAATAGCTTTCTCTGGTGTGAACTCAGTGGCAGGCTTTCTGATCACCTCCACCTGGGGAGAGGCAGCAGGGGCTGGTGGAGCCTTTCCAGGCCACAGAGGAAGACACTGCAACCAGCCCTGATGAGACCTGATAGGCTAGGGTCAAATAGAAGGGGAGGAAGACCTCCCCTATCAGTGGTCTAGGGGAGGGGCATAGAATGAGAAAAGGGAGGGAGGATGGGATCGGGAGGAGATGAGTGAGGGGCCACAGTTAGGATAGGAATTGAATAAATTGTAATAAGTAACAATAAAAAATGAACATAAAAAACATAAACAATCAGAAACAAAACCTTGCTTTTCTGAAAGCATACACACTAATAGGAGGCTGTTTTCTTACTTAAGTGGAGATGATTGGTTTTAGGAATGCTGATAACTTTTTGGTTCTTGCTGCTGAGTTTTGTGTTATCCATAGCTTATGGAGCACTTTTCATTCTTTCAGAAGACTTAGTAAATGCTGATTCAGTGACTTTCCTCATCATTTGGTAATGCTGTGTCACAAGCCCCATTTCCTGTTATATTCCCTGCCAGTGGCACTCTACAGATATGAAATGTAAACGTTGATAATTAAAGGCGATTTCAGAGTCACTTCTCTTTAACCACAGAGTTTAGAAGTTTTAAAAAATACTCTACTTTGAGAAGTTCATTTTCAGCATTCTTAGAGCTCTGTTTATCTATCAAGGGGTAGAGTTTAAGTTCAATGACTTACACCAGTGATTCTCAAGGACTATTTTGCCCCTTTGGCAGTGCTTGGAAACGTTTGTTGTTATGCCCTGGGTAAAGCACTCAGTGGTCTTTGTAAGTCAGAGGGCACATGCTGAGGGGCACCCTGAGGAGGACCAGGTGTGCAGCTATAGCAAAGCTGGGGAAATGCACACTTAAGCAGTGTCAGGCTCCAGAATATCTGATATAAACACGAAGTTAATTTGAACAAAGATTAAAAAAAAACAACCTATGTTTTAATATAAACTAAGAGTTAAATCAGGGTTATGAATTTTTAATATTTACCAATAATTCAAAGAAGAATAGGCACAGATGTATGGGAAAAAATAACACATATTCATTTTTGAATAAATGGATATCAGTAATTTTATGAAAATAATCACTAAAAAATGTCAATAACAAAAGGAAAAAGCCTCCCCTCAGGGCTTAGGAAGCTATGCAAATGAGGAGGCAGAAAGATTCCATGAGCCAGAGGATTGGATACTACCTAGCATAGATTGTCTTGAGGATGTGACAGGATTGATGCTTGTACGAACTCACAGAAACTGTGGCAGCACACCGGGTCCATGAAAATTTAAGCCAGACTGGGTCCCATTGTTGAAAGGAGGAAGTAAGGAAGTTAGGGAAGCTCTCTGCCATTGAAGCTGGCTTGCAGAGGAAAAATTATTTTTCTTCAATGGAGCCTCACTGAGTATACAAACCATACTTAATTGTAGGCCTTTTGCACAGCAGTAGATGAAAACACAAAACCGACTCCATGATGTTTTTTGTAAAATAATTTTGTTCTCATATTGCTTTGTTTGGACATTTTATATTTTTGCTTTTATATTCTGATTTTGTATTTCTGTGGCTTTTGTTTGGCAAAGTGTGTGTATGTAGTCTGTGTGTTACGTGTATCTTGTGTTTTTCTTTTTAAAAATGCTGGTTTGTTTCATTTGTCTGCTTGTTTTTTAAAGAGAAAGAGAAGGCATGGAGTTGATGTGTGGGAGGTGAAAACAATCTGGGTGAAGGAAAACTGTGGTCAAAATAAAATTACCTCACTGCAACTGTAGTATTATGGTCTACTTCATTTATTTGTTTATTTATTTATTCTTAAGTATGATCATTGGAGCCTGAAATGTGTTACATGTCCAAATATTATCTTATGTTTTACTTTTTGAAATTTCTTTGTCCTTAGAAACCTTCAATAGTATTTAATTTTGCAAAAGAGTGGTCTGGTTATGTATTTCTTCAGTCAAATGTCAGTGTTACTAATTGTCATATTAAGCATCTCTTCCCTGTATCCATGAATGCAATCAAGCTAAATCATGTGGGGTTGAATCCTTAGAAACGTTTTTAAATTAAATTTTTATTTTTTTACATTAATTACATTTTATTTGCTTCACATCCCAGCTGTAGCCCCCTCCCTCATTCCTTCCCAACCCCAACCCCTCTCCCTCATCTCCTCCCCTGCCCCTCTCTAAGTCCACCTATAGGAGAGGTCATTCTCCCCTTCCATCCAATCCTAGCCTATCAGGTCTCATCAGGACTGGCTGCATTGTCTTCCTCTGTGGCCTGGCAAGGCTGCTCCTCCCTCAGGGAGAGGTGATCAAAGAGCCAGCCACTGAGTTCATGTCAGAGACAGTCGCTGTTCCCCTTACTAGGGAACCCACTTGGATAGTGAGCTGTCATGGGCTACATCTGAGCAGGGATTCTAGGTTATCTCCATGAATGTACTTTGGTTGGAGTATCAGTCTCAGAAAATACCCCTGAGCCCAGATATTTTGGTTCTGTTGCTCTCCTTGTGGAGCTCCTGTCCTCTCCAGGTCTTACTAACTACCCCTTCTTTCATATGATTGCCTGCACTCTGCCCAAAGTTTGGTTATGAATGTCAGCATCTGCTTTGATACACTGCTAGGTAGAGTCTTTCAGAGGCCCTCAGTGGTAGGCTCCTGTCCTGTTTCTTGTTTTCTCTTTCTTCCAATATCCTTCCCCTTTGTCTTTCTAAATGAGAATTAATCCTCTTACACTGGGTCCTCCTTCTTGTTTAGCTTCTTTAGGTATACAGATTTTAGTATGGTTATGCTATCTTATCTTATTGGTCTAGTATCCACTTATAAGTGAGTATATACCATGTGTATGTTTCTGCTTCTGGGATATCTCACTCAGGATGATCTTTTCTAGATCCCCACCATTTGCCTGCAAATTTCATGATTTCCTTGTTAATTGCTGAGTAGTATTCAGTTGTGTAAAAGTACCACAATTCTGTACCCATTCTTCCTTTGATGGACATCTGGGTTGTTTCCAGGTTCTGGCTATTACAAATAAAGCTGCTATGAACATGGTTGAGCAAATGTCCTTGTTGTATACTTGAGCTTCTTTTGGATATATGCCTAGGAAAGGTATAGCTGGATCTTGAGAAAGCACTATTTCTAATTGTCTGAGAAAGCACCAGATTGATTTCCAAAGTGGTTGTACAAGTTTACATTCCCACCAACAATGGAGGAGGGTTCCCCTTTCTCCACTACCTTTCCAGCATGTGTTGTCACTTGAGTTTTTGATCTTGGCCATTCTGATGGGTGTAAGGTGAAATATCTGACAGAGGGCTAATATCCAGAATATATAAAGAACTAAGGAAATTGAAAAACAAAAAACCAAGTAATACAATTAAAAAATGGGGTACAGAGCTAAACAGAGAATTCTCTGTAGAGGAATATAAAATGGCAGAGAAACACTTAAGGAAATGCTCAATGTCCTTAGCCATCAGGGAGATGCAAATTTCAGGAACTTTTTTAAAAAATGAGTGAGCATGTCAATATGGCTAGATGTCTCCCTTGACTTATGAGAAAACCTAGGCTTTTTCATTTGAAATGTTTGCTATGACTATCCAATTGGTCTTAAATTAATTGTTCAGGCAGTAATTGAAATTGATATTATACAGTTTTGTTTTGTATGTTTTCTTTCTGCTAAAGAATAGAATACTTATGTCAAATAAAAGAGCTGTTTTTGAAATACTCTATCATACAAAAAGCAAAAATATCTTCTGGTGTCCAGAAGACATTTCCTTGTCTGTGGTTTTCATAATGATGACAAAAAGCATTTTACCACTTTTAACTTCATAGTGTGTGTTTTTCACTAGACACCAGTGAGGAAAAAATGTTATAATTTGCATGCCACTGCATCAGCTCATGGCTTTTTTGGAAGGGAATTACCACATAACATATGAGTGAATATAAAAAGGAAATAAAAAAGGAAAGAACATGACTGTTCTTGGGAATGGTGGAGGAGAAAGTTTATTGTAGATAAAAAGGAGAGCATAGCCAGAAGAAAAGATACCTGGGAGAGTCCAGAGTGAAGAGGACCAGATGGAGCCAGGCCATGTGAGGAGAGAGGGGAAAGGAAAGGGAAGAGGCAGACAGAGAGGACAGGAAGGTGAAGGGCAGATGGTAGGTCAGGTGTCCTAAAAGGCTGGATTATATAGGGAAGGGCAGCTGGGGTATGGGCAGCCCAGACTCTGGGATGAGATGTTTACGTTAGGGTGTAGGGCATGTCAGCCATACCCTTAACAGTTAGTGATTGACTCTGGGATTCTGGGATAATCTGGTAGTCAGGTCCACTGTTCTGACATGTTAATGGTACCCCAGTTATCCATTTGTCCTTTGTTCTGACTTTGAGACGTAACAATAAGAAGTTCAGTGTCCAAGTGGCCTCCATAGTAATGGGGACAGGGACTGTCTCTGATATGAACTGATTGGCCTGCTCTTTGATCACCTCCCCCTGAGGGGGGAGCAACCTTACCAGGCCACAGAAGAGGACAATGCAGCCACTCCTGATGAGACATGATAGATGAGGATCAGATGGAAGGGGAGACGGACCTCCCTTATCAGTGGACTGGGAGAGGGATATGGGTAGGGAAAAGGGAGGGTGGGATTGGGAGGGGAATGGGGGAGGTACGGGGGGATACAAAGTGAATAAACTGTAATTAATAAAAATAAAAATAATTAATAAAAAGATGCCATCCTAATAGGAGCTTGGAAGCAAATTGTACCAAGGGAGCTCCGTGGACTGTGCAGCCCTGCCTTAAGAGGTTTCAGAAGCGAAGAAAATTAGCAACTGAACTAGAGATTATTCTTGTGATGTTTTGGTACAGAATGTAGCTGCTTTCTGCCTCTGTCCTACGAATTTCCCTGAGGCTAAATTGAAAGTGATGGACTAGTGACTTTTGCTGGAGGAGATGTTTAAGATGAGCTAGTATTTCTCCATCGTTTGGAAATTGGCAATCACTCGTATGCATGCTCACAACGAAAAAGAGCAAGTGGGGTACAGCGAATATACATACAGAGTGTACAGTTTGAAAAGAAAGGAGCACCAGGAACTGGAGTCAAGGCTTGCGCAAAAAAATGCGAGAGATTAAAAGGAAGTTTTATTCAAATAAGGAGAAGGAAAACCCCTAGGGAAAGACACTCTTTAGCTAAGCTTACGTGTGAAAACAAAACAAAACAAAACAAAACAAAACAAAACTAACTTTTGGTCCTAAAAAGCAAATAAAGCCTGCATCAAACATGACTCAAGGAGGTAAAGGGCAGCTTACCCAAATAGGTAGCTGAACGTGCCGTCCCTGTGGCTTTAGAGTAATGAAGGATAAAGGAGTAAAGATTCTTCGGCAGTTGAGAGCAGCCCTTGAGTCTATGTGTGTAGCAGTCAAGTGTGTGCATGGAGATCTACTGTGTGAACCTGTGAAAGTAAAGCCTGGATTGTGTTGGGGACCCCAAAATATTAGTGGTGCCGGAGCGGTGGGGTATCTGCCAAAGAGAACTGCAGACCCAACCTAAGAGGGAAAAGTATGTCACATGCAGTGAAGATGGAAGGGTGGAATCATCTCACACTTTGACACCGTACCTGAAGCTACAAGACTCCTAGTTTGCCTTGTTTAATTTCGGTCTTGCTGTGAAAGTTCAGCACTTCATCATTATGCCCTTGTTCCTCCCATTTGGAGTGATTATATATGTTTTCTCTGCCACTGTATATTGGACTTCTGTAATTTGCTTTTTGATTTTAAAAGGCCTAGAATTAAGAGAGTTCCTTGAGTCTTAGTAAAGACTTTGATATTTATACTTTTAAACTGTGTTGAGATGTAAAAGATTATGTAGATTTTTGAAGTTGGACTGAATACAATTTGGAATGTAGATTCTACTTAAATATAGTTTAGACTGATTCATAAAAAGTGGAAGACTGTTTACTTTGAATTTTTTAACAAACTTCATTTAGGGTTATCAAATGTTTCTACCTCCTTTCCAACCCCCCAACGCTAGGTAGGAGGGAAAGAAGGTTAGTGGGGACAGGGTGTGGAGTTCTCTCTGACACTTCCCACTGAGTAGGCTCTTAGGGTTCTTTTGGGAGGCAATACCAATATCAGTTGTTCAGAAACCCAGAAGTCCAGGTGACCAGCAAATCAGCAAACAGCAAATGCAGCAGCAGGACATTCAGCAGCAAACAGTCCTCCTCCGGGCAGCCGCACCCTCTTCCTCTGGGCTGTCATATTTATACCCCTCAAAGTCCTCAGAATGCAGCTAATTCCACCAGACAAAGACCATGCTCTGCATGAGACACTTAACAGGTGTGGACAAACTGAACCCCCAACATGGAATTTTAACAAAACCATGTTTACATATCATAAACCAAAATGTCTACAACAGAAGACAGTGCAGAATCATTTAAGGAAAAAGAGACAAGTCCACAAATCAGCAAGTAGACAACCGTAGTAAAGATATTCTTCACCACTTGGTTGTGAACTGTTTTCAGAACTTACTAATGTAAATTCAGAATGTATAATCAAAAAAATTAAATTATTTTGTGTAGTTTCTAATTTTTATAGGTTACAGCGCAAAAGTGTATTTGAAAATGGAGAGGCAAACCAGTGTAAATATTAAAAACTATGATGTGCTCTGAAAGGAAGGTGATAAAATCTAAAGGGTATGGATCAAAACAATAACAGAACATTCATATTATTTTGAAATCTAATGGTATTTGAGTATGAAAGAAAAAGGAAAAGGAAAAAAAGCCAGCTAAAGTTAACAGAAGTTGGTATCATGTGTGACCAAGACTAAGGAAGGCATGAGAAAGGTTCTGAAACAGTTTTATTAGAAATACCTAATATTATTTGAATAAAATAGGGTCATTAGAAGAAAAATTTTCTGTGAAAAAATTTGGCATTTTCTTATATCTTAATTTAACTTAATAGTTTCTTGCTGTAATTATTATGTTGTGATGGTTAATATAGATATAGTGTTTATATTTTTACATCTATCTATCTATCTATCTATCTATCTATCTATCTATTTATCTATCTATCTATCTTTCTATCACCTACCTACCTACTTACCTACCTACCTACATACATACATATAAGCCGATGTGTGCTGCCTGTGGCTGTAAGCACGCAAGCCATAGCATGCATGTGCAGGTCGGGAAGTCAGTTTTCTCCCTGACACTGTAGGTGCCTAGGACCGTATTAATGGCATCAGCCTCAGTAGCAAGCAAGCTTCTATTTTCAGTGTGTACTTTTATTTTGAGAAACCAGCTTCTTAAAACAGAAACTCCAGATCCTTTACAGAATGAAAAGATTATAATCTACCAACGAAGAACTCTTCTGTTATGGATTCTGTTTTCTAATGTCCTATGACAGATGTACGTTCATGTGCTCAGCATTTTTACTTAGACATTGGAATAATATCAGCAACTGAAAAGAAAAGCAAGATGAATTTCGATACTCATTTTCAATGCTATCTCTGCATCATTGGTTAGATTGCACACGTCTGTTGTAGTCTTAGTATTACCATCACACAACAAAGCCACTGCAGGTAGTCAACACAAATGTTCTGAAAAACTGTAAAAATACGTGTTTAACGACACTATGTTCTTTTAAAGCTAGTTACTAAATATTTTATGGTTCCTGGGTGTAATACTAGTAACCATGGAAACACACAAAGCTTTGTGATTGAATAGGATTTAAAATATCCATGTCAAAGCAGAAACACCCTGGCAGCTGTAGGAGTATTTCCATTGCTTCAGATTTTGATTCGATGGTACTGTTTGGAGAATCTGACACATGAACATTGAAACTGAAGAATCTTTAGGGCTGGCACGATGGCTCAACAGTAAAGATGCTAGCCACTCAAGTCGTATCTACCTGAGTTTGACTCCTGGAACAATGATAAGCAAAATTAACAACAAAAACCTCAAATTAAAATATTCTTAGTATTGATTTTTTTTTTGCATGTGTGTTTTGCTGGTGTGTGTGTGTGATTGCCCATGCATGTATGCTGAGACCAGACGAGATGTTGCATGTGCGTGTTGAGGCCAGATGTTGGGTATCTTACTCTATTACTTTCTACCTTATGCATTTACTTTGAGGTAGAGTTTCTCACTGAACCTCAAATTAAGCATTTCAGCCAGACTGGATGGCTAGGGGCCATGTGGGGCCCACCTCCCTCTAATCACCCAGTGTTCTGGGGGTACAGATCTGTGTTGCCTTCCTTAGTGTCAACAGAGTTGCTCATTCTTGCTAGCAAACACTTCACTCACCTATCCATCTCCCTTGCTAGTTTTAAAATTCTTAAGAAACAACCCAATACTTTATAAATTTCTCAGTCATCGTCGGTTTAGTAGAGGCTCAGGAAAAATATGAAATTTCAGATTTTGCGTAAAGTACGGGGAACTCACATGTCCCTTTTGATTTCATACTCTAGGCCATTTTCTTTTGCTCTACGTTCGCAAGCTAACAGAGAGCTTATCTTTTGTAAGGCTGTTTTGAACTCAAAGTGGTTATGTTATTTTGATTCTCTTCCCAAGTTCACCATGAGTACAGCATATTGCTAGTGTTCTTTATAGAAGTATATATATATATATATATATAATTTAATTCATATGATTTAACTATTTAACGATAAAATTGCACAATTTTTAATGCTCGAGTATACTTAAAATTCAATGTTTTCTTTAACTTTGCAATTGCATATTTATTTTTATTAAAATTTATAAACTCATATGTGTTAATAGCCTAAAATATAAACTTATGGTGTGGAGTTTGAAGGCAAAAGAAAAGCCCCTTAGTGCTGTTTGCTCATTAGCAGGAACAGTTTCTCAGAAAACAGGTCTGTGGACTCTTTCATCTACTTGCTGTGCTATTTATATATTCATGTCTAGACAACAATCTCGAGTTTGTGGTGGTTTTGATAAGGTTTGTTTCAAATAAAGGTGGTTTATGTTAAGTTAAAACTTCTCTCACGGAATGGATGAATAGCCCACAGAAGTTATGGAGATCTGCGCTAGGATAAAACACAGCAGCTCTGATAAGCGTGCTCTTCACAGCAGATGACCCATTATACTTCGAGCTTGCAGAAAGAAAATTAGGGGGTAGAAAAGGTCTCTGGTTGTGCCTGATGCATGACACAGGGATCCAGCACCTGTGTCATTAGAAACTAGTCATGTGACCACACTTAGGAGTAAGTGAAGTAGTGCAATATAGCTGTACCTGCACAGTCCACCTCAGCTGTAGAAAGGCTGGGTGAAATATTAGGCAGGAAGAGCTAGCCGTTCCCGGCGCTCCTTATACTTAGCCTTGTTCTTGAAGATGGTCTCCGTAGCTTTAATTTACAAAGCTACATAGAAATGTCTGTACCCCTCACATCTCTTGCCTTGCTCTCCCTCCCCTGTTTTGCTTCTTTATGGTTCTGGGTTAATGTGTTCAACAGTCTCTCTGCTTTTTACAGATCAAATATTGGTCACAGGTATTTTAGGTAGCTTACATTTCCCTTTTAATACAACTTTTTGTTTTTGCTAGAGATAAAACTGTCCTTGACTTTTTCATTTACTGATTTCCCCACCTAGAATTAATTTATATCAAAACTTTGCGTTCAAAGTGTAAAAGTCTCTCAGGACTACCCAGCATGTCCAAACAATGTCCGTACTTCTCCCTGCCCCGCACTAAAATCCGTCCCTGCTGGCACAGCCTCCAGGCTTCTGTGCTTCCTGCTCTCCAGGCTTCTTTAGAAAAACCTCGGGATTTCCTGCCTGTCTCCTGTGAAGGGTACCCAGTTTTGCTTGGGAAGATCATCAGACTCTGCCAAGGGCCTTCTGTTCCTTTCTAGAACTCAATCGTGGAAGATGGAGTTTTCGACAGCTCTTTCCTTTCATTAAAAGCCAGAAGGATGGAAACAGTGGTCAAATATTAGTCCCTGGGAAAGCTTGGATCTCTTTTTCTCTTGCCTCTATCTCATACAAAAGTCAAGATTTTGCAGAAATTCAGATTTCTCTTTAATGAGAAATTGGTTTTGCAAGGCTCCAAGCACACGCTTGTGAAGCTTACAGTCGGATGGTCTGTGGCTGCTCAAGCTAGCAAGGCCCCTGCTTCTTCCAACCCCCAAGAAGCGGCCTTTGTATCGCTCTTCAGTTACTGCGGGCTCAGTGGGACTGTGTGCCACACAGATGATAAGTAGCGCTCTGTGAGATAAGAGGTGACTAAATAGGATTAGTGTACCCTACCAGGCATAATCAATCATTTCAGGTGGAAAACTCATTTCTATTTGACTGACTAAAACTACAATGACAGCAGTTTGCTCAATGATACGGCAAATGGTGGTTTTTTTTTTTTTTTTTTTTTTTTTTGAGGGACAGTACAATTGTCACAAGTGACTAATTTATTTTTTGTGCATTTACTTTATTATGAAAGCTTTAACTCTTCAAATCTCCATCTCACAGACATTTTAGAATGACCCCACACTTGCACCCACACTTAATATTTTTAGTGGAGTTTCTTTCACAACTTGAAGTAACAATTTACTGTGAGTTTATCCTGCCTAAAGATGTGATACTGGTTTTGCCTTGAGGTTTGTATAGAATAAACTGGTGTCATTTTAAGTGGCTTTGTTTTGTGTGTTCTAAGCAAGGGTATCTCCTATGGGGTGTATGAAAATATTCTAAGAAAAATATGATTTCAATGTAAAATATTTTGGCAAAATTTCTGCAAATAGCTGTAAAAAAAAACCAAAACAAAACACAACCCTCTGACAGAGGACTGCACAACCCACTAAGGACTTCTCTATGGGCACCTATGTAATTATTTTACACAGTGGCGTGACCTGTCAGCACAGCGGGTTTGACACAGAGAATGTGGTGATCAATGTCATTCAGGATCTGCTTTCAGCCAAGCACTGATTGCTGAATAGATAGCCACTTGTCCACTGGTGAGCACTCTCATTAATGACACGAAGGCTGTGTCCCCAGCTGAAAGAACTGTGGAAAGAAGGTTGCTAAGCAGCAAGCCAACTCTCAGCAAATGACAACATCCATTCAAAGATACCGGGACAACCACAGGGGCCTGCAGGGACAGCTAGAGTCAGCCCCAATTCTGTTACTTCTGTTTTATATAGTTCTTCAAGATAATGTTCTGGTTGCTTATTTTGAAATACTTTGTACGTTGTGATCATTTGTGACGTAAACTTAATACCATCCTTGTAGTCCTGTTTAAAAGTATCATGCATCTTCACAATTCACGATGGAGATGACGGGAAATAATGGTAAAAGGGAGAGTGGAACCATTAGTGCCAACTCGCCATTGATGCAGCTTGTGGGAGAATTGACCTGTGGGTGACTGCCACAGTAGCACCATGAAAGCATAGCAAGCACAGTACAGGTCAGACGTAAAGAAAACCTGTTTACTTTTGTTCGTATGTCTGAATGACTGGCAAATTGTCTCCCACTGAGGAAGATAAGCGTCCCAGCCTTCAACAAGGAGTCTAAACAAATATGGTACTTAGACGAAGAGCAAGCTGCACAGGAGCCACATGGCAGCTGACTGTTCACTCTTACTTAGTGCACTAACTGTCTTCCTGGAAGGAGGCTTGTTGATAGAATTCACTGTCATGAAAACACAATAGCCTAGTCCATGAAGAGTCCTAAGGACATCCAGTCACACCAAAGCAGTGTGCAGAAAAGCCTTGAGTTCGCCATTGTCCTGTGGTGGCATCATTGCTCCCCATAAATGTTCACATAGCCATGTGTCGCGTCCTGAGACTGAATCTCTTATTCAGTTTTCACATTTTGATACTGAGACTGTGAAACTATAATTACCCAGTTTTAGGCTTGATCCCTAAATCTTCAACTTTAACTTCTAAAATGAGAACTTTTCCTAATGCTCACTTTCCAAATAGTTTAGCATCTGAGTTTTCAGAAAGGAAGATTAGAAAATTTGATGCATGTTTTATTATTTATACATCAATTTGAGAAAAATTCCCCTTTTCAGTACTGAATCTTCCAGTCTGTGGAAAAACCTTGTACTTATATTTATTTAAACACTTCAAACCTCTAACTGTAGTGAACAGTTTTCTAAAGGATGATTTTAACATCTTTATTGGAATTCTAGGTATTTAATGCATTAATGCTACTAAAAGTGGTATCTATAAATACAGTATATTTTATAATTGCTGCTATACAGAAAGGCAATTGATTTTGTTTTGTTTTTTCCTAGAAAAATTATATCTAGCATTTGATAAACTCAGTAATTCAAATAATGTATTTTTAATTGTCTAGGTTTTCCCTAGGCATACTCATTTCTTCCATCATGTTGAGCATTTTATTTTTCCAGCTCTTCCTCCTAGCATTATTATGCAGGATTTTAATGGTGATGATATGTTGCTTTTCCAGACAGGAAAAATTTTTTACCATCTATGAATGTTAAAAAGTTAGTGTAAAATTTTAATTATAACTTTGTCAGATAGCTGGCCTTTCTGAAATTCCTTTGTAAAGATATTTGGTTGAGATGGTATAGAGGATTATTCCCATATGTCATTTCACACCTCCCTCATTTACGTAGATTAGGGCAAACATCCATGTCCTAGCTGCATTTGAACGTAGGTACGAAGGGCCCGAGTGCCACGGTCCCTGGGCAGGTGTGTGCACGGACGCTTCACCTGTTCCCTGTGATGCACACTTAAGCTTAGCTCGACTATTAGACGTGGGATCTTGAGCGTACCTGAGCATGCTGCTATGGCTAGCCCAAGTCTCTAGACTGACAACTTGACTAGCCTCACATTAGTGGATACACTGAAACAGCAACAAAACACGGATACATTTCATAGGAAAACACAAGCTTTCTCCAATGCATGTGAAGTATGCCTCAAAAATATAAGCCCTGTGACTGGAGATACAGCTTGGTAGGTAAAGCACTTGTCAGGGAAATGTGAGGATTTAAATTCAAATTCCCAGAACCCCTCGGCAAAGCTGAATTGTCTACCTGTCCAGCTCCTACAGGGAGATGGGAAGAAAGATGAGAGAATCCGTGCTAGCGTGGCTGTCAGCAAGCCTGACGTACACAGTGGAAAACAAGAGACTGTGCCTCAAACAAAGTGGAAAGTGAGGTGTGAGGGCTGACACCCAGAGTTGTCACCTATGAAAATTACAGCACATGCATGCCTGTGCTCTTCCCTTCTCTGTGCAAGTGTGAGGGGGATTGGTTTTATCATTATTGCTATTATCACAATTTACTCACAGTTGTAGTCCCCTCTCTCAACTCTTCCCAGTCTCACCCCCCCTCCATCTTCTTCCCCTACCACTCCTCCTAGTCCACTGATAGGGGAAGTCCTCCCCCCCCCTACTGTTTGACCCTAGCCTATCAGGTCCCATCAGGCCTTCCTGGATCCTCTTTCTCTGTGGGCTGGCTGGCCATGTCATCCCACCAAGGAGAAGTGATCAAGGAGCAGGTAACTGAGTTCGTGTCAGAGACTATCTCCAACCCTTACTAGAAGACTCACATGGAGACCTACGTGTCTATGGGTTACATCTGAGCAGGGGTTCTAGGTCTTCTCCATGCATGTCCCAGGTTTTTGGTATTTGTTGGATTAATTGTGGGGTTCCTGTCCCCAAATTTGCAGGAAAATGGGTGGAACTAGAAAAGATCATCTTGAGTGAGGTAACCCAGAAGCAGAAAGACACACATGGTGTATACTCACTTGTAAATGGATATTAGCCATATGATATTGGATAGACATATTAAAATCTACAGACCTAAAGATGTTAAACAACAAGGAGACTCCTAAGGAAGATATTTAAGTCTCATTCAGAAGGGAAAACAGGACAGACACCGGAAGCGGAAGAAGAGAGGGAGCAGGAGGGGAGCCTAGATGTTCTATAAAAGACTCTACCCAGCAGGGTATTGAAGCAGATGCAGAGACTCACAGTCGAACTCTGGAGAGAGGGCAGGGAGTCTTATGGAAGAAAGGGGAAATAGAAGGACCAGGATTGATTTTTAAAAGCACAGGCCCTATCTCTCCTATGATATGGCTATAGGGTTATTTTTCTGATTGCCATGCTGTTCTTTGTACTTTGCCCTTCCAGTCCCTGAACTAATCAGTGAGCATTTATTACAAGCAGGCATGGCACTGACTTTTGACTTTTAAAGATGTTTTATGAAATATAGTGTTTTGGTACATTTTACTATTTACAAATTTAATGAAGCAAATGAACATTTTAAAGTAATGGCAAGTTATATTTGGTCATAATTATGTTATTATCTTTTTCTTATTCTCTGTGTCTTTCAAGGAATTTCTGGTACTCTTTTAACTTTTCAATATTCCTGAAGTGAAAATTAATTAACAAAGGCCATCTATTTTCACACCATACTAATTTATTTCCTTTTATTTCTTTTTAATTTGACACTTGAAAATGCGATTGAAGTCCATTAATACATGATTGCGATGGGCATGTCTTTAATGCCTCATAGTACAATCAGTACTTTTTCCCCGACGATACTTAAGAATATCCCTTTATTTTCATGTTCTTCAACTGTAAAGGATGAAGATAATTGCCCACAAGACAGTAAAACTGCTCTGAAATTAGAGGAGTTAGCAATTGATTTTTTTCTTAGAAATAATTGTTTTCCCAAAACATACAATGTTGAAACAGTAGAAAATTAGAGTTTGAAGATACATTAAGCCTTTTGAAGTTCAGCTAAGGAACCTTCTGTTCTTTCAGTGTTGAATTTTTTTTTTAAGTTGCATTTGTGTTTTCCACAGCCATATACCTGGCTTGATTTACTGGCTTGCTCAGACAGAAATAGAAAGTGCTTGTAAATAGATGGTATCTGAACTATCAAATTCTGTGAGCTTTTAGTTAATTTATAAATATTTTGTATGTAAGAAGACAATTAACGTACTTGCAATGAATGTATATAATAAATTTTAAGTAACATTTTATATTTTCAAAAAACATTTGAAATATTTCAAGAACAGAATGTGAAGGAAAAAGCAATTGATTTTTATTACAACTTGATCTCCACACACTTTGAAACTACTATTATTTTGAGAAATAAGAAAAAAATGTTCTGGATGATTAAGTAATTGTCCAAAATGCTAGTGTCAGGTGTGTGTACGTAAGTTGGGATGTTGGCCTCAGCATGTCCTGTTAATCTTGCTTAGGTTAGGGTCATCTGATTTAAATTCTTTTAGAAATAATGGCTGAATCAATGAATAAACAAACACACAAAATTCATTTGTCAGAGGGAAAGATAGTTTGTCAGGCTCTTTTATGATTGAATATTTAACAACTATCAAACATTATTAAAGCATATTTGAAGAATCTTCGTAAAGTATTTTATGTCACATTTCTGAATAAAATCATCCATTCCTCTTACTAGTGTGTTGTCCCCTGCACCAAAATACCTTTTTTTTCCATGAGAAAGTGTA
Source organism: Rhombomys opimus (assembly GCA_010120015.1). Classification (NCBI taxonomy): domain Eukaryota; kingdom Metazoa; phylum Chordata; class Mammalia; order Rodentia; family Muridae; genus Rhombomys; species Rhombomys opimus. The sequence goes on along the minus strand of REGO01000500.1, from coordinate 643,593 downwards.
TCCAAATGTCACATGCTTATAGCAGTTACCTATCTTAGCCTCTCCTGTGAAATCCCACAAAAAGGAAAATATCAGTTTTAGATGCCCTATTTCCTAGGATTGAGTAAATTCAGAAACTGATTTCCACTCCATGCTATATATGACTTAATGGTGAGTTTGATTCCCAGGACTCAAAACAGGAAACCCACAACCTCCTCTTACCCCAGCTACAGAGGATCTAACCTTTTCTTCTGGTGTGTGTGGCCACCATTGGATTCTGATAGTTCACACACTATGCTCTTGATGGCTGCAGCCAATATCCTTCTGAAGAGAACTGTCTTTCCCTTCTGCCTACAGCTTTCCTTTACATATGGTCCACATTCTGGAAATCTTAACTCCCAGAGTTTCCAATAAAGTCTTGACGTTGCTCTCACAGCTTCACGTATTACTTGGAGACAGTCCACAGGGACCATAACTGTACCTCAGAAGACATTCAGTGTCTTCTCAGCTTTTCCTTTGAAATCTGGGTGGAAGGGTCCATGAGTCCTGCTGTAGTTTCTGAGTTCTTAGCAAAACACTTCTCTATGTAGTTCTGTAGAAGAGGTGTGCTACAAGCTGTGCTGTGTTGCCGAGGGAAAGTCGGTGTTTCTGCTGTTTCAGCCCTGGGCCTGTAACATGCTGAGGTCTTGCTGGCTCCTAAGGTGTCCAATATCTTTTTCATTTTAAAACTATACATTTTCTGTCCCAAGCACATTCTTTTAAAATTTCTACTTTGCTTTTGCTTTGAATTCTTAGGATAAACTTGTTTGAAAGCAGACCGTAATACCCATGCAACAGCCTAAATGCTGAGCTGACTCTCAGAATTTCCTTCAGTGTGAGTACAATGGTTATGGATTTCATTTCATAAATACTTATTATGCCTGACTATTTTTAAGCCTTTTAAACCCATATGTTGTGATTTTGTTTTAGTGACTTTTGTGTGGCTGTCACTTCAAGTAGTTTTTCTGCATTAATCCAATTATTTCCAGGTTTAAAAATCCCAATGAAATTTCTGATAGTTTGACATACTTCTTAAACTTCCAGTCGCTGTGTTGATTTCATCGGGGGCATTGTTCTCACCTGCTAGCATGCTTTCTATTGCTTTCATTATGATATTAATAACGGGTCAAATATAGCTCTAGTTTTTCTGACTCATCATTGTTTATCCTTGATTCTTTGTTTTTTGTAATGTATGATAAAGTGATATTACATGTAATTGCAGGATTATGTTTGGACAGAAGCTTATCAGTTTATATAGACTGGGCCAATATAATCAGGAAATGAGTTCAGTATTTTGTTTGCACACCCTGTAGTTACTTTCAGTATTATACTGCCTGCAAATTCTACTAGTATCTCGTAGAGTTGTTCCTTTTGTCAATGCTCTTATTTCCCCTTCAGCTTTAAATACACACATTCGCGGTGTACATAGAGAGTGGCATTTTTGTCTCATGTTCTTATACTTCCCTATCAGAAGAGGCTGTTACTCTTTCATATTTGTTGTTGGCACAAGTGATGGGAATTGTCATGATCATTCTCCCTGTTGTGCTGGACCAGTTTGTGTTAGGCAGGTCCCATGTAACCAAGCCTTTGAACTGGGACTTTCTTAGAGGTGGTAGCCCTAACCTAGGGGCAGAGTATATAAATATAAGATATAGCTGGGTGTGGTAGCCCACACCTTTAATCCCAGCACTCAGGTAGGCAGAGGGAGGCAGATCTGTGAATTCAAGGTCATCCTAGTCTACAAAGGGGGTTCATGACAGCCAAAGCTACACAGAGAAACCCTGTCTCAATAAAACAAAACAAAACAAAACAAAAAGTAATATGTTGTTGTGCATAAATAATGTGAGCGTTGGGCTATAAAATGTTTATTCTAGCCCTAAGATTATCAGGGCTGTATTTTCTAACTCCCTATCATAAATAATAACACACAGACACTTGTTAGATTTTATAATTGCTTTATTTACCTTGGGCCAGGCAGATATTTCTCCCGCACTGTCCCAACAACCTCACCATTCATCTCCCAGCCCCTGTCCAATGCCATCTGGTCTACCTTCCATCCATAATCCCATGTAGCTGCTTGTCTGGGCCCTTTCACACCATTATTGGATTCCTTCTTCTTGGTCCATGTACTGGTTTTATCTCCAACTAACCCATCCTGGCAACCTCCTTCCTCCTCTCTTCCCATCTGTCTGTCTCCCATGATTCTCTCATTCCCCCAAGCCTAGGAACCTTAGCCATGCATATCCCATTTTACACTGCCCAGGTATAGGCCATTTAATCAACCCATCAGGCATATCTTAGGCAGGTTTACAAAACAAGGATAGGTGTAACCAGATCATGAGGGCCAGTAACACACATCAGACCAACATCCAACAGTAATATATATTTACAAAGTATTTATATAATAAATTATTTATATACAATTATATTAAAAATATGTTTATATATTTGAATGTACAAAATTATATAAATATATTCACAAATAAATATGTATTTATAAATATAAACATTTATATAAATACATATGCATATCTCTAATAATTACAATGTATTTCTTACTAGGGTTGGAATATTTTATCTTCTTGCTATTGTGTTCGGTGACCATGGGGTCTCATCTGCCTCCTGTCTCCTGCCTCCTGGAAACTATGGTGTTTATTGCCTTTCCTTGAGTGGCTTAATTTTTGACTCATAGTAGAGATTAGACAGGAGGATCCAGGCTTCTTGCCTTTACCCAGTGGTTGCTCCTCCTCTTTTTTAGCTGTGTCAGTGAGGGAATAAGTTTTCCATTCTTCTGTCCACCCTTGAGTTCCTCTCCTATGGTCCTGGTAAAGTCAGAGGGGACAAGTTGAGAATGGCTCTGAGTGACATTTCATTAGCTCTCACCATGCTCCCCTTGGCTTGTGCTCCTCTTTCTTGGAGACAGGGGGCCCCGCCTGTTCTCAGCTACCCCTGTAACATTGTAACATTAGGGGTTCTGATACATACGAACGTTGTTATACTTCTAAATACTTTATAGCTCTTTGGTTGTTCGATGGTGAGTGGAATTCTCTCCAGCTTTTTACTTGTCTAGCAGAATGGGTTGTGAATAGAAAAAGAGAGTATTTGAGCAAAAATAGCTGAGCTCGAAGTATAGTATAAATTATAATGAAATAAAATGGAGATAATACTGAAGTGAGGTTATAGATATTTGGAGGCTGATCTTGTGATATATTATCTCTTGAGCAATGCAAATATTATAAAGTTGTTTTTGTTAATGACCATAACATTTAGAAATGATGCTTTCATGAAATGTGAAGGAATTCATTAAATTATGGGATTATATTTACTAAAAATGCAAATTATCAAATTAATGTTAGTTCATAAAACAAATTGCTATAATTCTCCTGGTAGGTATTTGTTTTATAGATAATTTCTAAGGAATTGTAAATCAGATCTTATACAAAGGAAATAATTATCACCTGCATTTGGATGTTTCAGTGCATTTAATAAAAATTCAGTTTAAATTGCTTTAGATAGAAAAATGAATGATGCAAAATGAATAAAGCCAGTAAATTTGAGTGATAGTTTTACAGTACTCATGTCTCTAGAAAGTATCTCCTGGTTGAATCACTGTCACCAAAGAGATAGAGTATGCTTCCTTAATTTGAATTAAACTTTGGGATCTTTCCTGCAAGTGTCAGTGAATTCAAACTTCCTCAGATTAAAAATAATCTTCAAATAACTTGTGGAGGTGACTAGCAAGCAGTGAAATGAAAACTAGTGAGGTAATTCTGAAAATTCCTTCTACACAGTTCTGAGTCCTCAGCAGATGTTAAGTCCCAAACTAGAGACACCAGGGATTTAGATGACAGGGAGAACAGTTTGCTTCCACTTCCAAAGCTAGATTAAAACATGGCAATATATGGAAGAATAGAAGGAAGAATTTTTTAAACATATGTTGTAAAACTGTTGAAGGTTCTTTAAAAAAACAAATTAAAAGTTTATTATTATTTTTTTAATTATTTTTTTATTAATTATACTTTATTCACTTTGTATCCCCCCATAAGCTCCTCCCTCCTCCCCTCCTGATTCCACCCTCCCTCCCCTTTCTTCACACATGCCCCTCCCCAAGTCCACTGATAGGGGTGGTCCTCTTCTCCCTCCTTCTGGTCTTAGTCTATCAGATCACATCAGGAGTGGCTGCATTGTCATTTTCTGTGGCCTGGTAAGACTGCTCTCCCCTCAGGGGGAGGTGATCAAAGAGCAGGCTAATCAGATTATGTCAGAGGCACGTAAAATGTAGTTCAAAGTTTAAGATGTTTTCTGAGACCCATACCCTTTGTATCTTTCATTCAGCTTTACTGCCACTTCACTTTGTTATAAATAGATTATTTTCAAATATAATATATCATGATTATCCTCTCTTCACTCCTTCCAGTTCCTTCCTACCTTCCCTCCAATCCAAATCAACTCCCTTTCTGTCTTTCATTAGAAAACAACAGGCTTCTAAGAGATAGCAATCAAACATGACAAAAGAAAATATAATAATAGCTGAGCAGTAGTCCATTGTGAAAATGTACCGTATATTTTCTATCTATTCTTCAGTCAAAGGAAAATGAGATTGTTTCCAGTTTCAGGCTATTATGAATATAGCTGCTATGAGCATAGCTGAACAAGTGTCCTTATGGTATGGTGGAACATCTTTTGGGTATATGACCAAGAATGGTATAGTTGGGTCTTCAGCTAGATCTATTTTCAGTTTTCTGAGAAACCTCCAGAGTAATTTCCATAGTGTTTGTACAAAGACAGCTGTGTAGGAGACAGAGGAGGGGTAAGGAGGGTAACAGGGGTGTGACCAGGTGTGGGAGAGGAGGGAAGGGGAGAAGGAGGGTAGAACCCAGAGAGAGAACAGAACTAGTTTGGGGAGCATTTCTAAGATACCAGGAGAGTTATCTCTTACTCAGATTTTTTTTTTTTTTTTTATGATGTTCATTTTGTTTGTTTGTTTTGCTATCTAAACAAGCAGGTCTAGCCTACCTTTAGTTTGATTGGTCCAAGCAATGTTTATGGTTAGTGCCAGCTGTGCTTATGGTTGGGGAAGTTCTAGGAACAAGGCCACAGAGTTTGCTAAACATAAAAATAGTTTTTGTCAAACTGACCTTGTACAGAGATTCCTTTTTTTTTTTTTCCTCCCTGTATCAGCAACAAGCTGAGATAGACCTCTGTTAGGTTTTAAATAGAAATGACTATAGTTATGTTACCCAAAAGGAGCAGGACCCATCACTCTCTCCACATAATATCTGGCCAACTGTCTCTGCATCTGTTCCCATCTGCTTTTGGAAGAAGCCTCTCTGATGACTGGGTAAGACACAGACCTATGAGTATAGCAAAATAGCATTAAAAATCATTTTATTTAGTTTTGGTTTGTTTGTTTTGATTTTTTTTTGTTTGTATAAAGCCAGTTGTGTTTGGTTTTACCCTAAGAATCTTGGCTATCTCATCTCTGTTTCTTGGTTATCCAAGCAATGTGGGTTTCTTTTCATTGCCTGGGCCTTAAGTCAAATCGGACATTGGTTGGCTACTCCACAAGTCTGTACCATCATTGCTCTAGCATATTCTGAAGTCAGAACACATTGTTTGTCCGAGATTCTATGGCTGGGTTAGTGTATGCTTTTCTCCTTCAGTAGCCTGTGGAGTACCTTCCCACGCCAAACATACAGGTACACAGGGGTGAAGGCTCCATGTAGGCACCAGCTCTACTTCTCTATGTTCGATGAGCTGTGTGGATGCTGTTGTGAGCAAGGAGGCCCTGTTGTCACTTTGTAGGAAGCAACTTTTTGCCTTAGCATTAGCCTAGGTGGCTTGGGAATTTCCATAGGATTTCCCTCAGGCAACAATTCAATTGAATGCAACCTATATTTGCCACTGAATGGCTTGCCTGGCTATACAAAATGGCCAGTTAAGTCTTTGTATCCCCTGTTCTAAGAGTCTGCATTTTGATTTTTGGTTTGTTTGTTTTTGTTTTTATTTTTTGTTTGTGTAAAGCCAGTTGTGCTTGGTTTTACCCTAGGAGTCTGGGGTATCTAGTCTCTGGTTCTTGGTTACCCAAGCAATGCCCAACCTTCATAGATTCTAGGAATTTTCTGTTGCACCATGTTTACATACAACCCCCAAATGCCCACCCCCAATTCCAGCCATCTCCTCCTGCATTCTCTCCTTCCATACCACCTCCCTCCACACATGATCCCTCCTGCTTTCTTGCCCACCTGCCCCCTGTTCGCCTGTAAAGTATATTCAATTTCCTCTTCCCAGGGAAATTCATGGCTCCCTGCAGACTCCTCCTCCTTACCTAACCTCTCTGCATCTACAGATTATTGCTTGGTTATAAATTTACATAATGGCTAATATCCATTCAAGTGTGAATACGTACCATGCCATAGTTGTCTTTCTGGGTCTAGGTTGCCTCACTCAAGATGATTTTTTTCTAGTTCCATCCATTTGCCTGAAAGTTTCATGATATCATTTTTTAACAGCTGAGTAATACTCCATTGTGAAATTTACATTTTCTTTATCCATTCTTCTGTTGTGGGGGAAATCTAGGTTGTTTCCAATTTCTAGCTATTATGAATAGAGCCTTAAAGAACACGTTGAGCAAATGGGTATATGCCTACAAATGGTATACCTGGATCTTGAGGTAGATCAATTCCTTCTTCCTGAGGAAATACCAGGGAACTCCTACAGCTGATAAACACCTTCAGCAAAGTGGCAGGTTACAAAATTAACTCAAAAAAATCAGTATCCTTCCTGTATACAAAAGACAAAAGGGCTGAGAGAGAAATTGAGGAAATAACACCCTTCACAATAGTCACAATAGCCACAAAAGACCTTGGTGTAACCCTAACCAAGCAAGTCAAAGACTTGTATGAAAAAAATTTCAACTCTCTGAAGAAAGAATTAGAAGAAGATATCAGAAGATGGAAAGATCTCCCATGCTCATGGCTTGGCAGGATTAACATAGTAAAAATGGCCATCTTACCAAAAGCAATCTACAGATTCAATGCAATTCCCATCAAATTACCAACACAATTCTTTACAGACCTGGAAAGAAAAATTCTCAACTTCATATGGAATAACAAGAAACCCAGAATTGCTAAAACAATCATCTATAATAAAAGATTTTCTGGAGGTATCTCCATCCCTGATCTCAAGCTGTACTATAGAGCAAAAGTAATTAAAAACTGCATGGTACTGGCATAGAAAAGACTGGTGGATCAATGGAACTGAATAGAAGACTCAGAAATAAACCCACACACTTATGGACACCTGATCTTTGACAAAGATGCCAAAACATACAATGGAAAAAAGATAGCATCTTCAACAAATGGTGCTGGTCTAACTGGATGTCGACATGTAGAAAAATGCAAATAGATCCATACTTATCACCCTGCACAAAACTGAAGTCCAAGTGGATCAAAGACCTCAACATAATACCAGACACATTAAATCGGTTAGAAGAAAAAGTGGGGAAGACCCTAGAACTCATTGGTACAGGAGACAACTTCCTGAACAGAACACCAACAGCACAGGCTCTAAGATCAACAATCAATAAATGGGACCTCATGAAACTGTACTCCATTTTTAAATTAGGTAATTTGCTTTTTTAATATCTAGTTTCTTGAGTTCTTTCTATGTTTTGAATATGACTCTTCTATCACATGTGGAGTTAGTAAAAATCTTTTCCAGTTCTCTAGGCTGTAGCTTTGTTTGATTGATGGTGTCTTTTGCTTTAACTTACAGAAGGTTTTTATTTTCATAATGTCCCATATAATTATTGTTGATCATAATGACTGTGCTGTTGTTGTCTGGTTCAGAAAGCAATCTTCTTTCCCATATTCAAGGCTCTTCCCCACCTTATCTTCTCTCAGGTTCAGTGTATCTGGTTTTATGCTGAGGTTTTTAATATTCATGGACTTGAGTTTTGCACAGGGTGATTAATATGGATCTGTTTGTATTCTTCTACATGCAGACATCCAGTTTGACAAGAATCATTTGTTGAAGATACTTTTTTCCCAGTGTGTTTTCCTGGCTTCTTTATCAGATGTCCATATTTGTTTGGGTTTATGACTAGGTTGTCAATTCAATTCCATTCATCAGTATATCTATTTCATGGCAATACAATGTGGTTTATTATTATAGCTCTGTAGTACAACTTGAAATCTGGTATGGGATAACTCTAGTAGTTCTTTTATGGTTCAGGATTGTTTTAGCTATTCTTTGTTTCTCAACCCCCCGCATTTGAAGAGAATTGTTCTTTAAATATCTGTAAAGGAGTGTATTGGCATTTTGATTGGGATTATATTGAATCTGTAGCATAACCATTTTCACATGTTAATTCTACAAATCCCTGAGCATGGGAGAACTTTCATCTTAGGATATCTTCTTCAATTTCTTTATTCAAAGACTTGAATGTTTTATCACACAAGTCTTTCATTTGCTTGGTTAGAATTAACTGAAGGATATTTTATATTGTTTGTGACTATTGTGAAAAGTATTGTTTCTCTGATTTATTTTTGTCCCTTTGTCATTTGTAAATAGGAGCACTACTGATTATTTTGAGTTAATATTCTATTCAGCTATGTCCCTGAAAGTGTATATCATTTGTTAGAGATCTTGTTGTTATCTGCCTACTGGCTTTCTTGGAAGGTTCTTGTATTGAAAGAGATTTTCAGAATTTTAAATTGAAGCTTTGAATTATTTTAAAGCTCATTGTGTTCAATTTTCTAATTTTCCAGTTTGGGTAAAAGATCAGAGATGCTAAGGGACTTGACAAAACCCAGAGATAGGCAGCAGATGGCAAAACTAGGAAGAACACACAATTTCTGTGACTTTGAGTTCATGTTTCTTTTCAGTATTCTATATTTATTTTAAAAAAAAGAAAAAAAGTCTGATGATGTTGTGAGCATGAAAGGTCATTTGTTAACATCCCATAGAATCTGGATGCAATAAACTCTTTGGAAATGTTCTATAGCTATTCCCCAAAACATAGAATGTGGGCACATGCAGGTGCTTGTGAGTGTAACTGTCAACTTAAAGTCTATGCTGGAGTTTTCCTTATTCTCAAAGACATTTTTCCAATGTTTCATCTTTGACACCGCCACCTACCCATGCTTATAAATATTAAATAATGTTAGAGGTTAATGCACTACTAATGGTAGGTTGTTGACCCTCAATTGACCCCTTTTGGCATAAAATGTTTAATAAAAGTTTCTTCTGAAGTAAAATTAGTTAGTCTTATTCATGTTTTGCCTGAACGAGGGCAATAGAATTTTATGTCTTTACATGCATGGCTCTTTCGGGATACCAATGACGACTTTCCGACTCTTTTGTATGCTTTCACTCATAGTTTTTTCTCAAAGTAGAGTTTGTTTATAGAACATTATGTATCTGGGCACAGGGTCTTTTCTGAAACTGACATTCAACCAAGGACCATGTATGGATATAACCTAGAACCTCTGCTCAGATGTAGCCTGTGGTAGCTCAGTAACCAATTGGTTTCCCCAAGTGAGGGGAACAAGGACTATTTCTAACAGGAACTCAATGATGATACCTGATAAAACAGGATCAGATGAATGGGGGGAGGTCCCCCCCTATCAGTGGACTTGGAAATTGGCACAGTAGTGATGAGTGAGGGAGGGAGGGACTGGGAGGGAATGAGGGTTCGGGGCATGGCTGGGATACAGAATAAATAAAATGTAACTGATAAAAATAAAAAAAGAAAAAAAAAGAAAAAAAAGAACATTATGCAGAGCAATTTAACATTTAATTGAACAATTCAGAAAATGCATTTGAATTACTGATATGTAAATTGAATTAATTAATAAAAATCACATTGGAGGTACTCTGTTTTATTAACAGTAATATAAATAGTAGAGGATAAGATAATTAGGGAGACTATAAATCTGAGCATTGGCTTTACTACTATTCTGTTAACAGGAATTTGTCAACTTGAATTCTTTTTATATTAAAGATGAAAGGGTATTTTATATTTAAATTCATTTATAAGCTAACTGTTCTTGAAAATAAATTCAAATGCTTAATGGAATATTCCAAAAAAATCAAACATTTAGATTTTTGACATTATATTGTATAGAGTATGAATAGGCGAGAATTATTTTGTTGAAAATAGGTAAATAAAGCATGTTATGGTCATAAGTAAATATACTCTCTCTTAGCATCTATGGAGAAACAGTCATTATACTAAAACATGAGCACTCAAGCCTTCTGTGCAATGCAACAGAGTTATCATATAACCTGTGCATATTCTCCAACATGCCTTGAAACATTAAAATAGTTGAAATATCTAATAATATGTAACTGTTAGTTTTGTACTACATTATTTAGGGCATTATGATAAGAAAAATGCTTGTACATGCTCAATATAGACACCTTTTTATTACTACTACTGTTGCTGCTACTATTATCATTTACAATTTATTCACATTGAATCCGGTTGTGGCTGCTCATCTTCTTGCGGTACCATCCTCACTCCCCTTACCCCCTCACCCAGTCCCCTAGAACACTGATAGGGGAGGTCCTCCTCCCCTACTATTTGATCCTAGCCTATCAGTCCTCATCAGGTCTGCCTGGATCCTCTTCCACTGTGGCTGGCAAGGTCTCTCCACTAGGGGGAAGTAATCAAGGAACAGGAAACAAAGTTCATGTCTGACACCATCCCTGTGCCCCTTACTAGGAAAGCAACAGGGAGATTGAGCTGCCTATCAGCCACATCTGAGCAGGAGGCCTACAACCTCTCCACACATGGTTCTTGGTTGATGCATTGGTCTCTGCCACCCACACCGCATCCCAGGCCCAGTTTTTTGGCTTTTTTGGTTTCAATGGGGAACTCATATCCCCTCTGTGTCTTTCTGTCTCTCCCTTCTTTCATAAGACTCCCTGTGTTCTGCCCAAAGTTTGGCTGTGAGTCTCTGGAACTGCTTTAATCCCCTGCTTGGTGGAGTCATTCAGAAGACATCTATGGTAAGCTCCATGCCTGTTCCTTGGTGTTTAGCTCCTTTTAGTGTAGATTTTAGTATGTTTATTCTACATTATTTGGCTAATATCTGCTTGTAAGTGAGCATATATCACAATGTCTTTCTGTTTGTGGGTTACCTCATTCAGGATGATGTTTTCTAGTTCCATCCATTTTCTTGCAAATTTTGGGATTTCCTTGTTTTTAATAGCTGAGTAAATTTACATTGTGGAAATGTACTACAATTTCTGTATCCATTCTTCAGCTGAAGGACATCTAGATTGTTTCCAAAATAGCTAAAACAACCCTGTACAATAAGAGAACCTCTGGAGGTATCTCCATTACTGATCTCAAGCTGTACTATAGAGCAACAGTAATAAAAACAGCATGATATTGGCATAGAAACAGACTGATGGATCAATGGAGTTGATCCAGAAATAAACCCACACACCTCTGGACACCTGAGTTTTGACAAAAAAAAGTCAAAGCCATACAATGTAAAAAAGACAGCATCATCAACAAATGGTGCTGGTCTAACTGGATGTCTACATGTAGACAAATGCAAATAGATCTACTTTTATTACCCTGAACAAAACTAAAGTCCAAGTGGGTCAAAGACCTCAACATAAAACTAGACACACTAAACCTGTTAGAAAAAATAATGAGTAAGGGCCCTGAATTCATTGTCACAAGAGACAACTTCCTGAACAGAATACCAACAGCACAGGCTCTGAGATCAACAATCAATGAATGGGACCTCCTGAAACTGAAAAGCTTCTGTAAAGCAAAGGACACTACCAACAGAATAAAATGACAGCCTACAGACTGGGAAAAAATCTTCACCAACCCTACATCTGACAGAAGGCTAAAATTTAAAAATATATAAAGAACTCAAGAAATTAAACATCAAACAAATTAACAATCCAATTAAAATGGGGTACAGAGCTAAACAGAATTTTCAACAGAGAAATATTTAATGGCGGAGAACACTTTCAGAAATAATCAACATCTTTAGTCATCAGGCAAATGAAAATCAAAATGATCCTGAGATTTCACCTTACACCCATCAGAATGGCTAAGGTCAAAAACTCAAGTGACAATACCAGCTGAAGAGGCTGTGGAGGAAGGGGAACCCTCCTCCACTGCTGGTGAGAATGTTAACTTGTACAACCACTTTGGGAATCAATTTGGTGCTTTCTCCAAAAATTAGGAGTAGTGCTTCCTCAAGACCCAGATATACCACTCTGGACATATACAGGAAAGATGTTCAACCATACAACAAGGACACTTGCGCAGCTATGTTCATAGCAGCTTTATTTGTAATATAGACACCTTTAAAAGGATGTTTTATATATTTACATTGAAGCTTTCTGCATGTAGTTAAAGAACATTATTCTGCGACTGTATAAATGGTCATGCCAAATAGGTGGGTGTGAGGGTCTGAAAGGAGAGTCGTGAAAATATTCTCCTTTGGTGTTGATTATTGAACATTCTAAACACTCTAGCCAGACAGACAGAATCAAGAACTTAAACAGAATTATCATGATAGAACTCGATTTGACAGAAACCAATGACAAGCTAAATGGAAGCTGGATCTTGTCAGAGCTTGATAGACACATTTGAGAACAATAAAGCGTTAGGTACTTTATAGAAAATTGGAAGAATGAAGGTTGAAATAAGCTGTTGATTCTGTTAATTAAAGATACCTCTTTCTGTATATATAAAACTTACAGAATAATGACAGTGGGATTATATTATGAGGGGTTGAAAAATTGAAAAGAGGTTATATAATTTTGGAGCCATTTTCTTAGCTTTGGCAGAGTGCAGGGAATCATATGAAAGAAGGGGGAGTTAGTATGACCTGGAGAGGACAGGAGTTCCACAAGAACCAAATATATCAGGGCACAGGGGTCTTTTATGAGACTATTTCTCTATCCAAGGACCATGTATGGATATAACCTAGTACCCCTGCTCAGATGTAGCCCATTGTATCTCAGTGTCCAAGTGGGTACCTAGTAGGGGGAACAGGGACTATTTCTGACATGAACTCAATGGCTGGCTCTTTGACCACCCCCACCTCACCCCTGAGGGAGGAACAGCCTTGGTAGGCGACAGAGGAGGACATTGCAGACAGTCCCGAAGATACCTGATAAGCTAGGGTCAGATGGAAGGGAAGGAGGACCTCCCCTATCAGTGGACTTGGAAAGGGGCAGGGAAGAGATGAGAGAGGGAGGGTGAGATTGGGAGGGGATGAGGGAGGGGGCTCCAAATGGGATAAAAAGTAAATAACCCATGATTAATATAAAAAAATAAAAATTATAAAAATAAAATAATAATATATTCCTTGTTAAAAAAAGAAATTCAAGTTGGATAAAGTTTCTTATTTCTCCTCTTCTTTTAGGTTTTATATAAGCACAATTGCACAGAAGAATATATTGTTACATTTTCATTTTTAAACACATAGTTTCGTAGCATCCATTTTCAAAGGATGTGACCTTTCCTTTCATTCAGTTGCTAGTTGACTAGTGTGCAGTTGTGAGTCAGGGATGAATAATTCAGAGTGGCTAAGCAAGTGGAGCTTGCTTTTTCTTCATGTCCGGCAGACTGAGATTTTGGGAAATGCAGGACAGCTAATGTTTCAGAGATACTTTTAAATGAGATTTCCTTTTGTCATTTTGTACTATGTCCTCCATGAAGAGTGCTAATGTATCTCAAATGATTGATTCATGCAAAAAGAAAAAAGAAAACAACCTAAGTTATCAGTACATGATGGTTGACTGATGACTGCGTGGTATTCAATATCCTGTGAGAAACCAGAAGCGATTGGAAAGAAATTCACCCTCAGTTGACATCATTTGTTGAGAGATGTGACTGACTTAGTAGTTGGCACACTTTTTAGTGGAACACAGTCATATTTGGATGCAGTGGGTGTAAGTTGTCTACAAGACTCTTAAATTGCTGATCTCTGAATTATTTTACCAATCTCTACATTTTATTAATGCAATTACTTCATTATTTATTATTTTTCTGATAAAGCTCCCTTCTAGCCTGGCCTGGCCTGACACTTGTGCATAGATGGAGATGACCTTGAATGTCCAGGTCCTGACACTCCCGCCACACAAGTGGAGGAATTGCAGGGATGGACCAGAGCACTCAAAGGCAAACTTGATTTTAATAGAAACTTGTGGTCTCCCCAGAAGTTGTGTATATCTGTGCATCAAAAAGAATGGACTCATGTAGTTTATTGTCTAACTAGGTTTAAATTATTAATTTATCCTCCAGGAATTTTCTTTCAAATCAGATATTTTAAACATGTTATGCTTAGATGATAAAAAAAAAGCAGTTAAATAAAAAATTACGATTTGCTGCAGTTGATTTATTTCTTTAAAATGTCAACTTTTACCAGCACCAATCTTCATGGAATTTTGTGAGTCAGGTCTGGCTTGTAAATGTCTTCATTAATAACATATATATTCTAAGCTAGTGATGCATGTTCTTTACTATTACAGGGGCCACAGTGTGTTTGTGGTGTGTGTGTTTATGTTATATTTGTGTGTCTGTGTCAGTGTATGCCATGTGTGGGGGTTCCCAAGGAGGCCAGGAAAGAGCATCAGATCCCCTGGAGCTAGAGTTATATGTGGTTGGAAAGTGCCTGGTGTGCCTTCTGGGAACTGAACTCTGTCCTCTAGAATATCAGCAGTGTTTTAAAACACTGAACCATCTCTCCAGTCCTGCATTTCCTTCCTTACTAAATTCTTACATGGTGTAAAACAAACAAAGCAAGAAGTTTCAGTACCTTCTTCCAACTACACAGTCACTGCACACATTACATGACTAGGCAATGGAGAGAATATATTCAGGATAGAAAGGAGGAGGCATCTAACTCCTCCATTTTTACACCAGGTCCAAAATTATTTGTCAAACTCTACAAGCTCCTATTGTCTGATGGACCTCTTTTTGTTTATGCTTTAGGGAAAAGGACTTTTCTACATACCTTTTAGTTCAAATTTCCTCCTTCTGTAATTCATGTTTAATAGTTATGCAAGGGAATGTTCGGAATTTTGTAAATCTTACTGGGTGACTAAATGTAAATGTTCAGGAACTGCACCTGAGGTTTGCTGTGCTTATTATCAGTAACATCCTGACTCCAGATTCTGCATGACTTACAGAGAGTAGACAGAATTTACATAAAATCTTTGTTATATTAATGAGGATGTATTTGCTATTAAAGTATTTACAAAGCCAGAGAGGTGCAGGCCATATGTGTGTCTGTAAGTATACATGTTAAGTATGGGAGAAAGTCCTTCCAAATGGACAAGAAAAAAAAAGAAAAGAAAAGAAAAGCTTTTGTGTTAAGAATTCATAGTTCGGGAATTCTTTTCCCAGTTGTTTTCTTTTTATTATATTAGATATAATTCTTAAACATAACAATCACAGATAAATAATTGTATTAATTTCACTTGACTGAGGATATTGATGAATTAAAATATGTGGGGTCAAAGACACAGCATGAGTAAATAAGCAGGATGGTGATTTAGACATGCTGGCTATACCTCTAACTCCACCTGTCTTGTGGTCTGGAGGAACAGCTTGTATTTACTGACTCTTCTTCGTAGAGGACATCCTGTTTGTCTCAATTTTTTCAGTGCATCTAAGCTCAACGATACCTTTACGTAGTTTCCCTTCTGTTTACTTCACAATGTGCTTTTCTTTTCAGTTGCTGGGACTTCTTCTTGTATCTGGATAGCAATGCTGCTGCTTTTCTGGCTTGCTCACTGGAGTCGCCTTTTCTTATGTTATTCAGCTATTTTCAGTCCACCGGCGGGCATACAGGAGCATGTTATCACGTCATGGATTTATATCCTCAACTGATAACTTATTTTGTGAGATCCTGATCCATCTATCAAATCTGAAATATCTTAGATTCATAATTCAACACCTGCAAAGCTTTATCCATAGATTTTCCAAAACCTCTCTCGATTCAAGCCTGCTTCCTTTCAGCTGACAAGCTAGAAATCTACCAGTCATCCCTCTTTGTTCTGTTTTTTTTTTTGTTTTGTTTTGTTTTGTTTTTTTTTTTGTTTTTTTTTTTTTGTTTTTTGCAAGTATCCATCCAATTAACCACCAAATCTTTAGCTTTCATCTCCTGAGTACAAGAAATGAAGGTTGCTAACCTATTAATAAACACCATCTCACTCTTGTTCTGACTTCTAGGATAGACGCATTCTCATTTTTCTTTGTGGACTCTTGGAAATTCATTGTGGAATTTAGAAGTGGCTTATTACAAGAGTGAGTTTTCATTTTATTTGCATATGTGTATGTACACATTCATTATTGAGAGTGGCCCACCTCATTCAGAATTTATTGTTTACTGATTTCATAATTTAAAGACTTGTTTATGTGCTGCTTGATGGAACAAGGCAGTATGGCTTGTCATGTTGATTAAACTTAACTGTTGAAGAGAAAGACAAATCCCTTAACAAAGCATAAAAATGAAGTGATTTTTTTTTTCAGGCTTTAGAGCATATCCATAGACAGTTCCTATGCTTTGCAGGATTTTTTTAAAAAAAATTTTCTTTAAATTTGTCTTCTATTGAGGTCTACTTTGAAAGGCTGACAAAGGGGGAAGGGAAAGAGATGAACTTCACAAATTTAATCATTTTATAATTAAATGCTAATTTGTTAAAGAGTTCCAAATCCTCATCGTGCCTTCTGAGAGGCTGGAAAACCCCATGACTCTGAAACTATTAAGCATTTGCTCCTGTGGATCCCCTGTGCAGAGTCTGAGAGTTAAGCCCTGAAGCCTGTGAGGCTTCTTTGGATAGGAAGACTTCTGTTCATGCCACAACGAATGATGTATTCCCTTGGGGAAGATGTGCCAGAACCCACTAAAACTGCAGCCTCTCAGGAGCATACTCATTTCACCTGGACCTTGTAAATTCTTCAGATGAGAGGAAGGCTAATTATGTTTCCTGCTGAGTTGTGTTCTCACTAAAAGCAAAATGTAGTTCAAAACAATTCAGGAGCCTGTAATGGGAATGAGTTACTTCTTTAGGAACGAAGAATTTGTTAGTTCACATTTGTATTCCTGGAAAAAAAATCCTGGTGCTTTTTAAAGGTGATTTACTTGGCAGCTTTTATTGAGCACACTAAAGTGATTGTTGTGATAAAACAGTCCTTTCTTTTATAGGCATGTACTTCAGCACTTTCATTTCCTTATTTTTCTTCACTCTAACTTAATTAGGTGTCTTTCAACTAGCTAAGAAAATATTTGTTAAGCAGCACCTGTTCATCTTGGGGCTAGAGATGCCCCAGTACTTAAAACAACTTAGTGCTCTTCCTGTGAACCAGGGTTAAAGTCCTAGCACACACATCAGAAACATCTGCAATGGCAGTAAGCATGGACATGATGTGCAAACATCCATGCAGGTGCACACACAACAAAGCATTTAAAATAAATCAGAATCACTAGATTGTGTGTTCTCTCCGCTGCATATTGGTCACCTTTGTATAAACCTTCACCCAGTTGTTACCATGTGAGTAAAGAAATATATCAGCACTTGACTTTGGAATATTCCTTGCCTCCTCCTTGATTAAACATACCCTTCAAGGATTTTAGGCAAGGGCTACTGGACCCTAGGCTTTCCTTGTTCTGGAATCTCCTTGTACTCTGAAGCTGTTGAGACTTTTTGGGCAATTTTTGAAATGATTTTCTCTGCTTCTGGGTTACCTCACTCAGGATGATCTTTTCTAGTTCCCACCATTTGCCTGCAAATTCCATGATTTCCTTGTTTTTAATACCTGAGTAGTATTTCATTCTGTAAATGTACACAATTTCTGTATCCATTCTTCGATTGAGGGACATCTGGGTTGTTTCCAGATTCTGGATCTTATAAATAGAGCGGCTACAAACGTAGTTGAGCAAATGTCACTGTTGAATGGTGGATATCTTTAGGTATACACCCAGGAGTGGTATAGCTAGATCTTGAGGAAGCGCTATTCCTAATTTTCTGAGAAAGTGCCAGATTGATTTCCAGAGTGGTTGTACAAGTTTGCATTCCCACCAGCAATGGAGGAGGGTTCCCCTTACTCCACAATCTCTCCAGCACGTGTTGTCACTTGAGTTTTTAATCTTAGCCATTCTGATGGGTGTAAAGTGGAATCTCCAGGTCATTTTGATTTACGTTTGCCTGATGACTAAAGGTGTTGAACATTTCTTTAAGTGTTTCTCCATCATTCAATATTCCTCTGTTGACAATTCTCTGTTTGGCTCTCTACCCCATTTTTTAATAGGATTACTTGATTTGTTGCTTTTTAACTTCTTGAGTTCTTTATATAATCTGGACATTAGCCCTCTGTCAGATAGTGTTGATGAATATGCTTTCCCAATCTGGAGATTTTCCTTTTGTTCTGTTGATAGTGTCCTTTGCTTTACAGAAGGTCCCATTTATTGCTTGTTAATCTTAGAGCTTGAGCTGCTGATGTTCTGTTCAGGAAGTTGTCTCTTGTGTCAATTTGTTCAAGGCTCTTCCCACTATTTCTTCTAATAGATTTAGTGTGTTTTATTTTTATGTTGAAGTCTTTTATCCACTTGAAAGAACCACATGATATATACTCACCTATTAGTGGATATTAGCCATATAATGTAGGATAAACATACTAAAATCTATAGTGCTAAAGAAGCTAAACAGCAAGCAGGACCCTGGGGAAGATGCTTAATCCTCATTCAGAAGGGCAAACAGGATAGACATTGGAAGTGGAGAAGACAGGGAACAAGACAGGAGCCTACCACAGAGGGCCTCTGAAAGACTCTATCCAGCAGGGTATTGAGGCAGATGCTGAGCCAAACATTTGGCAGAATGCAGGGAATCTTATGGAAGAAGGGGGAGATAAAAAGACTTGGAAGCCAAACATTTGGCAGAATGCAGGGAATCTTACGGAAGAAGGGGGAGATAAAAAGACTTGGAAGGGACAGGAGCTCCACAAGGAGACCAACAGAGCAAAAAATTCTGGGCCCAGAGGAGCCTGCAGGATGATGAATCAACTAAGGACCATGCATGGAGAGGATATAAATCATTTGCTCCGATGTAGCCTGTGGCAGCTCCGTCTCCATGGGGGTTTCCTAGTAAGGGGAACAGGGGCTGTCTCTGGCATGCGCTTGGTTGCCTTTTCTTTGACTATCTCTGGCCAGGTGGTCTTAATAGGCCACAGAGAAAGAGGATCCAGACAGTACTGTTGAGACCTGATGGGCTAGGGTTAGACAATAGGGGAGGAGGACTTCCCATATCAGTGGACTAGTGGAGGGGCATAGGGGAAGAGGGAGTGAGGATGGGACCAGGAGGAGATGAAAGAGGGGGGTACAACTAGAATACAAAGCAAATAAATTGTAATAATAATAATAACAATAATTAGAAGGAGAGGAAGAAGAATGGCTAGAAAAAATGATTTTCTCTAGGGCAACCAAATCCTTTGCAATCTTCCTTCCTTCCTTCCTTCCTTCCTTCCTTCCTTCCTTCCTTCCTTCCTTCCTTCCTTCCTTCCTTC
>REGO01000500.1:612540-623986 GCA_010120015.1 Rhombomys opimus | reverse complement strand
CTTCCTTCCTTCCTTCCTTCCTTCCTTCCTTCCTTCTTTCTTTCTTTCTTTCTTTCTTCTTCAAATAAAATGTTCCTGTCTTTCAGATGAAAAAGGAGACACTGTACCTTTGTCTAGTTCTACAAAATAATTATTGAGTTTTAGCAAAAAGAATCAGGGAGGAAGAAAGATTCACAGAACCCTTGGAGTAGGCAGGGGTGAGGGAGTAGTTGCTCTGAATTTGCTGTCTGACTTTGGGTTTCTTTCCTATTGTTGGTTGTTGTGTTTTGTTAGTTTTATTTTTGTTGCTGTTACATGTTTCTTTTCTCTTAGTTTGCTTCTTTTTGTTGTTGTTGTTGTTACTTGTTTTTATTTTTTTTTATTCTAAAAATCCTTACATAATGGCACTAACAAGCTGAAAAGAAATTTGGAGTAAGACTTATTTAAATACTGTAAAGCCAGGCCCAGCCTGAAGTTGTTATGAACTCATAGTCTCAGTGTTCAGGAGGTTGAAAAGAAAGTTTACCAGGAATTGAAGACTCATCCTGGACTAAAGTTGGGATTGAGGCTAGCTGCTGCTGGCTTCATAGTGAGATCTCTTAAAAATAAAAGAAAAAGACAGTGGTAGAACTGGAGGTTAGTACAGAACAAGGACAATAGGTCCTACAGGAAGCAGACATAACTCCCTCCCTAATCTCACCATCTTTGCTCATTTTGTATTTTTCTCTGTAGAAGATTCTTTGAGAATCAACTATTTTCTTTAAGTGAGGAGAATACTTTAAAGTGGTTTTGCCCTTTTTTATTTGTAAAATAAATACAGGTTTTTCTATGTATTTCACAATGTGCCTTGTGAGTCATTTATGGCACAACATACTATAATTTTTTTAAAAAAAATGAAATTCTATGCTTCTAGTAGTTAGAGATGCTATTTTATCATTTATTTTCAAAACTACATTTGAATTTATCTCCAGTTTGCAAAAGCGAAAATCAAGGTTCATTGTTTAGAGAACAGAAAAGAGGCCACATACACCTCATGGGATAAAATATGATTCATGCCTTGGAATGCCTGACTCCAAAGACTGTTTCCTTTCATATGAAAAACTTCAGTTTGTGTGGAGAGAAAATAAAACATGTTTCTTTCTTTGACATGCATGAGCCCAATATTTATAAACTATTAGATATAATTATAGTGCTCCCAATGGGGCAGAAGAGCCATCTTCTGCTCTGATGTGTATTTTGTGGTCAAGAATAACACTCAGCTCTGATTGTGACTCTGTTCTTCACTAGTTCACATCATGTCAAGCCTGGTGCCTTATGCCAGTGCAATGCACACTGCCTGCACACATCTGATTAGATCAATACTATAGGTCTAGTGTATTGTATTGAGCCAGCTTGGCTCAAATTCCATATTTTGGTGTCTCAGGCATAATTCTTAGTTTTCTTCAAGGATCAAGAACTAACGAGATTTGTACTCTTGACACTTTAATATGTGTATTGCCTTCCCATCCTGTCAAACATTACAGGTCTCATGATAGCTCTCATTCTGTTGGGCACACTACCTCCGTAGATCATTTTAAGCGGTGTGAAGTTCCACAGCATATAAATATGTCTGTTTCTCTACATTTACATCACAACCTGTTTTAGAAAAGTCCCTTTAATTTTGTCAAATAAAAATTTTCAGAGGTGATCAAGATGTATTGAAAACAGAATGACTTGCTAGAATTAATAATTACTTAATTATCGAAAAGAAAACATTATATAAATTGTGATATTTTCTTATTTGTAAAGGAAGGTTGTAGATTTGGTTCACATATTAGTTTTCCTATGAATCAGTTTCTTTTTTTTTTCCCCCATAAGCCCCTTTCTCCTCCCCTCCCGATCCTTTCTTCACTCATGCCCCTCCCCAAGTCCACTGATAGGGGAGGTCCTCCTCTCCTTCCTTCTGATCTTAGTCTATCAGATCTCATCAGGAGTGGCTGCATTGTCATCTTCTGTGGCGTGGTAAGGCTGCTCCCCCTTCAGGGGGAGATAATCAAAGAGCAGGCCAATAAGATTATGTCAGAGAATCAGTTTCTTAGCTATGAGCTAATCTTAGTTTACTCTGGAAGATTTTTAGCTAAACCTTCTGGTTTTGCTTACATAACAGTTGATATAGAATACATACTACCTTAAACACTGTGTTAAGTATTTGTAATAAATTAGCCAAATAGAGAAAACTGGCTCTTCTCTGTTGTGAAATATACATATATATATATATATATTTTTTTTTTAATATATATATATATTTAAGTTGGGAGAAGTAAAAAGAGTCATTTACTTTATATATTCACTTTATATATGTATATATATATATTCATTCACTTTATATATATGTATAAATATATATATATGTAACAAATGTTTATAAGAATTACAAAGTTTCCAAAGATTA
Organism: Rhombomys opimus; assembly: GCA_010120015.1. NCBI lineage: Eukaryota > Metazoa > Chordata > Mammalia > Rodentia > Muridae > Rhombomys > Rhombomys opimus. Next base: position 621,576 of record REGO01000500.1, on the reverse strand, counting down.
GGATTATCTTTAAAGCACGAGTATCTATTGCACACTGTGAATATGTCTATTGCATATATGTGTTAGAAGAAGGATGGTAATGCTATAGAGCAAACCCTTCAATGGTCTCCAGAAGAAAAAGCATATTGTAAGATATATTAGAAATTTTAGATTTTCTTCAAAACTTAATGCAAACCTGTATACGATATGATTCACTTGACTCATTAAACTACTAATTGTTGAAACTACAATAAAAGCCCAGCACTTATTGCTTTGATACTTACGATTTCTTATAGGAAATGACAATATATTGTAGAAAATGGTAAACTTCATTTGAAGCAAGAACATCAGTGCTATTAGGAAAAAAAAAAACGGATTTGCGGAAAGGTTAGGGGATTATCATTTCAGAAAAAAAATAATCCTGAATGACTGCTGAAGACTAAGCAGGCAGAAGTTGCAAGTGAGGGTTTCAAAGTAGTCACAGCATCAACATCACATGGGATTCTTGGTCACTGTAAAGGCCAGCGTTTGCAGCACACTGAGTTAAATAATAAGCCAGTACACAATATTTGTCAGCTAGTTCATCTTATCTATTTATGCTGTAAATGAATAACAGCTTTTAAATTGAAAATTTAGTGGTATTTTAAAATTGAAAGTTAAAATAAAGGATGCAAATGTTGACATGAATGATGTCTAGGAAAGTTCTGTGGATATATTCAGGGTAGAACATTTCCTATTTGCTGGGATATTGCTTGTGAGGGTAACAAGCCAGATAGTTAGAGGAATAGCATTTAAGTTCTGGTTACCCGAGCAACTGGAAGTTTACGTGTACCAATTACAAGACAAAATGCAGCAGCTTAAACACATCTGGATAACACAGTTAATAGATTGGTTTTGTACATGACAATTTTGAGAGGTCTAACAAATTTTCAAGGTGAGATACTGAACAGGCAGTAAGCAAATTTGGAATTTGTGGAAATTCGCTTAAATTAGAGAAATTCCAAAACAGCTAGACTAGATACTATTGCCACCATGGACCACTTCTTTCTAAACACGTAGACAGAGAAACAAGAAATTGCAAACCTGGCTTGGCATGCCCTCTTAAAGTTAAGAGGTTTAGACTTCAAGGATTAGCCTGGGGAAAAGCCTATGAAGAAATATCCAATTAGGTAAGAGAGGCTAGGATCAAGTATATTCTTGGAAGTCAGGTGAGTAAAATGATCTAAGCAGGACAGTGTCAAATCCTGGGAGGCCAGCTAAGTCGAGGTCAGAATTGGATACTGTTTACAGCCATATGGAGGTGTCAAAATTTTCTGCAGAATTAGGGCTAAGGCTCAGATGTTAGTATTGTCGTCATACTCACCAGTGTGCACACAACAATCTTAATATCCGGATGAGAAACATTTCAAGCACAAAAAGAAAATGGCTTTTGAAGGACCTGAAGAACAACCAAAAATAGACAGAAAATGAAGGAAAATTGACCCTTGAAAAATAGAACATAGCAGGTGAAATGTGAATATGCATTTCATTTTTCACGATTCCATTTCTCAGTCTAGGTTTACAGCAGAAATCCAAGGCTTACAAACTTATGCTGTCAGGGCACACAGCTCAGAGCCTGGAGGAGCAGCTTGGAAATTCAAGTGGGAATCCACGGAGGTTAGCTTCAAAATCCATAAATTAGCTCTACCAAATTCCTGTTTCATTGAAATACACACATGTAGAGAGTTTCATTGCCAGTTAAATCAGTAGCTAAAAACAAAAAGAAGCAGAACCTTCAGTTCTCAACCACTGCAGAAAAGATTTCAATGTTAATATCTTTATGACCCCTAAACCAAAGGGTTAATGCCTTTTAAATAAAATTTACATATCTGTGGTTCATACAGTGCATTAAATACAGCTGCAAGAGCATGACAGCATTATGGGACTGAAACTATCAGATAAATAGTCAAGAAAAACACTACCGGGTGATGCAGAGGGTGGGAATGATAGTGGGTGAGGCGCGTTCAGTGTGGGCTTGGAGCAAGTGCAACAGTTATTTCTAAAAAGCTGTACTGAACGAACCCGAGAAATCTTATCCAGACAGTATAAAAAAGAAAATTAAAAGCAAGTATTATACATAAAATATGTAAATATTCAAAAGACAATATTTCATTCAAGAATGTTCAGTTATAAATAGATGCATATCTAATAATATAATTTAAAGTACATGAAGGAAAACTTGCTGAACTGGACAAATGGACAGTATAAACACAGTTGTGTAATTGTACATTTTATTAAGTTACTGAATGACCTGACAAAGTATCAGTAACAACACTGATTTAATGGATGCTTCTGTCTACCCACCTTTATCTTATGGATAGTCATACAACCTGACAACTGCAGAATTAACTCTTTATAAATGTAAGATGAATTTCATAGAAAAAGAACATGTAAACTCTAGACTCAGTTAAAATTATCTTCTTAGGTGCTAAGGAACAAGTATTTTATCTACATTGGAATTAAATTAAAAAGCAGATAAAAGTGAACGAGGCACTAAGGATACTTTGAGATTTCGATTGGATGTTGTCTTCTGTAGTCATCTCTGAAGAGAGAACTGTCCTTGGTGAGGGGTGAAGACTACCTTGATCTTTGGGTACAACAACAATTTTGTGTAGATTGTTATTAATGATTATGCGTGTTTAGTAAGTTAGTGATTGTAGATTCTACTCAAATAACCATGATACCATGAGCACCAACTAGCTTCATTTCCATCACAAGGCATGGTGCGTTAGTTGAATGAGTGCTAAATCCGATTGGAGAGTTGTTGGTTATTGCAGATTACAGCTTCCCAGCTGGATAAGACCCTTAGTGACGTTTCTCTGCTGCAGCCAGGAGAGCACCTGGTAGCATCACAAGACCCAGCTCTCAGGGAGGAAGCTTCCAGTTCCGTTCTGGCTTTATTGTTCTCCTCGCTATAATCATGGTGTGCGGTAGTCAGCAATACCAGCTCTTGGTGTGGCTCTCAGTTGCTCGTAATAACTAGTTAGCGTGATTTCCTATCAACTGGTCCTGGTGGGCAACCGAGAACCATGCCAACAGCCTGTATTGGTTAAGGGGCTTCCGGTGCCTTCCCTGACCAACAACTCACTGGGAGGGATCTTGTCTGGCAATAGGGTTTTTGCTTAGTAAGTCTTGGCTTTCCCGAGAAGCATTATCTAGACGTGGGGGATGTCTCCCTTCTAACTTTCCCTGTATATCTTTTTGACATAATGTGAATTGACTCACAAAGTAATGTTTTTCCAAATTTCTTTTTCATGCGTACTTAGTTTTGTTTAGCCCTCCTTACCGCCTCTCGTACCTCCTCCGTTAGAAATACCTATTCCTGCTTACAACTTTTCACTCCAAACACCCCCTCTCCGCTTCAGATTACTTACGTTAACACGCTCCATCCCTTAAGGTACTCCTAAGCAACGGCCCTTTTCTCATGTTCTTATTCCAGAGTACTACTGGCTTAAACAAACCAACCCAGTGATTTGGAGCTCTGAAGGATACACATTTGGGAGAGTACATACTGTACTTTTCAGAGATTAGTTACCCTGTTAAATATAACTATCTAGCTTCATTCATTTACTTATGCAAATTTAATATTTTTAATTTGCAGCTGAATAAAATTCCATTGTGGCTATATACCACATTTTCGTTATCCATTCTTCAGTTGATGGGCATCTATCCATTTCCTAGCTCATTTGGAATAGAGCAGTGATGAACAGGAATAAGCTAGTATCTCTGTGGGCCTTCACAGCCCCTGTCACCTTGAGGACTCCTTCTCCTTAGAGGTGGATGGTTATCTTATTTAAGCTGGAGAGGGCCATACCCCATCTGAATCAGGAGGATGACCCCAGGAGACAGCCATGGCCACTTTGCTATCCCTGGTGTGGATGCTGTATGTCACCCTACACCCTACACCCTACACACTGAGAGTGAGCCCTTTTCAGACTGCTTCTCGGTTATTCTGATTAAGTTTCTGGGTTCACATTGTGAGCATATGCTCTAACCCAATGACACTCAGGTGTAGTTTGTTGCTGTCATCTTTACTCTCAGGTAAAGCCTCACTGTTTTCAGAGCACAGCAGCTGCTGTCACTGCACACTTTGTGATTTTTTTTTCTATGTCATACAGTTAGGGAATTTGATCTACCAATTGAGATCAAAAGCAAAGCTTATCTTTGATAGCACTGACATTTGACAGTAAGCTTAGTTGCAGGGGCAACAATCCTTTCTTTGCTGTTCCTTTCTCCCACTTAATATCCGACTTAAATGTTAGTGACTTTGATATTTAGGATTTACAACAACCAGATACTTGTGTTGAAAATACACTTAGGTTGTAGTCAAATAATGACTTTCCCCTGATATTCTAGGGCTGTCTTACTTTTTCAACATTTTCTTTAAGATTCCACAACTATCTGTTTCTCTTTTTGGTCATTTCCTCCTTCCTATCTTTCAGCTTTCATGGTAAGAATGCAGGTTGCTGCCTCTTTTCCAATGCACATGCTTTGAAAATACATATAATGCTCTAACCTGGTGACCTCTTGTTTTTATAGCACTTTTCACTGACATTTAAAGATCAACTTGTGCAAACACCAAGTTTTGGTTTTATTCTTCAAGATTTTATTCTGGTTGCCCTGGAGTGAGTCTGCTAATTATAGCAGACTGTGCCAGCTGTCGCCTTGTTCCATTGACAGATTTATCAATTTCTTCAACGGTACCTTTACACCTGAAATTCTCTCTTCAGTCTCAGGCATCCTCTTGGTGATGCTTGTATCTGTAGTTCCTGTTCTCTTTTCTTTGTTTCCCATCTCCAAGATCTCAGTTTTTACTTTCTTTATTGCTTCTACTTCAATTTTCATGTCTTGAACAGTTTTATTTATTATTTTCTTCACCAGGTTGATTGTATTTTCCTGTATTTCTTTAACAGATTTATTCATTTTCTCTTTAAAGGCCTCAATCATCTTTATAAAATTGGATTCAAGGTCATTCTCTTGTACTTGAGTTGTGTTAGGATATCCAGTGTTTGCTGTAGTAGGATACTTGTGCTCTGGTGATTCCTTATAGTCCAGGATCTTTTTGAGTATGTTCTTATGCTTTAGCCATCTGGTTTCCCCTGATTGGTCTGGTTGGTCACTGGGGATGCAGGCAGAGTTGTGGGCTTGAAAATTGATTGTAAGGGGGCAGATGCCTTTACTGCTATTGGGTGTACTTCAGGGGGACTTGACAGTCAGGGGATCTATGAGAAGGTGATCTAACCTGGATGTTCCTGGTTAGAGGTAGGACTCCTGGGGAGGGCTGGCAGTGAAACTTAGTGGGTAGTGTAAAGATCACCTCTTCTGGTGGTATCTTCTGGGGATGACACAGGGGACCTGACAGGCAGGGGAATTGAAGGGCATGGTCTAACCCTGATGTTCTGGGGCCTCCAGGCTTCCTAGGGAAGGCAAGTAGAGCAGTGTGTGGACAGTGAAACTCAGGGGCCAGCATACATCTCACATCTGCTTGGCAGGCCCTAGGGAACCCTCACTTTTTTTATTTTTAACTTTTATTTTTTTATTATTACCATTATTACAATTTATTCAATTTGTATCCTGGCTGTGGCCCCCTCCCTCATCTTCTCCCGAACCCATGCTCCCTCTCTCTTCTCCCCCTGTCCCCCTCCCCTAGTCCGCTGATAGGGGAGGTCCTCCTCCCCTTCTATTTGGCCCTAGTTTATCAGGTCTCATCAGGACTGCTTTTGCTTTGCTTCTGAAAGCCAAGCCATTGTGTCCTATTGGTTTGAGTATGTCATATTTTCATTTTCCTTCAATTTTAAATTTTTTTTATTAATTTATGTCTTGACCTTTTTACTTTTTATTTTATTTTATTATTTTATTTTTTTCCTGTAGATGCCCTCAGCTTTAATCCATGGTGGTGGATTAGGATGCTGCATTATTTCAATTTTCTTGTATCTGTTGAGACTTGTTTTGTGTTCACGTAAATTGTCAGTTTTGGAGCAGTTTCTTCCTTAATCCAGCTGTCACTGAGTATCAAGTTGTTCAGTTTCCATATGCATGTAGGCTTTTTGTTATTTCTATTATTGTTAAGGTCCAACTTTAGTCCATGGTGGTCAGATAGAATACAGGGGATTATTTTATTTGGTCTCTACATTTAGCACTTTGATTTTCACTTGTTGTGGGGAATTTCTTTCCTGGTCTAGTCTATTTAAGGTTCTGCGTGCTTCATGTACCATGTTAGGAATCTCTGTCTTTAGCTTAGGAAATTTTACTATTTTATGTTTTTGTTGAAAATATTTTTTGTTCTTTGACCTGGTTTTCTTTTCTTCTTCTATTCTTATTATTCTCAAATTTGATTTTTCATTGTTTTCCAGATTTCCCTGAATGTTTTTGCCTGTACTTTTTCACTTAACATTTTCTTTTACTGAGGCATCTACTCTTTATTTTTGCTTCAATGCCTGAGATTCTCTCTTCTCTCTCCTGTGCTTTGTGAGTTATGCTTACCTCTGAGGTTTTTTGACTTCCTACATTTTCATATTCAGTTTTATCTCTTTAGTGACTTTATTTTTTTATTAAATTCTACTTTCATGACTTAAATTGTTTTCATTATTTCATTCCACTGTTTGTGTTTTTACTGACTTTATTGATAGATTTCTTTGTGTTCTTTTTAAGGCTCTTGAACATATTCACAATTATTCTTTTGAAATCCTTTTCTTAGACTTCAGTTATATTGCATTCCCAAGGTCTACTAAAATAGGGTTAATGGATTATTGTAAAGACATGTTGTCCCAGTTGTTAATGATTTCTCCCCCAGGGGGGTCTACATCTACAATTGGAAATTATTTTGGTGATTACTGTTGATATCTGGTCTTGTCTTTGTTGGACTAGTGCTCTATTCCTTGGTTTCTCTTTCTCTGTTTGGATCTTAGGAAAGTGTGATGGCTATGGGTTGCCAGGTCAGAGTGCTTTTGTAGATTGTAGGTGGCAGAGTGGAAAAGAGGTGGACTAAGAGGAAAGTCTTTGAGAAATTCAGGAAAGAGCTAAGTGGGTACTGTTCACACCTAAAGGTGGTGTGTCCCAGGGAGTTGGTGGTGTGGTGGAAAGAGGTGAATCCTGCAGAATGGAGGTAGGGAGGAAAGACAGGTCTACAAGGAAGTCTGATTAGGAATAAGCATAAGCGAGAGATTGTAATGGAGCCCAGGAAGGAGATTTGAATGGCTTCTGAGTCCCCTGGTCCAGTGTGGCTTTTGGGGATTTTGGTAGAGCATGGTATAATGATGTTTTAAACATGTTTGTCATTAAAAAAAATCTACATTGAGTATGCCTTCATAAAAATCTTAATGGAATGATTCCAAATAAAATATTAGTTATCACGAATTGTGTTCTATAAAAATATTGTGCCTTGTGATAAACTTTTATACATGACTTAACACATTTGTTTAAGCAATTAGTAGTTCTCTAACAGGAATATATAATAGCATCGCTTAAGCAATATTTAACATTATCTGCAAAGGGGCCTGCTCAGTCTTCACAAAAACTCTAGAGTTAATTTTGATGCATTCAGTTACAGCCAGTATTTTAGATTATACATCCTTTAAAGTTCTCAAATAAAAAAAGAAATTAAGAAGGCATGATGAAAATGACCAAGAATTTGCATTATATAGTGAGAACATCACAAATCAAGAGGTATATATATATTTTTTTCCTTAGCTGACAAATAATTTATTATCTTGGTTTACTTTGGCATTAATATATCATATTTTTCAAGTTTTCTATAGCTAAAATCTTTTATTACTACTAATAATGATTTTCCTTGTCATGTATTGGAATTTTTATATTTGATACAATAAAAAATTTGTGTCTCAGTTTCTTGAGTTTATGCTGTAGTTAGACAACTCTTGCTACCTCTGCTAGAACAAAATAATTATTTAAAAACAACAGTAAAGTATTTTATTACAATTTCATATACATATATCTTTTCATTATTCTTTTTTTCTGCCTACAAACAATTGTTTTTAACTGGCTAAAGAAGTTATTATGTTTATTTTAGTCCAATACATAACAAAAACTAGATATAAATACAGCGAAATTTGGAAGATGTGATCATGCCAAATAGAATAGGATGAAACTGATGGTACCTCATCTTCACACAGCACTTAGTATTTTTTATTGAGAAGGGAAAATAAAGGCTGAGATTGAACCCTAATAATATGTTAGTGTAGTGCAGGTCTTTCCGTAACTGGGGTTATTTAGTTCTTGATCAAATAGCTAGTAGTTAAGGATCTTTATTCTTAATTTTTTAAAGATTTATTTCTTTATGTTTCATGTGCTTTGCCTGAATGTGTATGTGTGCTAATGTTCTGTCTATGCCGAGTTGATGTCCTGATGGAGTCTTCAAAACTTTACTCACTGGCGTGGGGGCGGGGGCGGTCACCTTTACCAGCGGCCTCCTGGGTCTCCACCAGTGGATCATGAAGTAATGTTACACTGTTTAAAGAATGGATAGTTCTATGTTGTAAATGCATACACTTGCCCTATAATTACTGCATTCTGCTCTGTGTCCTTATGGGGCTTGCTACAGTTTCCACTGTTAAATTTTGATTGTTATTTACTTCTAAATGCTGGCCAGATGGCATGTGACCTGCACACTGTTACAGGAGAGGTGCTTCTATGCAGAATGACTTCTACATCATGTAGTGTGTCCGGGCAATAGTATTTCTTTAGAACTCTGAAAATGACTACACAATGCTCTGCCTATATCTTTGTGGAATGCAACCCAGAGTTGAAAATACGTGCTTTTCATAGTGGAAAGCTTGTCTCAGCAAACTCTAGGTCAAGGATTTGCTAGGAATGCATTGGTTTGGCAGGTATCCACTGTCCTCTGGAGCATGAAATGACCAGCATCTCCAGAGTACTAGTCACTTCCTGCTTATCCAGTGCAATTCTACTATGTCTGCAATATAAGAACAGATCTTGTGTATTTTCTAGTACACAAATGACTCACATCATTTTCGACTGTGTTAGGGAAGACTATTAAAA
>REGO01000500.1:581320-611051 GCA_010120015.1 Rhombomys opimus | reverse complement strand
TTTTTAATTTGTTTTTTTTATTCACTTTACATCTTGATCATAGCCCCTCCCTCTGCTCCTCCTACTCCCATCCCCCTTTCTTTCACACCCCTTCCTCTCCTACTCCTCAGAAAGGTCGAGCTCCCCCACCAACCCACCCCACCACATCAAGTCCCATCAGGACTGAACATGTCCTCTTCCCTTGTTGCCTGGCAAGGCAGCCCTGCCAGGGGGAAGTGATCAAAAAGCTAACAATAGAATCCATGTCAGAGACAGCCTTCACTCCCCTTACTGGGGAAACCACACGAGCTGCCCCATCTGCTGCATCTGTGTAGGGGACCTCAGTCTAGTCCATGCATGGTCCTTGATTAGTGCTTCAGTCTCTGCAAGCTCCTCTGAGCCATGGTTAGTTGATCTTCTTGTGAAACCCCCGTCCCCTCCAGGACCCTCTGTCCTTCTCCCCTGACTCTCTGTTTTGCCAAATTATGTTTGGCTGTGAGTCTCAGGATCTGTTTTGATCCACTGCTGGGGGAAGCCTCTCTGAGAACAGTTATGCCCGGCTCCCATCTACAAGCACAACACAGTGCCATTAATAGTGTCAAGGGTCAACTCTCTCCCATGGGGTGGGTGTCAGGTTGCTGCCCTTTCTTTTTGATGTAAGCTTAGCCCAAGAAGTGGTTCAGTTGGAGAACTGGGAGGAAAGACTTGTCATTAAAGATCAGCTTTCCTTATCCATTCTTGACCCTTTTTGGTTTCATAGTAAGCAAGTTTCCTTTCCTTTTCTTTTTTTTTAATTTTGGCACCCAGTTGTTTTGTAAAGATAGAAAATATTTCACATGTAAATGGTTTTAAAATAATCATCTATTGGTAAACACACCATCGAAAAGGGTATAAATGGTCCACAATTTAACTTCAGAATTCTTCTTCAGAAACCTGGACTTTGAAGTCTCTTAGAGAATCAAATTCAGTCTCTTTTTTTTCTTTTTTTCTTATTTTTATATTAATTACAGTTTATTCGCTTTGTATCCCAGCTGTAGCCCCCTCTCTCTTTCCCTCCCAATCTCATCCTTCCTCCCTCATCTCCTCCCATGCCCCTCTCCAGTGATAGGGGAGGTCTACCTCCCCTTCCATATGACCCTAGCCTATCCGGTCTGATCAGGACTGGTTGCAATGTCCTCCTCTGTGGCCTGGTAAGGCTGCTCCTCCCTCAGGGGGAGGTGATCAAAGAACCAGCCACTGAGTTCGTGTCAGACAGACCCTGTTCCCCTTACTAGGGCACCCACTCGGAGACAGGGCTGCTGTGGGCTACATCTATGCAGATTTTCTATGATTTGTTCATGAATCATTCCTCAAGAGCACCAGACACTAAGGGCCACGCTCACAGACCCCTTAGGTCAGGATCCCTCTCTCCATTAGAGTTTGCTGCTTTGAAGGACTTTTCTGCCTGTTTACCTTGCTTCTGGCTTTTAATTTTTGCCTCCTGTCCTCTTATTTTGAGAAGCCAGATCTCTGTTCTCTACCTCTATATTTGCTCACAATATTGTAGGAGATATTGTATTTATTTATTTATTTATTTATTTATTTATTTATTTATTTATAGTTTTTATGTGCATTAGTGTGAAGGTCTCAGATCCCTTGGAACTGGAGTTATAAAACAGTTGTGAGCTACCATGTGATCGCTGGGAATTGAACCCTGGTCCTTTGGAAGAACAGACAGTGCTCTTAACCACTGAGCCATCTCTCCAGCCAATATTGTAGTTTGTACTTACTTCCCTCCATGGAGGCCTTAAATTATGATATTCCCTGCACAGAAGAGAGTTAGGTGGAAACTCTTTTGGGATTTTTAATTCTTCTACAAAGATAAATCTTAAGTCCATGATTTAATTTTTGAAAAAAAAAAAAAAGTCTGGTATTACAGAATGAAATTGAAAACAATTAGTATTCTTCATTACCATGACAAATAAAACATCATGAGCCAAAAAAGAAAGGAAACGGATAATAATAGCAATAACAGAAGAAAAGAAAAAGAAATTAAAATGCTATAATTAAAAATTCCTGAGTGGTTGATGAAGTGTGCAGAAACTGAAAATTTACAAACTACTGAAAGCATGGAGCCACTGATTCTCAAAGCTACAAAGATGCATCATGAGTGGTTCTGGTAAACCTCAACACAGAGCGTCACTGAATCTCCACTGTGGTGGTTACTACCATGCTACCCATCTCTAGGGAAAGGCTTGCAATGATTAGCTCCTGATCTGGGCTAATGCTGGCAGCAAAGTGAGTGACTGCCTTTCTGATCTGCTGACTCTTCTACCAGCATCACAATTTTGACTTTCACTCCAGAAGTCTGACAGATCTCATTGACTTTGGCACTCTAACACCCAATTATTCAGCCCATCAAATTGTTTCAAACTGTGAGTTTATGAGAAGCCATCAGAGTAGATGCATCCAGACCTGTGCAATGGACTTTCACCTGTGATGAGCTGAATTTAATGCTAATCAATGCTTCTGATCTAACGTTTCAATGTACTGGGAAAATAAGGTTTAGTTTACCAAGTGGTGCAGTTTACATAAGTCTGGCTGTGAAAAGACATATATTCCTTGAAGGGTATATGCTCTGGAAGGATTTTTCTCTAGGTCACATTTGAGAAACACAGATGGGATTGAGTACCTGTGATGGGATACCTTGACAGTTAGGGCTAGTATATGATAGTTGCATCTTTAGGGAAGAGGAGCCTTGAATGTGACCAAGAAACTCTGTTTGACACACCCAGGGATAGGCTAAAGAACGCCAGCAATGTAATGGCTTGCTCAAATATGCAATTGAACTTCTGTACTCTTTTCATCATCTTGCAACCACCTTTTCCAGTGAGAGAGACACAAACCTTAGAAAGGCTGAGAGTCTACTGGCAGCTCTGCTTTTGGGCAAAAGGATTCTGGTGTCCTCTTCTAGTCTGTGAATAATAAAAAGAAAAAATGTTTAAAGAAAGTAATCATTCTCTCAAGAAAATTCCCTTTTGAGATGTTGATAGGGGCACACCACTCTCTACTGCTACTGTTCTGCCCAGTTCACGAACCCCAAAGACCAGGAATAAACAGACTCTGCTGTAAATACATGAGGTTCTCTTTTTGTAAATTACAAGCTGCAGCTTGGGCCCACACACTCCCACTGCTTCGGCCGAGCGCATGTGCCCAGCTTAGTTGGGTCATTTAAAGATTCTGGTCCATCCCAGAATGCCCAAGGCAGGGACGATTCCTGCCTGGCAAGCCTCTATTGGTCAAAATGCTACATTTTGAATCGATTGGCTATAGGAAGGTTCCCAGATCATTAATGACCTGGTGTCCCTCCCTAGGGGGATGGTCCAGTTTCCTAGCAACTGTATCTCTAGTGGGTGGGGAAAGAATGTAGTAATGCCAGGGCATTACTAGACTTCTTTACCTACCTACTTCAGGTCTTAATAATAGCTGCTAATTTATCTTTTGGTCTCTCAGTAGCTTCTTAGCTGATCCTCCTTTTTCTCTGATGATATTGCCAACTTATTTTCCTTGTAAAGTGGCTTAATAGAGTGACATTAATACACCTTCATATTCACCAGTATCCATGTGGAGCAGAATTATAGGGGAATATGCCTTAAGTGAATAAATCTTTGGCACCAGTAAGGATGAATGCTAAAACCTGCAGGAATGCAATTGAGACAGAGATGCAAATGCTTTTCCCATTCTCTCTCTCTCCTCCTCCTCCAAGTAGACAAAAGAGGGAGAGGAAGGGTAAAGGATAAGGAGGGAGTGAGAAAGAAGACCTTAGAATGGAGGATTGGGTGAGGGCAGCAATGGAGGGTGGGAAGAGGGGAGGTAGGCTGCTTCATATACTTCCTTTGGTAGTTTGGCCTAGACCAGTTGAGTTTTAGATAATAGCTCTACTTTACCATTATCAGAGCATTTCAGTATTTCTCCCATCATCTCTGTTCATTCCAAAGTCTCCTCGGTATTTAATATAGGGCACCGATTCTTTGGGATTCTTACGGAGCAAAGAATTGATATAGCTCTAAACACCATTGCCAGTACATGACATTCAAATTCATGCAAAGGTGCTACCTTTTTGACTACCTGTTTTTATCTGTTTTGTTGTTTTTATTGTTGTTTCCTGGCCTTGTTTTTCAGTATTCAGAATTCATGTCCTCACTAGCCTTTCGATCACAACTGCCATCAATGAAATCTTATAGTGTCTTCTCTACAAAAACATGACTATTTTCTCTTAGAGTGGTCCAGGGGTATAAGCTCTATTGGGATGTGCTTATATTTGACTCTTAGTCAAAGACAGCAGACAGGGCAGGGTGGTTGATAATAAAGATGACAGTTTTGTCCCGTACTATGTCCGGTTGGAGAATCCTAAGCAAAAAGGGCTGGGCAGTTGCTCTGAATCTGTGTCTTTCACTAGGATACTCTGCCTACCAAGAAGGTTCATGCCCTTCCAGACGTACAAGGCTCTCCCCGGAAACATGAATACCCACAATCCAAATGTTTAGGCACCTCTTTCAAAGAGGCCGATTTTGTCGTGGAGCATTATCCAGGAAGAACTCAGTTTCCTGATGTACTAATTATCTAATGAGTTCTAGGCCTCATCTTAAGCTCCAAACTGTAGTAGATAGAGATTTTATTAAATCCTGACAGGCAAGCCCACTACTTCCTATGTTTTGACTAATAGGTTTGAGCCTGTCTTCCTCTTTTCATACAGGTCATTCTCAGCAATAACTACTCATTTTCATAATTTTTCATTCACTACATCCTTCTTCTATAACTACAAAACATCAAAGACTGCATAAGTTAGTGTATTGGCAAGTTAGGTTGTGGTCTACATGCCATAGAGAAAATGCCTCAGTAAGTTTTTCTACCTCATTATCATGGGGACTATTAAATGGAGTCATCTTTGTCACTGGCAAATGAACATTCAAGTTTAGAATCTCATTCTTAGTAAAGTCTTAAATAACTCACTTAAGGAGGCCTTACATTAGGTTTCTAAGCAATGGAGCTTGAAAAGAGGTATTCCTGTGTGAGACATAGTTCTTTAAAAAGTAAAAAAAAAATAAAAAGCTTGTTTGGCAGCTAGGGAAATAGCAGAGAAAGGCAAGATAATGATGGCCCAGACAGAGAAGTATAGTAGCCTGGTTCTATAGTGTTCTGAAGCATAAATCATACCATGAAGATAATCCTCTCCTATCTGAGCATCAGTCATCACCCTATGGCCAGCTCTAGTTAGCAGATAGGCACAGGGCCAAGTGGGAATCTTTGGTTACACGGAGAAGAGCTCTGGTGTGATCATGGGCAGTAGCCAGGGCAGCAGGTGCTGCAAGCTGATAACAGACATCTTGCTGCCGAATCTGTTTCATCTGTTGTGCTCTACCTTATAACGTTGAGGAATAATATAGTTTTAGAACGTTGGCATTTCAAATTTTAGGGAACTAATTTCATTTAGACAAGATAATTTATCTTTGAGATTCTGTTTCTTTTCTAGGGAAACAAGGATGGGAAATCACCTGAAGGGATTAGTTAGGATAAATTTATGAAAGAGCTAGTAGAGTGCCTGCCTCCAATGGGTGTGAAATTTATGATATGTTAACAAAGAAGGCAGAGACTGTCTATTTCACTAGGAAGAAGATTGTGTTTAACATAGAGGCTGATATTTATTTCTTTTCACGAAAATGCATTGTCACTAGTACAAAATAATGCAATATTACTAGATAGGAATAAATTTAAGGTAAAATGTAAGTGTTGCAGAATGTAACTAGGGTGATTAATGTTCACAGAAAGTAAGTTACTGTTAGAATTTCCTTAAAACACCACCAGTACATTTTGAAAAGCTTATTGATAAAGTGTGCATGAGATGAGATGCCTCTTACTGAAATAAACACTTCTGCCCAGTTCAGGATTTATATTGGCTTAGGACTTGCTGTACATAAGCGATTTATTGCTATCGTTTGACTATGCTTTTCTTTCTCTTGTTTATTTCAATTTTCCACAGTCTCCAAAAGATGGCACTCGCATCTGCCAATTATTATCCACTCAATTCCCTTTGGAAGGGCTTTAACAAGTGCTTCTTGTACTTGGACTCTTTATATAATTTTAAGAGCATTTGTATACAGCAAATAAAACTAATTTATCAAACAGTTTTTTATACTACCTGTATAACCATGATTTATATTGCCATTCGCTGAACATACAATTACTATGTCTGACTGTATTTCATTGGGAGGTTGCTCTCTAGGAAATCATATTCCTTTCATGTTTGTCAAATATAAAATAACTATAGAACCAATACTTAAAATAATCTTAAATCTCAAAATGTTATCATAGAAGAAATTAATAGCAAAGTTAGGCAAAAATATGACATTATTTTTTGAGAAATGCTCTTTAATTATAATTTAATTACGCAATATGCCTTACCAGATAAGACATATAAGAAATGGATTGGGTCTTTCTGAAAACACAATTAAGAATTCTGTGTGTAAATGTTTGTTTTGCCACAATATATTCTTGTCAGGTTTATAATATTTAAAAATAATTTAGACAATACCAACAATAAGGAACTGTCAGATATATGAAGTATATAGCATAAGTATATTAAATTGTTTATTCCATTACTTCTGTTAAAACATAGGTTGTCAGGGAAATACTGGGGAAATATTAGGGCAAAATACTTTGAAGGAGGTTTAGGACCTAAATACATTTTTGATGATGTTAAATATTTGTCACAGCACACAGGACAATGGAGTTCCTATAGCAGAGTAGATGGCTACTGCAATTACTGCTAATGTTGACATAAACTGTGAAATTTAAATGCTTGTTCAAATCAAGATAGCTAATCTGATTTCTTTAATTCAGTTTCATTTTTTATTGAAGAAAGTGCATACATATTTTCATTTAAAAACGTAATAAAGGATATCACTGTGATACCTGTAAATGTTTAATTCAATACAATGTTATTTAATATAGTGCCACTTAATACAGCGCTACTTTCACTTTTGCTGTCTCTGCTCAGAGTAGCTAAAGCTGGTATTCTTTTTTTATATACAAAAGTACCTCACAGTAGGTATTGTGGCTTATAACATAGTTCTGGATGACTGATGATCTTTTAATTCCAATCTGCTTTCAAGCTCTATGATTTGGGGTGAATTCCATAATTCATCCTCAGTTTCATTCTGCCATAAGCAGGGTCTGAAATAGTACTGGGTATTTTCTCTGAGGGTAGATATGTCTATTATGAAAATTTGGGAAACAGCGTTCCATTTAGGATGGCACTGTGGGCTCATAGGATGCTGATTTCAGTTCACCAAATACAAGAGACAAAAATAATAGGCGCAGGAATTGGGTCGGTTGATAAAGAACCTCAAGCAATTTCATTTAATTTCTGTCTCCCAATGTTTTGTTAAGTAGATCTCTAGGCTGGCAATTTTGCCAAATAACTTATTACTTGTATTAAACCTTATTTAGGGCTGGATGAGATTTGTGGAATATTTCATTAAGGATTTTTGTTTCTGTGCTCATCAGAGACATTAATCTCCCTTTTTGCATGTTTGTTCTCTGCCCGGTTCAGGGACCCAGATTATACCAGATCCATCAGCGTAACTGGAAAGTACTCTCTGCCTAAGTTTTCTGAAAACCTTGTGTGTTACTTGTGTTATTTCTTTTCCTTTCATGTTGTATAATGTTTTGTTGTCTGGGTTTGAACTTTTTTTTTGATATGTAGAATTTTATTTACTTAATAGAGTTAATCAGGATTTCAATTTTAATCTTCTCTTGGTTTTAATGTATTTTCAAAGAATTTGTTGACTCGTTAAATTTTTGGAGTCATTTAAAATAGTCTGCATAATTTTATTATCTCTTCTAAGTCTCTGTTATTTTGAATAGCAGTGATTTACTTTATCCCTGCATCTTTAAAGAGAGTGTATAAAACGGAGCTGGCATGTAACTAACCACCATAGTTAAGGGCTACAATATAGAGCACTTGTAAAGTAATTATCCAGTCACCATAGTTCAGTGAATAAATGTCCCATAGCTCCTCAGTTTCTTCTGATCACCCTCATGACACCCTCTTACCCAGTCTGATCTCATCCCTGTCCTTGTGGGCTACTAGCATCTCCCAGAATTCATATCAAAGAAATCGTGCACATACTGTTCCTTCCTTCTCTAATATGTTTCACTCGCTAAAATTATTTTCATTTGTAATTGTGATACATATGTCAATTGTGCCTTCTTTTAAATTTCAAACCATACTCTTTTGTAGCAGTATGGAACAATTTGTCCACCCATCACATTGTGGATAGGCCTTTAGATAGTTTACAGTTTATGTCACACATGAAGCCGCTTTACACACTCGCACATGAGGCTGTTTATGCACGTTTGCATTCATTTCTCTTGGGAGTAAATCAATAGGCGTGGAATGTCTGTCGTATGGCAAGCACATGTTTAAATACTAAGAATCTGCCAAAGTGCTTTGCACAGTGATCATATTACTATGCATTTCCAAAGATGGTATCCATGAGTTTTGTTTATCCATGTACTCGGCCTTTTTAAATATAGCCTTTCTAGTAAGTCATCAATGTGGCTTCAGTTTGTATTTCCTAGTGGTAACAGATCTGTGCCTTTTTTTAAATTTAATTTACTATTTCATTTAAACTTTTGGTTTAATTTCTTTTTAATTTTTATTAATTACACTTTATTCACTTTGTATCACCCCTGTAGCTCCCTCCCTCCTATCCTCCCATACCCACCCTCCCCCCTTCTCCAAGCATGCCCCTCCCCAAGTCCACTGATAGGGGAGGTCTTCCTTTCCTTCCTTCTGATCCTAGTCTATTAGGTATCATCAGGAGTGGCTGCATTGTCTTCCTCTGTGGCCTGTAAAGGCTTCTCCCCCTTCAGGGGGAGATGATCAAAGAGCAGGCCAATCAGATTATGTCAGAGACAGTCCCTGTTCCTCTTACTAAGGAGCCCACTTGGACACCCTACTGCCATGTACTACATCTGTGCAAGGGTTCTAGGTTATCTCCGTGCATGGTCCTTGGTTGTAGTATCAGTCTCAGAAAACACCCCTGGGCCCAGAATTTTTGGTTCTGTTGCTCTCCTTGTGGAGCTCCTTTCCTCTCCAGGTCTGGAAAAAAGATCATCCTGAGTAAGGTATCCCAGAAGCAGAAAGAGTATATACACGGGGTATATACTCACTTATAAGTGGATATTAGGCATACAATATAGGATAAACCTACTAAAATCTGTACACCTAAAGAAACTAATCAAGAAGGAGGACTCTAGCTAAAATGCTCAGTCCCCATTCAGAAAGACAAAGAGGATGGACATTAGAAGAGGGAGAAACAGGGTACAAGTCAGGAGCCTGCCACAAAAGGGCCTCTAAAAGGCTCTACCCTGCAGGATATCAAAGCAGATGCTGAGACTTATAGCCAAACTTTGGGCAGAATGCAGGAAATTTTATGAAAGAAGTGAGAAATAGTAAGATCTGTGCCTTTTTAAGTGCATTTATTTTCACCTTTACATTTTAAAGGTCAAATCATATGTTTCTGTCAAATCATATATTCATTTCTATAACACTGACTTCTCAGTACATTACTATGAGTATACTTAGTACTGTGAATTAAAATATCACACTGCTTAAAACTCCTTTATCAACATATAACTTGGAGATATTTTCTCCCACTGTGACCCATGTCTTTATTTTTAACATGTTAGTCACTTGTGAAGAGTAGAGGTCTTAAATTTGGTAAAATTTAACATGCCAAAATTTCTTCTATAATATGTAATGTTGAACTTTATGTTTGTAACACATTGTCAGCTAATTGTTCCACACAGTGTACTTTTGTATTGATAAAATATATTCTTTCACTTTTTAATTTTATTTTTCTTTATTAATTACACTTTACTCACTTTGTATCTGCCCCCTGGCTCCCTCCCTCCTCCCGTCCCAATCCCTCCCTTCCTCCACCCGCTGCATGCATGCCCCTCCCGATCCTGATTTTTTTTTGTTATAAATCATATCTGTTTGCATCTAATATTTAACTATGATGAATTACCTTGATTTCCAAACATCAAGTCAACTTTTCATCCTTAGAGTATACTTCTTTTTTTTTATTAATTACACTTTATTCACTTTGTATCACCCCTGTAGCTCCCTCCCTCCTATCCTCCCATACCCTCCCTCCCCCCTTCTCCAAGCATGCCCCTCCCCAAGTCCACTGATAGGGGAGGTCTTCCTTTCCTTCCTTCTGATCCTAGTCTATTAGGTATCATCAGGAGTGGCTGCATTGTCTTCCTCTGTGGCCTGTTAAGGCTTCTCCCCCTTCAGGGGGAGGAGATCAAAGAGCAGGCCAATCAGATTATGTCAGAGGCCGTCCCTCTTCCTATTATTATGTAACCCACTTGGACACTGAACTGTCCTGTGCTACATCTGTGCAGGGGTTAAAAAAATCAAAATCAAAATCAGTGCCTTGATTTTTTTTGATGTATTTGTATGACTTTTAATTAGGATTTCTATTATTGATTTGAAGGGATAGTATTATGAAAATATAAAACCTTTGTTTGAAATAATCATTCAACCATTTTTTTCTCATCAAATTTGACTTTGACTCTAAAATTTTGTAGTGAGAGAGATCATAGCAGAAACATAAATAGAACAAGAAATGTTACAAGTGGTATTATTATTATTTTTACATCATGAAGATAAATAAGAAAATCTATCCTCAGATTGGTTGATGAAATGATACTAAAACAAGGGAAGGCATTTAAAAGAATCATTTCAGTAAAGAAGCCACTTCCAATTTGATTATGATATATACATTAAAAAAATCCCAGTCTCAATTAGGAGTGTAAGAGCAGGAGGGCCTATCTTGGACAGCATATTCTTTGTGTTTCATGTCTTTCTTTAAAATGTTCAGTGCAGAGAATCTTATGAAAGGGGGGGGGGGATAGAAAGACCTGGCATGGACAGGAACTCCACAAGAGAGCAACAGAACCAAAAAATCTGTTCACAGGAGTCTTTTCTGAGACTGATACTCCAAGCAAGGACCATGCATGGAGATAACTTAGAACCCCTGCTCAGATGTAGCCCATGGCAGCTTAGTCTTCAAGTGGGTTCCCTAAGGGGAACAGGGAGTATCTCCGACATGAACTCAGTGGCTGGCTCTTTGACCACCTTCACCTGTGGGGGGAGCAGCCTTGCCAGTCCACATAGGAAGACAATGCAGCCAGTCCTGATGAGACATAATAGATTAGGGTCAGATAGAAGGGGAGGAGGACTTCTCTTGTCAGTGGACTTGGAGAGGGGTATGGGAGATGAGGAAGGGAGGTGTTAGAAGGGAATGAGGGGGAGGGGGCTACATCTGGGATACAAAGTGATTAAACTGTAATTAATATAAAGAGATAAATAAAATTAAAAAAAAACAAAAAATATTAGAAAAAAATGTTCAGTGCTATACCATAGAAAACAGAGCAACTTTCTGGTATGTATGGCATTCAGAATCTCAAAACAACCACCAAGATTCCTGCAGCCAAGACTGGTATGGGAGAGGAATGGAACTTTTCAGCATTTCAGAAGTTATCTGAGTTGGTGGACATAGAAGTTTCTTGTGGTTGAGATAGAAGATTGGTTCCAGATGTGAACAAAATCAAGTTCAATTGTCAGATTAGGTGGATAGAAAAGGTGTTGATGAGAAGGGTTGGAGCTAAGGACTACCTCCACATTTGAGGATGCAATGAGAACCTCAAACTCTCCCTTGGAAATAGATGCCAAAGCCTTTCTTGAGAAAAGAAGACCAGGGAAGCCGTATACCTTTATAGCCTATGACTTATTTGGCTGTGATTATCCAGTTTTTTTTTATAGATATTATATTATCTATCTTTGTTATAATGTACCTTCAATTGGAGAGTTTTTCAGAGAAAGAATGAATTATTTTTGCACATTTGAATTCTTGTTGTTAATGTATTTCACTCACTTGCCTTAAATTTTAAGACCATCAAAGTTTATAACATAGAGAAAAATAAATTTGTAATTACTCTGAGTTGGGAATCCATTGTTACAGAATGAAGCCATTCATCATGCCACCAGATAGGTTTTTGTTGTTGTTGTTGCTAAGAGCACAGTAACTTATGATGATTCTACATACAAATATGTTCTCTACTTTAAATCTTTCTTCAAGGACACACACATTTTGCAATACATAGTTCATCCTAATTAACTAAAGAAATTTAAGATGTATAAATTGATCAAAGTTGTTCAACACATGGCAGAGATCAGATGTAAACTAGAATTTTTTCCCCTTAAAGCTTTCATTATTTTCATTTGGTTTAAAACCTAAAGACAACAACAAAAAGCTAAGAGGCTGGCAATAGCTCATTTCTTGCCTCTAAGTCAAGCTTGGGTTCAATTTCCAACACCAACGTAAAACACAAGGCATAGTAGTGCATTCACATAATCTTTTAGATGGAGACACAAAAGAAACAGAGTTTCTAGAGCTTACTAGCAAATCAGAGAGACCTAGGTCCCAGGTTAAAAAAAATAAATAAGCAGATGGCTTTCTACACTAACCTCTGTCCTCCATACACAAGTATGCAGTTCAATGCACTGCACTCTACACAGGTGCACCTGTACATATAAAATCATGCATGTATATGAGCATATAAAAATAAAGAAATCAAATATCTGTTATGTTTACCTAAATGTAACATTATTATAATTTTCTTTTTTTTACATCTTGTAAATAACTCTAAAACTATGGAATGAATACATAGCCTTAAATATAAGGGAGATCATATGGTTTCCATAATCTGTTCACAGTAAACTGGGAGATTTATCATAGCATTTATCTGATCAGTGATATGGCATGAGACATTTCAATAAGCATAATAATTTTTATTAATTAAAAACATTTATGAGTTTTTATGTTCAGCTTAAAACTTTATAGTAAAACATCAACATTCATGCCAGAAAGGTCATAATCAAGGATCTAGTCATTTCATTTAAGATATGATAGCTTGTGCAATGAGAAACTTTAATAAGAAAAAGTAAGATACACGATGAAATGTCAGTTAACTCTGGGCTCAGTGTGACTTGGGCAGTGCCTGTGGTCATTCCTGCATTCACTTGATTAATGTAATTCATTCCCAGCTCTTGTCTTTCTGCCATTCACTAACATAAAGTATCAGGAACTTTAAACATGGCACCAAGCTTAGTATGGCATGCTTTCAGCGATAACACTCAAGAGGCAGAGACATGTGAACCTCCAGAAGTTCCTGGCCAGCATTGTCTGTATAGGGAGGTCAGGACAGGCAGGGCTGCAGCAGAGACAGTGTCTCAAAAACAAACAGCAACCTAAAACATGCTTCATTGTAGTTCTCTGTTCCTTCTAAGAGTTTGCTTCCTTTAATGAATGTTTAGTCTTTTGATAATAAAAAGGAACATGTTTTCTAAGGTCTTTGTTTTCGAGAATACTCAACATATTCTGCCATCGTTTTTATTTGATGTTGTCTTTACATATCTGTAGGTTTTTATAGACCATGCATGGTGTTTGTTACTTTCCATCATCGGTAAACTGAGTGGGAATGTTCTGGAGTTTTAGAGAAACCTTTTCCATTTAACCATGAAATCTGATTACCTCATTGAAAAGTTCTACTGTGCTTCTATCAATACTCTTACAGTGATAAAATGCTCAATACATCAGTTTCAAACTCTTTTTATCTCTCTTTATTTTTTGAGACAGGGTCTCCTGAGATCCAGTTGCCCTTCAGCTTATCATGAATCCAAAGGTGGCCCTGAACTACATGTCCTTCTGCCTCTACCTCCCAAATGGCGATTCCACGTGTGTGTTCCCACACCTAGCTTCTACTGTCTGATTTAGTGGAAGCTTGGGTGACGTTTTGTATTGATTTTCATTTTCTGTGAAAAATAAAAAAAATCATTGACTGTGTAAATGCCCATGCTTTTACTTTTACTTTTCCCATATTTTTCGTTCTAGGGACCATAAACAAATTTTATTTAACAATTGTGCAGATCTGTACTATAAATGGCACAAAATCTGCAGCATATGGCCAGTTCTCCATTGATGGTTTGGTTAATGTCTGTCCCACTCAGGACAGATGGTTTTCCTTTTTTAATGTGCTTTGCTTTAGAAATTTACCAAGTCCTCATGAGTGTGGCACATTTCAGTGGCTTATATTTTACTGGTCTCTGCATACTATTTTCAAGTAGTGACTCCAAAGGCTGAAATATAGAGGATTCATAATAATATTAGGGAAATGAAGGGTAGCAGATGTATCATTAGCATAATGTATAAAATATAGGACAAGATCAATTAGTAAAGGTCCTATGAATACTCATAAAATTTTTAATCTGACTTCATGCCTAACTACATTTTATATTCCAACAAAGGGAAACAATCTCTTTCAAAAATTTACTGTAATCAAGGCCCACATTAAACCTTTCACATGTTTTTAATGTGTCAGATGCATAAGCCTGAATTTATACAGCAATTATTTCTTTAAAATTGAGTAGTTTCACCCAGTGGTGAAGAACTAAGAAGATTTCTAAGCTATGAAAAGAATTCCTTGTATAAAATACTCTGGAATAGTCATAGTCATGTTCTCCTATTTTACCACTAGTTTGTCTCTTAAATGTGGTATTGACAATTAGTTTTTATTCCTAATTTTGTTTTTTTTTAATATTTGGTTAACATGAAGATAGAAGACTTCCTGTGATATTTTCATGGACATACACACACATCATACACGGGAATGTTTTTATCATTCCACTATCATCTTCCCACTTTTCTCCAGCATACTCTCTTCCTCTCTTACTGATCCACTTCTTTACCTAGCCTCCTTTTTACTTTCTTTCATAATACACGTATTCTGTTAATTTCTTTTGTTCCTCATTTCTCCTCCCTCCTCCCTCAGACCTTGACTTACTGGTCAAGTAAAAGGTCAAGTTCAATTCTTCAATAAAAGTGAGAAGAGAAAAACTACCAAATGATAAACTAAGGGCATCTTGTCACCTTGTGAATGACAGCAACATGGAGAGGTGTTGGATTTGGAAAGGCAGGTGCCAAGTAGTCAGAAAGCAACACTGAGTGAAGATGCATACAGCTTTATGAGATTGGGATAGTCTCTGTTTAACGGTTGCTTTGGCAGTAAAACTTTATTGTGGGTTGGGGCTGTGGGCTGAGGATTTTGCTGGGGCTGGTGGTTGTCCATGAGAACCAAGATAACTTTGAAGGGTAGGACTAGAGACAGCTTAGGCTGAGCTTTAATTCAAGTACAGAGAATGAAATGTCATGAAGGAAAGTTGTTTTAATACTCACCGTACTTAATTCAGTTTAAGTGAATTAGTTTAGGTGAAATTCTAAATCTTTCTAAAACTTTATGAACGAGTTTAGGAATAATATTAAACTGGTATTAAGTCATGTATTTTAACTTTTCTTACACAATTACAGAGATCATTCACAATTTTGCAGTTATCAGTTTGTGATTATTTTGCTTCTGATCTATCAATTATCTTGAAGAAATTATGCTGCAAACTGAGAATTGTTCTGTACCTAGACTAAAAGATGGGACTCTGGGAAGCTAGTTTTATATTGTAGTGGTCCAAGCAGACACTTTCTAACAAAATGCAGCTTTTGTTGTGTTTATTTCTAAGATGTTAATGTGTTCATATATTTATTAAGTCAACAGGGTTTTTAAAATTTCATATTAGCAGCAGGCATAGGTCTAGGCACTGATGCTCTAGCAGTCAACGAAAACAACGCCATATGTCTTCTCCGTCTTTGAATCTGTTGTGGTGTTAGGTGCTATGTATCAAATTAACTATTCACAAGCTGAAAAGATTTCATTATTGTGGTGCATTCATTTTTTTTTAATTTGAGTTAACAATTTGTATTAGTCCTTTGTGCTATACTGCTTAGAAATAGGAATCCATCTCAGTCAGATGAAGTTTTATTTTTGCAGATGTAACCAGCAGTGATGTCATAGCTTTAAGTCATAATATGCCATGTTCTTCTAGCAGCTTAGTTTTCTGAGATGGACATCTCATTGATTCTAGGTTTGCACTGACTGGCCCAGGATATCTATCACGACCAATGCTGTGAGAAGCTTAAGCTTTCAGACTGTGTGATGAACACTTCTATCTGAATGCATTTAATTCCATCAAACTCAGTAATAACTACACCCCACTGTTTGCCACTAAATACACAATCATTTATATCATTAATTAAAATAATTTATTATTATGCATGATTAATTAAACATCTTCTTAAGGTAAAATGTTGGTTAAACTTAATAAGTCACAGAATAGGTCTTTCTTCCTGACTGCAAAAGAAACCTTGGCAGAAATAAGTACTATGTTCTAGTTAATTTATGGCAGATATGTCTTACTGCACTTCAAAAATTGCTAGAATAAATTATGTCTTAAAAAGATTTATAAAAACAAAACAAAATCATAAAATAAAATGTAGCCATCGATCCTGAAGGAAAGTGAACACCTTAACTATATGATAAAAAAAAAGAAAAATTAATAGCCATCCAGGAATGTTGGAAAGCTGACAGGTTAAGCTTAGAAATACCCAGGTAGGGAACATTTTCTGAAATTCAGAAAGGCAAACCTGAATTCTCTTCCAAGAAAAAAACACCCTTAACATATGCCCCAGTCCATCTTTTACACTAAATTTAAACACATCTTCACTTTAAACATACAAGTAAATTATTTTGTATGTGTTTTATTTTGTATTTATGCAACTATGTATGTATGTATTTATTTATTTCTTTATTTATTTTTACTATCTCAAAAGTTCAAATGGCATCTTGAGTTCTGTGTCTTGTTTGCGGTAAAGAAATTTCACTGCCTTGGCTAAGCCTTTACCATTTTTCTTTCCTGTCCTTTTGCTAATTCTTCAGCAACTCAATTTTCTACTTCCATTCTCTCTTCCCAGGGTACAGAGACACAAATTCCTCTGTCTCCTCTTTGCTGAAGTTGTTAACTAGGCTCTCATGCTCCTTATGAGCATGGGTGGGAGTCTCTAGGACTTTGCCCAAATAACCACTTTGGAAATCAGTCTGGCGCTTTCTCAGACAATTAGGAACAGTGTTACCTCAAGATCCCCCTGTCGCACTTTCTAGGCATATATCCAAAATATGTTCAAGTACAAAACAAGGACATTTGTTCAACTATGTTCATAGCAGCTTTATTCATAATAGCCAGAATCTGGAAACAATCCAGATGTCCCTTAATTGAGGAATGGATACAGAAATTGTGGTACATTTACACAATGGAATAATACTCAGCAATTAAAAACAAGGAAATCATGAAATTTGCAGGCGAATGGTAGAAACTAGAAAAGATCATCCTGAATGAGGTATCCCAGAAGCAGAAAGACACATATGGTATATACTCACTTATAAGTGGATATTATATATATAACAGAGGATAATCATACTAAAATCTGTACACCCAAAGAAGCTAAAAAGTAAGGAGGATTCTGGGTAAGATGATCAATCCTCACTCAGAAAGGCAAATGGGATGGACATTGGAAGAGGGAGAAAACAGGAAACAGGGCAGGAACCTACCACAGAGGGCCTCTGAAAGATTCTACCCAGCAGGGTATCAAAACAGATGCTGAGACTCATCGCCAAACTTTGGGCAGAGTGCAGGGAATCTTAGAAAAGAAGGGGGAGTTAGGAAGACCTAGAGGGGACAGAAGCTCCACAGGGTGAACAACAGAACCAAAAAATCTGGGCAAAGGGCTCTTTTCTGAGACTGATACTCCAACCAAGGACCATTAATGAAGACAACCTAGAACCCATGCACAGATGTAGCCCATGGCAGTTCAGTGTCCAAGTAGGTACCCTAGTAATGGAAACAGGGGCTGTCTCTGACAAGAACTCAATGGCTGGCTCCTTGATCACCTCCCCCTGAGGGGCCAGCAGCCTTACCAGGCCACAGAAAAAGACAATGCAACCAGTCCTGATGAGACCTGACAGGCTTGGTTTAGATGGAAGGATCTCCCCTATCAGTGGACTGGGGGAGGGGTATGGAAGGAGAAGAGGGAGGGAGAATGGGATTGGCAAGGGATGAGGGAGGGGGCTACAGATGGGATACAAAGTGAATAAATTGTAATTAATAAAAAATAAAAAATGAATTTAAAAAGTTTCTAAGCACATAAAGGAATATGATTGAGATACAGGAAAGTAAGGTATTTATTTCTCCAGCATCTCCCCATGTTGGATAAACAGATTGAAGATATAGATAATTTAACAAAAATATTTCAATTAATAAAAACATAATGTTAATTACATTAGTACAGGGAATAAGAAATAGCATCTTGGATAAGGTTTTATCCCAATACAAATATTACTTGCTAAAAATACAACTGTTGAGATAAAACACTTAAATGTGGTTTATAAAATTTAAGGGAGTAATGAAGAGGTTGATAGAATTTCAGTATTCCACCAGCATGTGATAGGAAAATACAAGGAGGCATAAAATACGGTTGACAAATTTGATGTAGAAGTGGACTTTGTGTCAGCTGTGCTTTCGGGAATGAGCAAATGGAGATCCTGTCTGGGATATACTTTTGGAGGCTTTGTATTGTATTACTTTCTTGCCTCTTGCTTTTAAAGAAGATTCTTGTCTTGGTTCTCAAGAAATGTAAAAATGAAATATGGATGCTAAGAAAAGTGCTAATGAGTGATAGGCTGTGGAATCAGAGCACAAAGTTTTTAGAAATGACAACATTTGCAAACACAAGGGATGACCATTTTTCAGAAATAATGAGATTTAAATTTAAAACATATACTCAAGAGATACATATATTAATTTTGTGTGTATTGTGAGTATTTGCTTGTATGTGTACCACATACAGGCCCAATGCTTGCAGAGCCCAGAAGAGGGTGTCAGATTCTCTGGAACTGCAGTTATAGTTATTCATGAGCTGTCATGTTGACTTGGGGAACCAAATCTTGGTTTTCTTCAAAGCAATAATTGCTTTTAACTGCTGAGAATCTTTCTAGCCCTCCAACACAGGCTATCAAGACACCAAAAGAGCTTTGTACTTAGGTGCTATTTTATCAATTTATAGAGCAACAGAGACATAATACAAATCATAAAAACAACCAGAATGGAAATAGACATAATTGCAAGGGAATGACAAATATATTGAGAGCAGATTTCTTAACAAAAGTTTGAAAACAAAATGCAGCATATTTAAAATCTTTCACATATTGAAAAACACTGATAGCAGTTTTAGAATTTGTAGTCATCATAAGTATTTTTCTTTATATAGGGCCAAATTAAAACATTTTCAAATTATGTTTAATACTGGTTTTTGAAGGAAATTTCCAAAGTATAGGAATATATGAAATGACTCCAACCCCACATTATGAAGTATGATACAAAACCTAGGCAAACAGTCTTGGTAAAACAGTGTAATAAAAATTAATAACCAGTTATAGAAACAAAATAATAATGTCTGTTTAAATAATAAAATATTTATGATCAGAACAACCTTTAATTAAATTAAAAGAGAAAGACAAAATAATGGAAGATAACAGTGTACCAGATTGATTGGACTTGAAATATTTGAAAATCTTTGTTTTATGAGAATGTTCACTATGTAATCCTTCGTTGGCATTTTCTGAATATCTGCTTTAGAATACATTGCAAATAGCAAAATATATGGATGTTCAGGTCCCTTAAGCAAAACAGTCAGTATTTTTATATTACCTATATATAACATGTTATATTCCTTGAATTATATCTAGATTTCTTATAATGCTTCATACTATGTAAATACTATATAAATAGGTTTGGTACTGTAATGTTTAGGAAATGAAGAACAAGAAAAAAGAAACTCTTCCTTTTTATGTTAAGAAATGTGAAATAAAAAAGAAATCATGACTTCCGGGTTAAGTGT
Source organism: Rhombomys opimus (assembly GCA_010120015.1). NCBI lineage: Eukaryota > Metazoa > Chordata > Mammalia > Rodentia > Muridae > Rhombomys > Rhombomys opimus. The sequence continues at coordinate 591,117 of REGO01000500.1, read as the reverse complement.
TAGACTAGAAGCGACATCTCTGTGACCTGGAAAAGGAGAACCAGAATAAAAAGCTGAACACACCTTCAACTTTGTGATCCTCTAGCATGGGGTAGGAAATGGAGCAGATTCATTCATCAAACCTCGTGAAAAGAGTATGGCATTTCTACGCTCAGAACAAGCATCACAAGACACTGACCAGTTCCCGGATTTGTCAAGACAGTAAGTCTTCCAGTAATGTGGGCCAACATGAGGAGAAGTCCCTCTTTACCGTTCTACGTGACCCAGGTACTTGCTGAGTACCATACTGAAAGGGAACTTAACGTTGGAAACTAAACTATACTGGGTATATGTGACAAGGAAAAAAATCAACAAGACATGGAGCTTGATTTCAATCTGCCACAACCTGAAGGGAAGACACAGACTCAGGTGACTACTGGAGTGAACAGAAGAGGCATTGGTAAGCCAAAAAGCACAGGTTGCAGGAGCTCAATTTAAACAGTGAGGTCCATAAGCGAGTTACTCTGATTTCGGCTGTCAGGAAACAGATCTCCTCAAATAGCTTGCTTCCATAGAACTAGAGGTAAATATGTGGACCAACCTTTGTAACCATCTATTTGATATTTACTGCTATAGGACAGGAAAATTTCCAGTCCCTCGTAGTGTCCTCGACACCTACACTTCACATCTCTGTCATGGAGGTATACTGGGCACCTATCTGTTACAGGCTTGACACCAACATAACTGCGGGAAAGGTGTGAACCAATACATTCGCTTTTTTTGAGGTCCCCCCAAAAGATTCTCCAACATTTCACAGTATTCGGTAAAATACCTGTCAAAAAATAGCTATATTCCCCACAAGCCTAAAGAAGTCTGAAATGTATATGGATGCATAAAGATCCAGAACAGTCAAAAGAATTCTAAGCAGAAAGAGCAGTGCTGAGGAAAGACATCCCGGTATGTGACCTCAAACTCTACTATAGATGAACAGTAAGAACAACAGTACTGGGAAAGCACACACAGAAGCCAACAGAATGTATGAAATAAACAAACCATGCAACCACAGTCCTGTAATTTCCTAGGAAAGATGTTGTTTTACTTACTTTCCAATTGCTGTGAAAAGACACCATAACCAAGGGTACTTTTATAAAGAAAATGATTTAATTAGAGTAGACAAGCATGGTGCTAGAGCAATAGCTGAGACATTTACATCTCGATCCTCAGGCAACAGGCAGTAAGAGAGATGCTGGGAGGATTTGGGGGAGGGGAAACATGTTCAAAATATATACTAAGAAAATTACAAAAATAAAATATAAAAAGTATGGGCATAAGCAAAGATTTTCAAAACATTTTAGTACTGCAAGAACCAATGTTAAAAAAATCAACAAATGGGATCCATGAAATAAAATTTTCTGCATGGCAAAGAAAACAGCCATCATGATAAAGAGACAAACTTGAGAATTAGAGAAAATCTTTACCAACTATATATTAGAGAAGAGATTAATATCTAAAATGTATATAAATAAAAATATAATTAAACATCAACCCTTTAAATCATGTCATTGTAGACACAGCAAAAGGGGGTTATATTTCTGGAAATTAAGGTTTAACGTAAATTCTGACTTCTTTTCACAGTGTCCCTGTTCTCTCTGGTTGCACCAGTGATAAATAGCTTTCAGTTTCATGACTCTTGACTCTCTTAATATAAAACTTAAGGGTATGTTTTTTTTTGGGGGGGTGCAGAGGGGAGTAGGTAGGACCTTGAACTAAGAGAACTCAATCCACAAGGTGGCCGAGGAAGCATGGCATTCTATCTAATAGGAAATAAAATGTGTCTTTTCCTTCACACGTTTAACTAAAGAGACCTGGGGTGGATAGGGCACGAATGAGCAGCTGAGCAGAAAGAGCACCAGCAGCCACTGGTCAGCTCCACTTGCAGCTGAAAACTGAGCCAGGAAAGCCCCCTCGAGGTGGAAAAGAGCCATGCAGAATGAAAACCACAAGGTGCTTGTTTACCAGGGCCAGAGCAATAAAGGTGTGAAAACATTTAAAGTCTGTGCAATAAAAAAGATGAGCTGCGTGGCTTCATTCTTATGTTAGTTTTTCAAGTTCATTGGATTCCAAGTTTCATTTCAGTTTCACTTTCTGAGAGAGTAAATAATTTTTTGGTTAAAATTCTTTGTCTCTTTCTGTTTGAGTTAATAGTCTATTTCTCTTTTTTGTGTGCTACACATTTTCATTTTTTTTTAAATATTAGTTACAATTTAAATAATTAATTAATTACAATGTATTCACTTTGTATCCCCTCTGTAGCCCCCTCCCTTGTCTTCTCCCAGCCCCATCCACCCTCCCTGGTCTCCCTCTATGCCCCTTCCGAAGTCCACTGACAGGGGAAGAGGCTGAAACCTCACTCAGAAGGGCAAACAGAATTGCCTATTTCTCTTAAGAGAATGGAGTCTGAACAGCTTAATCAAGTCCACAATTAATATCAACACTAAATTCAAAGAACAGACATTGGCCAGAATTAAACAAGCAGGAGAATTCTATGCAATTGAACTGAGAGCCAAGAGTGTTCCAGGTGGAGAGAGTGAACTCCGCTTCGTGAGACAAACGTAGATGAGTTCTAAGCATTGGAGCAAGGTAGTGGAGGAACTTGGCAATGTGATCAGGACCCTGCTGACTGGAGCCTGTGGAAGCTAGCCTTCTTAACCCTCTCACAAACTCAAGGCTGGGCAGTGTCTCTTTGGATGGCTACATTTTAAAGAGACGGCACCTGGCTTTTCCAGAAAACTATTATTGTATACCAGCAAAGAACCTGGGACAAAAATTTTCATCTCAGGGTGCAGAGAAGGAATTTATACCTCCTAGTGTTCTGAATTAAATATTTTAAGAAGAGGGAGTCAGGGACCCATAATCTGGAAGAAAACTTCCTAACTTCGAGTCAGGCTGGGCAGCATTAAAATTAAGTGCATTTTATCATTTACTTTGATAATAATGACACTGATAACAGCTTATGGAAAATAGGGAGCAAGAAGGCTGCAGGGACCCTGAATGTAATGTTTCCAAATTGCCATCAAGGGGCCGAAGAGATGGCTCAGTGGCTAAGAGTACATGCTGCCCCTGACAGAGGATCCAAGTTGAGTTCCCAGCACCCACATAGGGCTGCTCACAGCTGCCTGGTACTCCAGGTCCAGGGGATCTGATGCCCTCTTCCATCCTTCCCTGACAGCTGCACACACATGTGCATACACACAACCAAAATGCCTTCAGTAATATAATGCAGTTTCTAACTCATTGAATATAACCACCATTTTGAACCAAATTGTATAGTCCACCCGTAAATAAATGTTTATCTAATAATTTTATTAATTTTTAGTTTATTTGGAAAATATGAATTCTTGTCTCCAATGTACCAGGCACTGGTCTAAGCATTGATTCATCAGTAAGTAAAATATTCAAAATGTTCTATGTGGCTAGAGAGAAGTCTCAGCTAATTAAAAGCACTTGTTGCTCTTCTGCACCACTGAGTTCTGTTTCTAGCATTCACATCAGATAGGTCCTGACCACCTATAACCCCAGTTCCAAAAATTCAATAATCCTCTACTGGATTCTATACACACCTGGCATTCACAAAAATACATACACACGGGGGGGGGGATTATAAAAATAAATAATTAAAATAGTCTATAATTAAGAGTATAGGAGAACAATAAGGAACTGACAAAAATAAATGAATTTGTGTGTAGTAAGACATATGGTCGGCATGTTCCATGAAGAAAACGAAAGCAAAGACATGGAGTATGCAACTCTATCACAGTTACGCATGCTCATGTGAGGACCTCTAGAAACTCTGTTTACTTTCTGGATAATTGCTAAATTTGAATAACCCATTGTAAGATGAGGAATCAGAGGTATGTATCACAAACTTTGAAATCTATTCCTACAATGAATGTACTTACTTATTATCTGAGTATTTCTCAGAAAATCTTTTTATCATTTTGCAGATTAAATACTTTAATTCCCTTAATATTTAAAGCATATAGTATTATTTTAATACATAATAAGAACATATGGTTAACTTCTGTAGGGACCATGGGTCACATTTTGATTCCTATATTTTAGACCTTTTCATTGATGTAAACATTGTTTTCTGAGTCTGATATTTTTAAATGTACTTTTATGTGTAATTTCATCAACGTCACTATAATACTATTTGTAAAGGGTCCTTTCACATTCCCTTACATAAACTCTCAACTGTGAGACTGGAACTCAAGGCTAGGCCGTAGGGCACTGTATACATATTAAAGAACTGACAGCATAAAGAAAGTTAAGTTCTTTAGGATGACCGTGGACCTAATTATCACTGTTTTGAATAAAGAAAATCTGTAAGTTATACACAGTGAACTCGTGAGAGACTCAGGAGTTGCCCCTGGCACTGGTGTGTGGAGATGGAAGGAAATTTTCAGGATGATCCATGGAGAATGAACATTTGAAAAGCACCGTCACTGGAGCCTGCCCTCCTTTCTGAGTTAATATAGTACCAAGCTTCTAGATCCCAGAAGTCTCAGCTTGATAACTTCCCTCCCAAAGAGAGCTGCTGTTACACACATGTTCCACCTGCCTACAGAAACCTAACCCCCATGCGCAGCTATCCTTTTTATGGTGAGATTTAACAGCATTCATTTTTATATTTGTGTTATAAGTTTTCTATCATGAGAACCCATCAGTTTCAAAAACAAGGAAACAATAAATTTCAGGTCTCGGTTCCACGGTTTCAGGAGCTGTGTTCTAGTATTTTCACCTTCTTTTCAAATAATGTCAAAATTATTTCCAGTAAGCAAGCACAAGGTTCAGGGGTAGTAATTATGTCACTATGATTCCCTTCACATTTGTTGAAAGGATATTTCTTGCTATGTGTACATATGGTCAGTTTTGAAAAACAGTGGTATGTGTCTGTACTCTCACATATATTTTTTTACTTGACTGGTTGGCTATTTACTCTTTGGCTTGTTGATGGCTCCCCTAATTGGTTAGAAAAGGTGTAGTTACTCAGCACACTATAAAATATTGAAAGGTGACAGAAGGGAAGCACTTTACTGGTCTCGTGGGGGAAGAAAATTGCTTATCTGTAATTGTTTTGCTCTCTGAAGAAATATATCAGGCTGCCATTTCCACATGAACTCTCTAGATATAGTGTGACCCACTGTTTTAATGTCAACAGAAACAAGCCCTTGTAGAGTGTCTTTGCTTTTTGTATGCTCTAGTTAACCCAAGGGACCTTTCAGCTGTAATTTGCAGAGAAAAACTGCAGCCTGACATTCGAGAGGCGCAGACTGATTTCTAAGCCACGTTGTAGCATGCAGAGTGATAAATTGTGGACAAAAGCAATGAAGACAGAGGAAAGGAAATAAATCTCTTTGTTCACTACTGAACACTCACTAATCCCCCCTAAGGGTAAACAACTAGGTAAATAACAATTGCTCAAAAAGCTAACTGGAAAAAACAAACAAACAACAAACAAACACCAGCTTCTACCTCAGAAATTCTGTCAGTTCAACTCAAATTGAGCATAATTTTGAATGTCTTTCAAATGAGTACTAATTCTGGAGTGGAAATGAGGCCCGGGATATAAAGGGTGTTCTTGGATTCCTCGAGTGAGCTTGTGATCTGGAGCAAGGTCACATGACCTAGAGCATGGTGTTAGCCTTTGCATGGTAAGCCTGCTTCCTTCTTCTACCCTCTCTGTCCTCAAGGTTCTACTCTCTCCTCATGGTTCCACTCTGCACATTGCTTCCCAAGCTCAGGAACGTTAGGAACACCCACCAGTGTGCATGGAGTTGGGTTCACCAATGTCCACTTCTTGAAGACTGTGCATATGTTTGAGATTCACCCTTTCTGTGCAGAAACACAGAAACTGTGTCTGCATGTGGGAATTCCTGAATGTGACAAGGGGACACAGGTGTCCACAGGAGCATCTTTGAAAGAGGAAAACAAAGGACTCAGTACTGTCTAACAGAAGTGGGGCAGGTCACACAGGGATAGACAACCAAGCAACTACATCTTTCTTTTCACCCTCTCCTGAGAGGGCACGCAGTGGAGTCATAAGATGAAGTGGCACCTCAGAACATCAGAGCAGTTTGCCTTCACCGCAGTAAGGAGGCTTGCCTTTGGGAGTATCGCTGTCTTTATGGTTCTGCTTCACTCTTACTATGTTAAGTGCCATGGCTGAAGGTGTGGCCCTACAGGAAGGCAAACTGAATCCCAAGTACCACATAGTTATGGTTGCCTTCTTCCAGTCCTAGTGGAGAGGCCCGTGCTTTGGTTCAGGTCTTTGTACTTTTGCTTAAAAATAATCTTTACATAGTCTGGATATTAATCATCTGTTAGATGTATAGCTGGCAAAGATTGCTTCACACTCGGTGGACTTCCTCTTCACTCAATTAATTATCTAGCTAAAGCTTTTTGGTTTTATGAAGTCCCATTTGTCAGTTTTTGGCTTTAATTCTGAAGCCACTGGAGTCCTGTTCAGAAAGCCCCTCCCCACACATACATCATACAGCACAGCAGGTCTGTTTTCTAGCAGTTGCAGTGTTTCAGGTTTCACAGGCAGCTCTTTTGTCTTTCTGGAGTTAGATACAGGTCTAAGGTCAGTCTTTTGCATCTGAATATACAGTTTTCCTGACACTGTATGTTGAAGATGCTGCATTTCTGGGGAGTTTTAGCATCTTTGTTTTTAACATCTTTGTTAAATTTTAGATTGCTATAATTGTGCATACTGATATTTGGACTATAAATTTTGACCCATTGGTCTCCTTGTCTGTTTTTGCACCAGTATAATATTGTTTTTATTACTCTGTAATATAGCTTGAGGTTTAGGATACTAATCCCTCAAGTATTGTTCTTTTTGCTGAGTAACCACAGACAGAAGTAGAGTAGTTCACACAGGGATAAGATTGTTTTGACTATCTGGGTGTTTTGTTGTTATATTTGGAATATATATGTATATATATATATATATATATATATATATATAATTAATATTGTGAAAATGATCATTTATGGATTCAACGTAATCCTAATTAAAGCCACTACCACACATATTTTTGAAGATTCTGTAAATGATTCTTTACACAATATTAATTCTACCATTCTATGGGGATGGGATAGTTTTTAATACCTAGTGTTTTTATTGCTTTCTTCAGAGATTTAAAATATTCATTATGGAGTTATTTCACCTTCTTTGTTAGGCTTAACACTAGCTATTTTGTTTTCTTTGAAGTTATTGTTAATGGAAATATTTCTGTGATCACCTTTTCTGTCTTGATTGAATATTAACTGGCTTGATATTGTATAAGTCTTATGCAGCAACTACAAGGTCATGAATATGTGGCTATCTTGCCATGGCCAGAAGACAATATTTTAATCTAATATTCTGCAATCTCTTGCTCTTAGAATCTTTTTAAAGCATCTCCCACTATAGTTCCTAAGCCTTGGTAGGAGGGATTGGCGTAGAGGTCTCATTTATGCTAGAGAACTTCCTTGACATGACTTCTCTGGACTTTGATCAGTTGTGTCTGCATTAATCACTGGGCACTTGACAAAGAAACTTCTGTGATGAGGTCAGAGAGCTGTACTAATCTGGGAATAGAGTCACACATTTAAAGGACAGTTTGCTGTGCCCCCTTGGAGTAATAATAATAGTAGGTGCACACGAGTCCTTTAAGGGACTAATCATTCATTTTTGCTGAGATTTACAGTATTTGATTTGTATCTACACCTTCAGATGAGGTCATAAATCCAGTCAGAAAACAATTGGCTACCCTATATCTTTTACTCCACTATTGCACTTCTGGTCTTATTTTACCATGCTGGAAATTACTGTTCACAGGGGTCACACCCGGATGAGACTGTTTATAACTAAGGCACTCAGCATCCTTCATGGCATCTTTTGGTATTATGAAAGCTAGCCACAAGAGAGGATGTCTCCTGGTCAATATCAACTTGACAACATGTCCTAGGACCAAAGTGTATGATGGTTTTAGTATATATAAAAAAAAGTCAAGTTCCAAAATAAAGACAGTGCCTGATTATCAGTTCTAAATTCATCCTAAAAGTCCAGAAACATATGAACTGATAAATGCCCCCTGTATCTGCAGTTAAGAATTATTTTCATTTTTTCATGTATTCCCATCAAAAGGAAGAATAGCTGTTCAAAACCTACAAGTTTGATCAGAGATGCTGACCTTGAAACCAGAGTGTTGGGGAATAAAATTGACGCCACCCAAAACTTTTAAGGCACAGAGATAAGGACTCTGTAACTACTTTGTTAAGGGAGAGTTCCTGGAAATGTACCATAGGATAAACTGCAGCATAGAAGTTGAAATGAGCAGATGTAAAAACAGCTTGTGTAACATTACACTTCTGAGATTTAAAGTTGATTAACAATGTCATTTCTTTTATGATCAGCTTTTTAGCATTGAGTTGGCTGATTGACTAATTTACACATTAGAATTTATGTGTCTGACTATTTCATTAATCTGAAAATAGTAGAAAATAGCAGTACAGTAATGAAGCATGTTTATACTGGGAAATAAGTTGATGTCACTGAAACTGCAGAACACACGTCAAAAGTAATGAAGATACATGGCTGTCTTGGTATGATGCCATTACCACATATCATGAGTCCTCTGGAATCACTGCTGACCATATAGAGGTACATATTTAGCATTTAGTATTCCTTGCATTCAGCAGAATGTAGTATCAAGAGTTTTGGCTGACATATATTTTTAATTGTTTTACTTTTGCCCTTTCTTGTTCTCTTCTGAATTTCTTATACACAAGAGGTTTTGCCTGGAGGTTGGAATCAACTCCCAGAACCCCTCTTCCTGGCAAACAAACTCAGGCAGGGCAGAGGGTCTTGATAATCCTGAGGGCTTGTTTGTTGTATGGGAGTTTCAATAATTTAGTTTTCTTCCTCATACATTTGCCTGAATTTTGTCTCATTGTGCAAAAAGCTCTATTTCATCTTTTGAAATGCAAAAAAGTGTTTTGGTATGGGTAAATTGCTGTGGTTTCTCCATTTTATCCATCTCACAATAGAAGCACATTCCCAAAGGAGGGCAGATATTTTTGTTGGGACTTTGGACTCAGGAAGATGAATGCATCACTACTTAGTTCTCCAATGACTACGAGCAAGTTACTGTACTTTCAGTTACTTCTTGTAGTCTCTGGATTTGGGGTGATGATGCCTATGGAATAATTTTTTTTTTTCCTGAGGATGCAATGAGTTGTGCACGATTTGTTTCGGATAGTACTGATATTCAGAATTCCCTGAGAAAATGAGTCTGTCTGGAATACTATTAATTTGATCATAGAATAAAGCTTTTTCTGATTTAAGCAGCCAGTGATAAAAGACAGGCTCTGTGCTTTGTTAGCCACAAAGGTTGCCTAGTATGGCTTTACCTCCATTTCCTTGTTTTTAAGAATTCCTCACAGCTTCCTAACAGGATAATGTTCTATAATCTCATGAGAAAAAAACAACAACAACAAAAAAACAAAACAAAACAAAACAAAAACCAATGACTTATAGGAGGCTCTGAAATTAACCCTAGACACAGAGTCAACCCTCATAACTATTTTTGGAAAAAAATGGATTATATTATAAGATTATTAACACTCTGTAGTACTGTCAATGACATGATGAAAATAATGAAAACTTGACTTTGTTTCAATGAATTTTTGTACTCAACTGTAAACTACTAAGTTCTCAGGTTCTTGTTTTCTTATTGGTTTTGAACTTTGCTCCTACCTCTCTATGG
>REGO01000500.1:555949-574822 GCA_010120015.1 Rhombomys opimus | reverse complement strand
TGGTAAGGCTGCTCCCCCCTCAGGGGGAGGTGATCAAAGAGCAGGCCAATCAGATTATGTCAGAGGCAGTCCAATTCTTACAGCCAGATGGGATTTCCAGTGGATAGAGGGAGACACCAACCTACCCAAAAAACTTGTCCCAAAATTTGTCCTGCCTATGAAAGTATAGGGATGATGATGGAGCAGAGATTGAGGGAGTATATGTAGATTTTATTGAGGCTTTTGTTCCATGCAGTAGATCAGTAAAGTTCTATTTGGATTCTATTATATGTAGCCATCGAATTTGACCAGCACCATTTGTTGAAGATTTTGTTTTTTTAATGTGTAATTCTGTCTTTTTTATATATATAAACATTTTGAGAAAAAAACACACATAAAATAGCAGTCCAGGTATGTGAAGTTTTGTCTGGGTCTTCAATTCATTTCCAATGAAATCAACAATTCTGGTTTTATGCCCACAGGATTCTGTTTTTATATCTATAGCTCTGTAGTAAAACTTGAAATTGAGAATGGTGATATATCCAGCAGCTCTTTTATTATTCAGGATTATTTTAGCTATCCTGGTTTTATGTGTTTCCACATGAAGGTGAAAATTGTCCTTTCAAGTTCTGTGAATTGTGTTTGAAGTTTGATATGGATTGCGTGGGATCTGGAGATTACTTTTGGTAGGATGGTAATTTTTACTATACTAATCCTGCAGACAGATCCATGCCCATTGAAGAGCTATCTTCTGATATCTTCTTCGGTTTCTTTCTTCAGTGTCTGAAAGTTTAGTAGGCTTTTGCTTATATGTGAATATTCGTTGTTAAGTTTTCAATAAACAGGCTACAATCCATATGACAGAGGAAATGTATAGCATAAGGGACTATGTGGAGGGATGGATCTCTCTAGGGAAGGGAAACAGAGTAGAGAGACATAAATGGATGGGGGTGGGGCTGAACAGAAAGATCAAGCAGAAAGGAGAGGGAAAAGGGGGATGAGAGAGGGAACATGAGGAAGACATAAAATTGAATATTTGTATGGAAATATACTATAGTAGAAATTTCCTAACATATATACATATATATATATATGTACATATATATATGTGTGTGTGTGTGTGTGTGTGTGTGTGTGATCTAAATGGACTTGCCAAATAAGGGAAAGATGGAGCCCCAACTGGACATATACCATCACCAAATGTTTCCTGCAGATTTGATAATGGGTTACATAAAATTGAGTCCTTGACCAAAAGGGTCCCACGGAACCCTCAAACAACTTAGACTATTTCCAAGGCTATTGATTGTCCGTATTACTCATCACAAATGAATGGTAGGACCCTAATGCTGAAGACAATACCTAAACAACTTACTGAACTTAGAGAAATTGATCTGTTACCTACCTACAGCCTTTACTCCTTCTGAACAGTACTCATGGCACTGGGGGCTACTAAGCACGTTACCAAGGGGAAAGGTAAACACCTATCCAGCTACAAACCATGTGATCTACGATGGCGACCTGCCTGCAAGATGCGCTTTGAAAGAGTGGCACAAAACCTGTAGGAATAATCAACTGAATCTGATTTCATTTAAGGTCAAAGCCCTGAGATGGAACCCATTCGCAACAGTATTCAGTTGGCCCATAACCTTAGACAAGACAGTCCAGGGACCTACGGGAAAACAAACTACTGTTCTGCTAACGGGATGGAGAAATACCATGACTCCAAAGATATTCAGCTATCCTAATACATCAGTGTCTTACTCCACCATCATCAGAGAAACTTCCTCTTGATTAGATGAGAACAAATACAGAGACCTACTACTGAACAATGTGCAGAGTGAGAAACTTTAAAACATCAGTCCTAGAAAGGATGAGTCCATCAAATCTTTCCGTACACGAAGAGCCCTTCAGAAGAGGATGCAGAGAGATTGTAAGGAGATGCTGGACACCAAGGAAGCAAGGCCTTCTAAGCACAACAGTACTCATGCATATATGAACTTAGAGAGACTGTGACAGCATGCGCCACTGTCTCACAGGTCTGGGAACGACGGGACTCAAGCACTGACAGAAGGAGTGGAAAGCAACCACACCCCTAACCCAGAACCTGTGTGTAATGAATAACTGCTCACAAATGAATAGTTAGTTTTTCCCAATGGAGTCTTCTAGGCTAGACAAACCACTCTTAAGGCCAGGCCACATGCCAGCATTAGATAGTCAATACAAAATGAAGTCAATGTCAGTTTTCGAAGTTCTCTGTCTGATAATGCTTTATAATGGCTCCCCACACCCTTTTAAACCTTACTGGTTCTTTGCATAAATATGGTTTCTGATTTGTGGTTTTATGTGATTTCTGTTTGTGAGAATATGTATGTTTGCATCTGGAAGTGTTTAGCTTTTCTTTTGGCTTTTCTTCTACTTTTTTGTTTTGACTAGTTCTGACTTGTTTGTTTTTATTTGATCTTATTTATTACTATTTAATATTACTTAATAATGTTTGTGTTTTAATGATGGAGAGATAAAAGAGTGTGAATTTGGGTAGGTAGGAAAGTGGGGAAAATTTGGGAAGAGTTATGAGAAGGGAATCTGTAATGAGGTTATATTGTATGAAAAATAATTTTTCCTTGTTTTAATAGCTGAGTTGTATTCTATTATGCAAATGTACCACAATTTCTATATCCATTCCTCTGATGAGGGACGTCTAGGTTGTTTCCATATTCCAGCCAATATGAATAGAGCTGCTATGAACATGGTTGAACAAATGTCCTTGTTGTGTACTTGAGCATATTTTGGATATATGCCTAGGAGTGGTATAGCTGGATCTTGAGAAAGTGCTATTTCTAGTGTTCTAAGAAAGTGCCAGATTGATTTCCAAGTGGTTGTACAAGTTTACATACCCACCAGCAATGGAGGAGGGTTCTCCTTTCTCTACATCCTCTCTAACATGTGTTGTTACTTGAGTTTTTGATCTTAGCCATTCTGATGGTTATAGGGTGAAATCTCAGGGTCGTTTTGATTTGCATCTTCCTGATGACTAATGCCATTGAAACTTTCTTTCCAATTCCATATTCCTTTATTGAGAACTCTATTTAGGTCTATACCCCATTTTTTTAATTGGATTACTTGGTCTGTTTCAGCTATTAAAAAAAAAAGGAAATCATGAAATTTACAGGCAAATGGTAAGAACTAAAAAAGATCATCTTCAGTGAGGTGACCCAGATACAGGAAGACACACATGGTATATACTCACTCATAAGTGGTTATTAGACATATAATGTAGGATAAGCATACTAAAATCTATACTCCTATCTATACTCCTAAAGAAGCTGAACAACAAGGAAGACCCTAGGGAAGATGCTCAATCCTCATTTAGAAGGGCAAATGCGATAGACATTGGAAGCAGGAGAAAACAGGGAACAGGACAGGAGCCTACCACAGATAGTCTCTGAAAGACTCTACTGATCGAGGTATCGAAGCAGAGACTGAGACCCATAGCCAAACTTCGGGCAGAATGCATGGAATTTTATGAAAGAAGGGAGAAAGAAAGACCTGGAGGGGACAGGAGCTCCAAAATGAGACAAAAAAGAAAAAACAAACAAACAAAAAAACAAAAACAAAAACAAAAAAACTCGAAACTGAGTTCTGGGGCCCCTGAAGATAATGATACCCCAAACAAGGACAATGCATGGAGAGGACCTAAAACCCCAGCTCAGATGTATTCCATAGGTAGCTCAGTGTCCAAGTGGGTTCCCTAATAAAGGGAGCAGGAGCTTTCTCTGGTATAAACTCAGTGGCAGGTTCTCTGATCACCTCTTCCTGGGGTGGTGCAGCCTTGCCTGGCCACAGAGGAAGACAATGCAGCCAGCCCTGATGAGGCCTGATAGACTAGATAGATGGAGGAGAGGAGGAAACCACCCCCCCATTAGTGGACTAGGTACGGGCATAGGAGGAGAAGAGGGAAAGAGGGTGGGATTGGAAGAAGATGACGGAGGGGGCCACAGCTGGGATACAAATTGATAAAAATATATTAAAAAAACAAGAAAATGAAACTAGTCGTCCTACAAAGCGATGAGTTGTGTTACTTTCATAGCCCATCCATTGCTGTTGTTCTCATGCTTTCTTCTTCTTCATCTCTTTCTCACTGTCCTGGCCCCTGTCCCTTGTGTCCACTTTGCTAACTGCCTTCATTTTCTCTAATAGTACTCCAGTATGCTTTCAGATAACACATCTTCCATGACCCTCTATTTGCCCTCTCTTCCCTCCCTAAAGATCTTTTTCTTTGTATGGTCTTTTTTCTTTTTTCTTCACGTACACACACGGGTGTACACACACACACACAGAAAGAGAGAGAGAGAGAGAGAGAGTAATCTAGAACTTTTATCTTAAGAAAACATGCTTTGTTTCTCCACAGTATTTGAAGAAATTCCATTAGAGTCAGAACATAAATCTGTAATGAAATCCACAGTACAATCAATAAAGCAATCTTGCTGAAACAAGAGAAGAGGTAATTCTTGCATTCTATGAATTTCCTTTTATAATTTTTAAAGCAGACCTTTATCACCAGATTATCATAAACACAAATGAGAATTTCAGGAGTTACTATACTAGACTACTATTTGATGACTATCTATACAAGGGTGAAGCAGATATCCAACATCTTCATGGGGGAATGAGATATCCTTGGTCCTCAAGGGGGACATAGAGAGCCAACACTTTGGAATGTGTCATTCTTACTACTCTCAATGTTATGCTGGAGAATGGCTTATCTGCTCTACTGAAAAGCTCCTGCTGTGGAGTGGTTTCATCATCCTGAGATTTCTTCTTGTGTGAGACACTGAAGAAAAGTGTGGGCTGGCCCTAGCCTCAACCAGGATCTTAGAGAACCAACCTTATTTTAATTCCATTGCTCTGCCATTCCTGAGATATTGTTCTTGAATTGATGAAAAACAAGTCACATCTACATGCTTTACATCTTTTTCCCCCTTGGTATGAGCTTCCTTACACTATAAAAGAAAGTGTAGTGAAGGAAATGTGTATGCATGCCATATGGAAACTAGCCATGTCACCTTCCTTCATAGTGCTCTATGAGGACTGGCCAGCTAGAAGGCAAGGTATCACACAACCAACACTTACAGAAAATTCTTCTATCAAAGAAAAAATATGGGAAAAACATTCTGACATCTCTTCTAAACTTGTAAATGATTCTGTAATGTTGGATTATAGAAATAAAAGGTGGATAAAATTATGAATCATGTAACACCAGTTGAAAAAAAAAACACAGAAGGGATAGGAAATATAAAAGAGAAATTAATAAGTAAAAACGTAATGGAGTTCACATGATAACACTTGAGTTTCAAAAACAAGAATCCAAGTAAGTTTCTAGACACCCAATGTAAACTTATATAGACAGGGTCAGACATACTTTAACACGACACTCATCAATGTAAACGCAGACTTAAGCTCTTGAACATGAGACTCAGTGGGCGTGTGTATGTGGGTGGATTATATGACCATTTCATCAGACTACAGAGCAGTCTCAGGTTTGGCTATACAATGATGTAGCATAGAGCCTAGAAATGCTGAATATGCAATTATATTACAAGACACTCTTAAAGCAGTCTCAGACTCTCATTTTTAATCTATAGTTCTTTTTCCATCATTTTAAAACTGAAAACGAAGGGGAAAAATATCAGTAGAGAAGAGAAAAATCTTACTTATATTGGAGCAATGGTTAATACCCCAAATTATTTTTAAAATATATGGGTAGAAAATATTAATAAATTATTAGTAATTATATTTCAAAAGATAAAATTTATTCAAGTTTTGGGATGGCAAAATTATACTAAATTCTCATGAGATTTATTTCTCTGTTCTTTCATTTTTATATTGGAAAGATATTGCTTAGATGATTGTTTAATATTGGCAAAAAATTAATTGGTTAAAAATCACAAAAATCTTAAGATGATTTTATTGTGAAATAATTCTGACAATTATCTTACTCAATCCTTTTGATAATTAAATGATAAAACTGAAAATTAGTATTTGTAGAGAGTCAGATGTTATGTTACTAGTATTATCACAAACTCTCACAAACAGAAGAGAAACAGGCTCCCTTACTGTTTTTGAGCCTGAGAAGCCCAGAGGAAGGAGGTTCAGCCTAGAAGGGCTGGATCCCCTGCTTTAGGATTAAGCTGTATTGCTGCTTCAGAAAGGAGAGTATGTGTTTGAACTGTGCAGGAGGCTGAGGGCTGGCAGAGAACAGAAGGATGGGACTTGAAAGAGAAATGGATTCAGAAATTGTGGCACATTTACACAATGGAATAGTATTTAGCTATTAAAAACATGGAAATCGTGAAATTTGCAGGCAAATGGATGGAACTAGAAGAGATCATCCTGAGTGAGGTAACTCAGACCCAGCAAGGCACACGTGGTATATACTCACCTATGAGTGGATATTAGACATATAATGTAGAATAACCATACTAAAATCTATAGACCTAAAGAAGCTAAACAACAAGGAGGACCCTAGGGAAGATGCTTAAATCTCATTCAGAAGGGCAAACAGGATGAACACCAGAAGCTGTAGAAAAGAGGGAACAGTTCTGGAGCCTACTATAGAGGTCCTATTAAAGGCTCCACCCAACAGGGGATTAAAGCAGATGCTGAGACTCACAGCCAAACTTTGGGCAGAGTGCAAAAGAGTGGAAGAAAAGGGGGATAGAATAAACCAGAGGGGCAGAAGCTCCACAAGACCAACAAAGCCAAAAAATTTGGGCGAGGTGGGGGTGGGGTGGGAATGCATAGATAGATGAACCAACGAAGGACCATGCATGGAAAGGACCTAGACTCCCTGCTCAGATATAGCCCATAGGCAGCTCAGGCTCCATGTGGGTGCCCAGGTAAGGGGAACGGGGGCTGTCTCTGTTATGATCTCCTTTGCGTGCTCTTTGGTCAATTTCCCCTGGCGATGTGGGCTAGCCAGGCAACAGAGGAAGAGGATCTAGGCAGTCCTGATGAGACTGATAAGCCAACATCAGATGGCAGGGGAGGAGAACTCCCACTTTCACTAGGGGACGCGACAGGGGGTGGAGAGGGAGGAAATGTGGGACTGGGAAGACATGAGGGAAGGGGCTGCAATCGGGATATAAAATGAATAAATTGTAAAAAAAATTAAAAGAAGAAAAATAGAGAAGTATCCTCTGTAAAATGTAAATGTCGCCATAATAATAGTCAAACAGGGTGTCACGTAAAAGTGAATTAGGTCCTGGAAGCCCTTCTGCTGGTGAATCAGGACCGTTATGTGGAGGGATTCATGGAGGGAAACTGTTGGCTCCTTTTTGCTCTCTTGCTTTCTGCCATGTGAGGAAGCATCACTTCCCCTCAGAGGGTGCTGTGGTGCCGCATGAGAGGCACAGTAAGCAACCCTCTGTCCCCTGAACACGTCAAAGCTACCGTTGGGATCGCGGCTTCTCAGCTTCCAGGCCTCATGAGAAGAAATGTTCTAACCCTTACAGTCTCCTTTATAACAACACAGAGGTGTTAAAAAATAGTTCCCTGATTTAAACATTCAGATATTTTTTACTCATTTAGATGAGCATTATTTGAGAATACATTATTAACAGGTAAACTGCAGTTTTTTGTTTTGTTTTTAAGCCATCTACCTGTGTCTTTGATGCAACTTAAAAACAGATTACTTATATTGTTGATACTGAACTTTATGAGTTTGGGGCAAGGATGTTAACAGGAAGAGCATTTCAGGAATGCTTAAGATTGGACCAGGTTTAAGACAGTAAAAGATGAGAAGTTTTCACATTTTCTCAGCCCAACCTTTGAAATATACCCAGTGTATAACACTTATCTCAGAACTGAAAATCAAGTACTCACACTTGGATGGCAGTAGAGAGCGAGAATGGAGCCTGCAACATTTCTTCTACAGAGTAATAAGTGAATCCTTGCAAATTAGTTTTCACAACAAAATCAACCAGAAAAACCCCAGTAAAATAATTGACATACAATACATAGGAAATGTTTCTTAAAGATTGGCAGTAGGATAATTGAAATAAAATATGTAGAAAATAAAGAATAAATAATTTTGTTATAATTGGAGGGAGAGCACACTCACAAGATAACATGATGGACTGCACTGAAAATTGAAGTTTTAAAATACTACACCAACTAAAGGCATTATTAAAGAAGAAATAAGATGGCTATTTTATTAAAGGGCTTAAATGGAGTTCTATTGAATAGGATTAAGAGTAAAATTGGTTAAAAATCTCTGAAAGAAGAAATTCAAAAATAGAAGGAATGATTTTTCTCTTTTGTGTGTGTGTGTGTGTGTGTGTGTGTTTGTGAAAAGTTATAAAAAAATTGTTTCAGTGTTTCAGCATGTGTTTCAATTCCCTGTTGTGTTAATTCTTTTCAGAGCACCCTCTATAGTAGGCTCCCATCCTGGTTTCTCTCTTCCACCAATTCTGGTGTCTATCCTGTTTGCCATTCTGAATGAAATTTAAGCATCCTCCCTAGGGTCCTCCTAGGTGTTTAGCTTCTTTAGGTCTGTAGATGGATGTCCTATATTATATGGCGAATATCTGCTTATAAGTGAGTATATACCACGCCTGTCTTGGTTTCTGGCTCACTTCATTCATGATGATCTCATCTAGTTTCCTCCATTTACCTTCAAATGTCATAATTTCCTTGTTTTTAATTGCGGAGTAGTATTCCATTGTGTAGATGCACTACAATTTCTGTATCCATTCTTCCATTGAGGGACATCTAGGTTGTTTCCAGGTTCTGGCTATTACAAATAAAGCTGCTATGAGCATGGTTGAGTAGATGTCCTTGTTGAATGGTGGGTATCTTTTATGTATATGCACAGGAGTGATACAGCTGGATCTTGAGGTAGCACTACTCCCAATTTTCTAAGAAAGCACAAGATTGATTTCCAAAATGGTTGTACAAGTTTACATTCCCACCAACAATGAAGGAGGGTTCCCCTTTTTCCACATCCTCTCCAGCATGTGTTGTCACTTGAGTTTTGATCTTAGCAATTCTGATAGGTGTAAGATGGAATCTCAGGGTTGTTTTGATTTGCATTTCTCTGATGACTAAGGATGTTGAGCATTTCTTTATGTGTTTCTCAGCCATTCCGTATTTCTCTGTTGAGAATTCTCTACTCTAGCTCTTTACCCCATTTTTTAATTGGATTATTTGTTTTGTTGGGGATCAAAGCAGACACTGAGACTCAGGGCCAAACTTTGGGCAGAGCTCAGCCAGACTTATGACAGAGAGAGAGGTGGGATTAGAGGGACATGGAGGGGACAGGAGCACTACAGAAAGACCAACAGAACCAAAAGATCTGATCCCAGGGTGTCCTGCAGAGACTGATGCACCAACAGAGGACCATGCTTGGAGAGGACCTAGACCACCTGCTCAGGTGTGGCAGATTGGCAGCTCAGTCTCCATGTGGATCTCTCAGTGAGAGGAACAGGGGCTGCATGTATCATGAACTCAGTTGACTGCTCTCTGATCACTTGCCACTTATGATGTGGCCTTGCCAAACCACAGAGAAAGAATATCCAAGTAGTCCCAATGAGACTTAACAAGGTATTGGCAAGTGACAGTAGTGGAGAACTCCCTCTTTCAGTGGACTAGAGATGAGGGAAGACATAGGGAGAAGCAGATATTGAAATATCGAATTGAAAAATCTTATATAACATTTTAGCTCTATTTTAGTTCATTATCTATTTTTCTATATTGTTATTTTGTGATCAATTTTAAGATATCAATTTTGATTAAATGATTGACTCACTTAGGTAGCTGCATGTTAAGAAGTGGCACACAAATTTCTCTCTAAGGTTGTCTGTGTTTCTTATTCAGGTGAGCTTTTCTTTCTTTGTTGTTCTTATTGCCCCACAAATGGTGGTGAATTAAAACCACACTAAGATCAAGTCCACACATTCCTGAAGCTTGATCTTTACAAGATGGTACAATCAATGCTAGTATATGCTGGAGAAGAGTTTTCTGGGTTTTGCTTTATCCTGCTAGTGTTTTGAGAGTATCTGGAGTATAGACGGCAATTTGACACAAACAGATTATTTTGAAGTTAAAATCTCAAATCAATCATGTTGACAAAACTTTTCAGCGTATGACTACTGGCCATTTTAGTGGTACCAATGGTGGAAAGAAAGTTACCTGCTTGTATTTCAGTGATACTCCATTTCTTTTAACTCATTTAATCTCTTAAGTATATTACAAGCTAATTTTAAAAACTAGACCTACTAGATAAAGTGTCTCATTATATAATATATTATAAGTTTCTAACTGGCCTCAGGATATTGTTTTTTCAATGCCCCAATTCATCCCTTTTTTGTGTAGGCAGCTTGCATTTTGAAAAATGTATGCCAGCTCAGTTGTGCTTTATAATTAAGCCCTTGGATGATTTAATTTTTTTCTAACAGCATAGTTCAAACTTCTCAATACAGTTAACAATGCCTTATAACATTTGCCTTCCATATTAGTTTAGATTCATTTTATATCCAATTCCCTTACCATTTCCTTCAATCCAACCAATCTTAGCTTTCTATTTTGTGTATTTCCTAGTATGAGACTCTAACTTCACACAGGTTATGTCTCTTTATTACTTCCCCAACACCCAAATTTCTGCTTTATAAGACTTTACTTACATGCCTCATGAATAATGTTTGACTTTCTTTATGAATTTTAAATGTAGTGTGCAAGGGCTGTATCTTTTGTGTTTTTTTGTTGTATACTAATATTTACAATAGGTTGATGAAAATTAATCATTGCATAAATACAGTGATGAAATGCATGAATGCTTCCACTAATGCAAAGGGTCTTTAAAAAAAAACTATTTTGCTAACCTAAAAAAAACATAAATGTAGGTAGAAACTACTGTGCATGTTTTAAATCTGACATGTAATCATGTCCTTTGAATAAGATATAGTATGATTAAGAGAAGAATGAATATTATTCTATCAGAGTGACCAGTGTCAGTTCTCTTCCTAACAATCCATAGTATCAGTGCTATATATTAGGAAAAAAATTGTTTCAAAATTCTAAGCATAAAAGAAAGCAGAAAGTCTTCTTCAGGTATCAGTTATACACTATATGCAGTACATATTATATACTAAAGTAATATGGGAATATCTTGAATATTGTAGTTAGAAATGATCTAGAAGTGAGGTGACAGGTGAATTTTGAAGTGTTTTATAAAACACTTGTATATATTTTGCCAGAGTTTTGTAGACCACACTGTCATTATGGTCTAAATTTGTGAAAGATGTGTGTGTGTGCTCTTTAATGAGGTACCTAGCCAGAGGATGCTCAGAATTTGCAAGTTTTTATTTGCAGCAATAACCATGTAGAGGAATGATTTGCAGCTTGCTCAGTGATGAACCACGTGGAACTTCAGATTGCTTTCTTCAGTAGCATGGAGTTCTACAAGAGCTTGGCTTCATTTGCTCTTCACACTTTCACTTATGGCTCCCTTTCCTCCATTCACAGTGGTCTACTTTTAAGTTTTGAAAATAGAGTTTGGTTTTTAAAAGACTGCAAAGGAGAGTTAGAGTCAATGTCTTCATTGCTTTCATTTCCATCTGTGAACAGAATAACAAAGAAAGAGCAGTCTGCTGGGCCTTGGATGTCTCCACCTTGTGAATGACCAAACCTAGTTTCTGGAGGAGCTGATAGTGTTCAGCAATTGCCCTGTGAATTTGGAGGATCAAATAAAATCAATTGCTATTCTGTTCATTCATCCTTGACTGATGAGGAAATTCAAAAGAGAGTCAGACAGAAAGTGATGTGCATATTAAGTAGTGATTCAAAAAATATTTCAAGTGAATATTAAATTCCAGGAAGTAATTTTATAGTGAATTACTTGAAAGTCTACAGGAATAAAAAAGGAGATCTTAGGTGGGGGAAAGCGTTTTGAGAGACAATCACATCTTTAATTTTTTTAATTTTAATTTGTATTAATTACAACTTATTCACTTTGTATCCCCCGTCTAGCTCCCTATTTAATTTTTATGACATTTATTTACTCTTTCTCTCCTTCTCTCTCTCTCTCTCTCTCTCTCTCTCTCTCTCTGTGTGTGTGTGTGTGTGTGTGTCTGTGTGTTTGTATGTGTGTGAAAAGATATATAGGAAGGACTTGGTTGTCTTCTTTAACCTTTTGATTCTTGAGTACTTAATTTATTTCCTCAGGTCTAGCCTTATTACAGCAGTTTCAGGCTATTGAAGCTAAGGACTCCACTTTCTGTTTCCCTGGTAACACTGGAAATGTAAGAATCACTTTAGCCATTCCTCAGAATTTAAGTTAACACATAAAAAGGGGAAGGTATGTCTGTAGCTTTAGGTGCAATCCTGGTTATTCAAGGTACCTAAGAAAAGATGGGATTAGTGATATCCCTTAAATAAGATAGGCACTTTTTCTTCCCAGAAGCCTCTTCTCAATGCACATGCTGGCTTCCCTTCAGGGAGTATATGGCACTGGCCAGCCTGCTTTTCTGAGTTAAGCCTCTTTTCTAACTGCCTGAGCGGCTGGGCTGATGTAAGGGCAGATTAACTAATAAACTGGACTTGGAAAAAGAGCAGCATTGGCCCTTGATGAGATGGTTCCATCTAGATTGCTATGTTTAGTTATAGCCTCAGTGAAATGAGGCAAGAGTGAGGCCCAGGGTTTCACCAGAGGCTTGGGTGATTTCTCTGATTTTATCATAATTGACAATAGAATGAGAACTTTTTGAATGCCCCCTAAAAGTCATGTGATAATCTAGTTGAGCCAGTCAGAGCCACCCCCAGGGAGCTGGTAATTTCAACTGTGGACCCTTGGCTGGGACTGCCTCCTCCGCAGAGGGTCTCTGTTTATCTATAGTATGTGAATGATCTGCATGGGCCCTAGTGGGTTACTTTTTCGA
Source organism: Rhombomys opimus (assembly GCA_010120015.1). Classification (NCBI taxonomy): domain Eukaryota; kingdom Metazoa; phylum Chordata; class Mammalia; order Rodentia; family Muridae; genus Rhombomys; species Rhombomys opimus. The sequence continues at coordinate 561,911 of REGO01000500.1, read as the reverse complement.
TGGGCTGAGAGGGGAGGTTATGATAAGGTATGTGTCATGCCAGCTTCAGTAAGTGGTATATTTGGGTCAGATCGTAAAATTCTTTTGTGAAATGGGGGGGGGGCGTTCTAAAGGGAAATTCTCTGAAGAGGAACTTTTCCTGTATTTGATTTACATCTGAGAGGAGAAAAGGTACATGGATTCAGATAGATCCATTGTACCCTGCAACCTTCCTCGTGGGAAATGTGTGGCTGGAAGAAGAGGAGTGAATATGAGGAGGGGACAAGAGGAGGGTAGATGAGGGCTTTTGGGTGGTGGGAGAATTCCTTCCATTTTTCTGGAAGAAATAAACGAGAAGGCTTGGAGGATGGTAGTGAGAACTTAAGAGGAGAAGGGTTATAAATTGAGAGGAGTGAGGAGGGGTGGAGAAATGGAGGGTGGTAGTTGGATAAAGGTCAAGAGTTTAAGTGGAATGAAAGGGATTGCGTAAAAGTTCAAAGCTGAAGAAAGGGGAAGCAGGAGTGGGGGAGAGTGAATAGGTTGGGAGCTTCTTACAGGACTGTTTTCAGTGAAGCTTTGAAGCAGTAAAATCTAGTGTGCAGGTCAGGATTGACAGAGGCTGGGCTGTGCCCTGAAGGCAAAGAAAGCTTGCACATGTGGCATCTCAGACCACTTGCAGTTCCCTCTAGCAAAGTGATTTAAATAGATGAAAATTTGGAAATCAAAAGTGTGGAATCCAGGCCAGGTATGGCCATGATCTAATTGATATTGGGGCCAGATCTGAACAGAATGATGTGTGAGAGTGTCTGGACTGAGTTTGGAGAGACTTAAGGTTGAGAGGCTTGATTTTAGGCATGACAGAGGGGCCAGGCCTCTATGTCTAAATTGGACACAGCCAATTTAGAGTTCATCAAGAAAGGCAGGAGAGGAGGATGACACAGAGGGTTTGAGAAGTGAGCCAGATTGGCAGAAGAAACTGGTCCAGACTTGGAAATCACTCCACAGAAGTGACAGTGAGAGCAGAGGAAGTCCCGGGATTTTGGAGAGCCTGTAGGACTGGTTTCTCTAGATGTTGGCTTCGTCTTACCTTCCCACTGAGCTCACAGTGGATGCAGTCTGACACACTAATGACAAAGAGCCTCTGCGCTGAAGGTCAATAGACAGTAAGGGAAAGAAAAAAGGGCAAATGAGACTGATACCCCAACCAAGTTTACATGTCACACCAATAAAAGCCCAGAAGAGAACAGGGACCAGTGACTGCATCTTAGTAACCTTGGCGTTTTGAATAAGATTGACCCCCAGAGACTAATATATTTGAACGTTCAGTCCCCAGGAAATAGAACTATTTGAAAAGATTGAAAGGATTAGAAGATCTGACCTTGCTGGAGGAGGTGTGGCCTTGCTGGAGGAAGCATGTCACTGGGGAATGGACCCTTAGTTTTCAAAAGCCCATAGTAGGCCCAGTCTTTCTGTCTGCCTGGGGGTTAGGATGTAACTCTCAACTATTTTTTTCCTGTGACATTCTTGCTTGCAGCCATGTTCTCTGCTATGCTGTTAATTGACTAAGCCTCTGAAACTGTAAGCAAGCAACCAGTTAATTTTTCTTATAAAAGTTACCTTGGTCTTCACAGCAATAGAGCAGTTACTAAGACTGTTACTATTATCGATGTGAACAAATACAGTGACCAAGAAAACATTTAATTGGGGGCTTGCTTACAGCTTCAGAAGACTAGTCATTGTGGCTATGGATAAGTTATTTGTACATGCCATTTTTCTACCATAAAAAGGGATTGGATCATGAAGTATATGTCCTTCTGTTTTTTAGAGAGTGTGGTAACCAAAGTATACATTTTATTAATATTCAAATAACCAAAATAGAATATTAATTCTCACAGAATTCTGTATTATATACCTGAAAGTTATAGTAAACTAGATAATATCTCATTAACAAAAGTGAATACTTGAAATATTTTTTATTATTTCATGATTTAATTTTTAAAGGTTTTTCTGTGTTACCAAGTTTATCTTTCTACATATAATGTTATTGAGGAAGAAAGCCAGAAAGTTGTGTTCTTTTCTCTCCCCGCTGCATGGGTGTTTCAAGGGTCTGCAGTAATTTGGCCCTTAGATTTGGGGATAGTGTATTTGTAGACGTGAATGTGTTTATGAGTTTAGCACAGTTTGTTATTCATTCAGTATCGTCTTAGAATTGTGATTTCCCCCTAATCAGTAAGTTGTAAACCCTTAGAAAAGTTTATTTCTTTGATTCCGTTTAATTATAAAATACCCTGTCATTGTTTTGTCCTTATATGTATAACTGAGTGATTTGATTTGCTATTTTATTTGCAAAAATCCTAGCTCACTTCAGTTGCTCACTTTATGTAATCCCTAACATTTGTTTAATAAAATCTTTAAAACATGAAAACCAACTGTTTCTCTACCTACTGCCACAAGGACATGGTTAATTCCTATATGTGCTTGTATTCCTCTCTGGAAGAAGAATTTTCTTGCAGTAACTCACTGATAACACTCTGCTTGAAAAGTTGGGGAAGTCTGTGTCAGTCGGCTGGTATTGGAAGTAAAACTTTGTGAATCTTTAAAATTTAAGTAGAGCAGACATGGTCTATGCAGAAGATGTAATATTGTTAACAGGTAGTCCAGGGGGGTGTTTTTGATTTTTATTTATTTCTCATCCTTGTAGATTAGATTATTAAAGAAATTAAACCAGTTTTAGAAAAATGTGAGTCTCATTTCCTTTACATTCTTACATTTGAATAAATGTAAGTAAAATAGTGCTAGATGAAAGTTTATTCAAAAGTCAAATGTAGTTTTGTTGTAGATCTTTTGAAACAAAGTACAAATGCAAATAAATTAAAAATTGGAAGTTTTAATTCTTCTAATACATTAGCTTTGTATTTTTTGTTTTTGTTTTGTTTTATTTTGCTTTGGGCTCTGAATTTATAATCTCTCTTTCATTCTTTTCTAAGGCCAACTCACAGAACAGCTCATGAACACAGCATTGTGTTCAAGACGCTGAAGAAGATTCCAGAGGTAGCCTCTCAGCTCAGCAATAAGCATCTGAAAATTCTGAGTAAGAAAATCTTTTCTCAAATCTGGATCAAAGACAGCTTAGGTATGTGACTAATGTGGGGAATCTGGGAGAACGAAATGCATGTATGAATGTCAACTTGGCTTTTTTAAATGTTGATGATTTTACTTGATATGCTGAATATACTGTTTAAAGACAATCTACTTTCAGGGAATGTTATTTGAATAACATCTCACACTTTAGTAAAATTTATAGCACATTGTCTTAGGGTTCTATTGCTGTAAAGAGACCACAGCAAGATGATGTCTCAATGAATGTCTGTGCCCTAAATGCAAGGACAGCCTTTCGTAAAAGAAACATCACTAAAGCTTAAATCACACAACAAAAACCCACATACATTCACAGTAAAATACTTCAACACCTTGCTCTCACCAGTGGACAGGTAGTCAAGACAGAAACTAAACAAAATAGCCAAATTAACTAAAAGGCAGAGAAAGAATCTACTTGAAGACTGAGCTGCCATGGGCTATATCTGTGCAGGTATTCTAGGTTATCTCCATGCATGGGCCTTAGTTGGAGTTTCAGTCTCAGAAAAGACCCCTGTGCCCAGATATTTTGGTTCTGTTGTTCTCCTTGTAGCGCTCCAGTCCCCTTGAGGTCTTTCTATATCCCCTTTCTTTTATAAGATTCCCTGCTCTCTGCCCAGATTTTGGCTATGAGTCTCAGCATCTGCTTTAATACCCTGCTGGGCAGAGTCTTTCAGAGGCCCTCTGTGGTATGCTCCTGTCCTGTTCCCTGTTTTCTCCATATTCTGAAACTTCTCCAATGAGAACTAGAAATGATCATCTTGAGTGAGGTATTCCAGAAGCAGAAAGACACACATGGTATATACTTTCATATAAGTGGATATTGGACATATAATATAGGATAATCATACTAAAATCTGCACACCTAAAGAAGCTAAGCAAGGAGGACCCTGGGCAAGATGCTCAATCCTCATTCAGAAAGGCAAACAGGATAGACCAAGGAACACAGCAACTCTTATAAAGGAAAATATTTAACTGGGGCTGGCTTACATTTCAGAGCTTTAGTCCGCTATCATCATGGTTGGAAACATGGCAGTATGCAGGCAGACATGGTGCTATAGAAGGAGCTGAGAGTTGTACATATTTATCTACAGGTAGCAGAAGGAGACTGTCTTCCTAGGCCTAACTTGAGTATATGATCCTCAAAGCCCAAATTCATAGTGACATGCTTCCTCCAATCAGGCCACATCTACTTCAACAAGGCCACACCTCTTACTAATGTCATTTCCTATAGACCAAGTTTTCAAACACATGAGTCTAAGGTGGTCATTCCTAGTCAAACCACCACACATATGCTTGTGTGCTTTGAGTATATCCAAATTAGTCATATTACCCCCTGAAACAAAATGGGTTTAATTCCCTGGACTTCTGGTTCATCAGGTCTGGGATGGTGCCTAAATTAGATTTACAATCATTTGTTGGTGACAGCAATGTATGGTACAAATTTACTAGCAATCCCCAGCTGCCTTTCAAAATTGGTTAGAGTGCTTGCCTACCTTTAGGGTAGATACTACCCTAAATACAGGGAAAGGAATAATTAGACATAATGCTTATCTTAGTCTGTTTACCCTGAATATAGGAGCTACTTCAATATAAATTCATGCACATGAACCTTTGAAGAGAAGGCAATCAAGACTTTTTTTTGTGTGTCAAGAAATTTTCTTTTTCATTCCTTACAGAAATAAAATTATGACAATGATGATTATTGTCATTATTGTTTGCAGGTGAGGATACCCAAATCATTAACATATCATGCAAAGAAATCCTTCTTATAAATGAAATTTTAACATACTTTAGCCCAATTTTGAACTTGTTCTCTGTGTTTGCCATTGTTTGTAGAAAGCAGTTGGTCAGGAACCTGGTATTTAAAACTGAACTGAAATCTTGTAGACTCGTGATTTTTGAAAATATTTATATATTTTGATGGTTTTTCCAAATGATTTTCTGTCATTATTGGCTCCATTTAATTAGAGTCGAGTGATGGAAAATAAATCAAAGGAGTTTTGCCCTGATTAAAATTATTTCAAAGGGGAACAAAAGAGAACAAATGTTCACTATTGCTTTCTTATTAACTTGAGGATAGTAATTAAGAACTGCTTTGTTTTATAAGTTCTGAAATTATATTTCTAATGGTATAATGTTATGGTACAACCTAAATTTCCTTCAATGAAAGGTTGGCTATGATCAGTTTAATGGAATTGTACGTACTGACTGAACAGAATGCATTTATATGTACATGAATGCCTTTCTCTCTCTCTCTCTCTCTCTCTCTCTATATATATGTATATATATGTATATACAGTTTTATATACCACCTTCTGTGTATATATACATATATGTATATGCATATATGTACTTATACATAAAAGGTAGTAAATAAAAGTACAACAGTAGAAACTTACAAATATCTATAAAAGTAGAGCAAGGGCTGTCTCTGACATGGACTCTGTTGACTCTGTTGCCCACTCTTTGATCACTCTCCCCCAACAAGTTATTGCCAGGCAAGTCCTGATGAAACTTGATAGGCTAGGGTCAGATGGTTGAGGAGGAGGACTCCCCATTTCAATGGACTAGGGGAATGGGGTAGCGGGGGAGAGTGAGGGAGGTTGGGACCAGAAAGAGATGAGGGAGCAGGCTACAATTGGCATATAAAGTGAAGAAAATTTTAATTTAATATTTTTATTTTAATTTTTATTAGTTATACTTTATTCACTTTGTATCCCCCCTTAAACCTCTCCCTCCTCCCCTCACAATCCTACCTTCCCTCCCCCTTCTCCATGCATATCCCTCCCCAAGTCCACTGATAGGGGAGATCTTCCTCTCCTTCCTTCTGATCCTAGTCTGTCAG
>REGO01000500.1:514358-531596 GCA_010120015.1 Rhombomys opimus | reverse complement strand
TAATTGACTAGGATCAGAAGGAAGGAAAAGAAGTCCTCCCTTATCAGTGGACTTGGGGAGAGGCATGCATGCAGAAGGTAGAGGAAGGGAAGAATTGGGACAGGAGGAGGGAGAGAACCACGGGGGGGGGGATACAAAGTGAATAAAGTGTAATTAATAAAGAAAAATAAATAAATAAAGAAATAAAACAGTTCTTAACAATTAGAAGCAGTGAGAAACATCTTGCTTTATCATCTTAGTAATTGACAGATTGGTAGGGGAGCATCTGCAAGAACAGAACAGTTGGGGTGTATCGCTTCCTAAGATCCTGATGCTCTATAAAGACACAGCTCTCTCTTTGTGTTCCTCTTCTTGAAAGGCTTAACTTTGCAATCACTGTCACTCATTGATCGTGTTTCCCATGTTCTTTTGGGTTCTTCTGGAGTTTCTATCCAATATGTGCTTCATACTGTCTATCCATCTTCTACTCTGTTCAGTAACCTTATTTCTATTCTATCAACATTAAATTATATAGTTTAAGTTACTAATTGCATGTTGTGTATGAATTCTATTTGATTTTTTCTTTTTCTCAATTTTCTTCATTATTATTATTATTATTATTATTATTATTATTATTATTACAGTTTATTCACACTGTATCCCTGCTGTGTAGCCCTCTTCTTTATCCTCTCCCGGTACCATCCTACCTTCCTATTCCTCCTCTAGGACATGTCCCCTATGTCCCTAGTCCACTGATGGGGGGGTCCTCCTCCCCTGCTATCTGACCGTACCCTATCAGGTCTTATCAGGATTGTCTGGATCCTCTTTCTCTGTAGCCTAGTAAGTGTACCTTGCCAGGAGGAGGTGATCAAAAAGCCTGCCACTGAGTCCATGTCAGAGACAGCCCCTGCTCTCCTTACTAGAGAACCCACATGGAGACTGACCTGCCATGGGCTACATCTGAGCAGGGGATCTAAGTTATCTCCATTCATGGTCCTTGGTTGATTCATCAGTCTCTGCAGGACCTCCTGAGCCTAGAATTTTTTTTTTTTTGGCTCTGTTGTTCTCCTTGTGGAGCTCCTGTCTACTCCCAGTCTTTCTGTCTCCCCCTTCTTCCATAAGAATCCCTACACTTTGCCCAAAGTTTGTCTATGAGCCTCAGCATCTTCTTCGATATCCTGCTGGGTAGAATCTTTCTGAGGCCCTCTGTGGAAGGCTCGTGCCCTGTTTCTTCTCTTCTCCTACTTCCAATGTATATCCCATTTGCCCTTCTGAATGAGGATTAAGCCTCTTCCCCAGCGTCCACCTTGTTTTGCCTTTTTAGGACTATAGATTTTAATATGTTTATCTATATTATATGTCTAATATCCACTTATAATAATTCTATTTAATACTGAGTAGTATTCCATTGTATAAATGTGTCTCAATTTCTGTATCCGTTCCTCCATTGAGAGACATCTAGGTTGTTTCCAGATTTTGGCTATTACAAATAAAGCTGCTATGAACATAGTTGAACAAATGTCCTTGTTGGATGGTTGGGCATCTTTCGGGTATATGCTCAGAAGCGGTATAGCTGGATCTTGAGGAAGTGCTATTCCCAATTTTTTATAAAGCTCCAAATTGATTTCTAAAGTGGTTGTACATGCTTACATTCCCACCAGCAGTGGAGGAGGGTTCCCCTTTCTCCACATCCTCTCCAGCACCGTGTTGTCACTTTTTGATCTTAGCCTTTTTGATGGGTGTAAGATGGAATCTCAGGGTTATTTTGATTTGCATTTCCATTCTGAGTGAGGCAACCCAGAAACAAAGGACACACATGGTATACACTCACTTATAAGGAGATATTAGCTTTATCATATAGAATAGCCATACTAAAATCTACAGACCTAAAGAAGCTAAACAGTAATGAGGACCCTAAGGAAGATGCTTAAATCTCATTCAGAATGACAAACAGAATAGACACCAGAAGTGGTGGAAGAGAGGAAACAAGATGGGAGCCCACTGTAGAGGGTCCTCTGAAAGGATCCACCCAACAGGGGATCTAAGCAGATAGATGCTGAGACTCACAGGCAAACTTTGGGCAGAGCTCAGGGAGTTTTATGGAAGGAGGGATAGAAGGATATAGAGGGGACAAGAGTCCCACAAGGAGATGAACAAAGCTAAAAAATCTGAACCCTGATGGTCCACAGAAACTGATGTATCATGCATGCAAGGACCATGCATGCAGAGGACCTAGAACCCCTCTCAGATGGAGCCGATTGGCAGCTCAGTCTCCATGTGATGCTGGAGAAGAGGGGAGCAAGGGCTGCCTCAGTCCATGGACTGGGTTGCCTGCTCTTTGATCACTTGCACCTAGCAATGTGGTTTTTCCAGGCCACAGAGGAAGAAGATCCAGTGTGCCCTGATGAGACTTGATAAGCTATGGCTAGAGGCAGAGGAGGAGAACTCCCCCTTTAAGTGGACTAGGGGAAGGGATGGGGGGAAAGGGAGAGAGGATGGGATTGGGAGGAGTGGAGGGAAGGGGCTTCAATCAGAATATATAATGAATAAATTGTAAAAACAAAGTAAAATTTAAAAAAGAAAGCATTACATAGATACTCAATGTGGATATAAATTGTCTCTTTTACCATGATAACTTATTTGCTCTATTGATAACATTCTCTATTTAGTATTTATGTGTTAAATATTAGATAACTCTCCATGAATACTCACATATGAGTCATTTATCCATGTCACAGTACTGTGTTCATTTTATTTGTTACTACCAACATGTAAGACTATCAATGAAAGAGTTGTATACTGACCATTTGAACCCTTCTTTCATCAACAACAAGTATATTTTAATTTTGACTATGTGCCAAATATTTACCTGGCACTTAAAAGGACAATAACAAGGGAATATCCTTTCTTATGGCATTTTCTTTATATTGCTGAAAACCAGAAAATTTTGTGTTGAGGAAAGGCATGTTTGGAGACACAGGAACCATCCAGGCTGAGAAGAAGGACCCTTCTTCCGTAGCACTGGAACTAGGAATGCAACTGTCTTGCAGACTCCCCTAGACTCTTGACATAGTTCCCACTGGTGTCTGTGTGTTAATGAATAGTGATGAAGTCTGCCTGCATCTTGATGCTTTTCACAGCTGGAAAAATGGAGCACATTTGGATCACTGAAATTTATTCCTAAGGCTGAAATGGATGGAACTCTGCATTCAGTTGTGACAGAGGATGACTGCGAAATCCTTAAGATTCCTACAAAGGAGTATGAGAAGTTAAAATCGGTATGGGTTGCACTTCTATTTTACTTTTGAAATTTGACTTGATCATAGAGACCATAAGTTGTGGTTTACTTGATGAGCAGCATTTCAGAAACTCCTTTCAGTATGTGGCATGAAAGTACTTTTTATGAATTTAAAATTAATTCGTTTACTCATTCAGCAAATACATAGCTTTTATGTCGCTAGCTTCTACTGTGATTGGGGGCGTAGAATGACTGGATAGGTCACACAACTATTGCTTTCACGATCTCAACAGTCTGTTCCAGTCTCCCTTCAGAATCTGTGCTGGTCACTTTCTGTCAACTTGAAACAGACCTGTTGGAAGAGGGAATCTTAGTTGAAGAATTGCCTCCATCGGATGGATCATTGGCAATATCTGAGGGGCATATCCTCAGCTGCTAATTAATGTATGAGGACCCACTCCACCGGGGGCCCCATTCCTGGGCAGGTGGCCTGGGCAATAGCCCAGTCAGCTGGAATAGCAAGCCAGTAGTCAGCGTTTTTTTTTTGTTGTTGTTCCTGCCTCCAGGTTCTTGTCCTGAGTTGCTCTGGCTTCTCTAGACGATGGGCTGTATCTTGTAAGCCGAAATAAGTGCTCCCTTCCTCAAGTTGCTTTGGGTTATTTTGTTCCATCACAGCAACAGAGACGCAAACTGGGAATGCTTGGCATAATAATTCAGAGTCACACAGACTTTCAAATTCAGGGCTGAATGAAAAGACATTAAGGTTAATCCTGAGCATTCAACTCTGCTGTCTAAGACAATTTGTTCATGTAAATTTGTTTTCCCTGGTCTGAATAAAAATGCCCACCCCCACTTCATTTAGAGGGTAGAGGAAGTTTATCTAAAGGATGGGGTTGGGAGGTCACCATAGTCTTTTTGACAGTTCTAATGCAGGCCCAGGGCCGTCATGGTACTTGCAGGTCCAGTGCTCATGCTGGAAGATGAAGATGCATCTCTCTTCTTACTTTGTGATGATCTCAGAGACATGTGACTTTCCCAGAATTCAGCATTTTCCTAAATACCAGATATCAACATGTTTGAATTTCAGAGTGGTTCTCTTAAAAATATTTTTTCTTGTTTTGTTATTTTCCCTTATGAGAGTTAATCATATGAACACACACACACACACACACACACACACACACATCATTTGAGACTTGTTTAGAACAGCGTTAGAATGTGTTCATTTTTATGGAAATGTAAAACACTATGGAACAATTGAGAATATTGGTGAACAAATCTGAAGATTAGAAACTCAGTATAGCTATTTGTCATAGTGAAAACCAAGTGCTACTCAAAATTATCTTTTATTGAGTAATAGCCATATAGCCATTATTTTTTCTGCCATTTTTCTTTTTGTTAGTTTTTGTTAATTTTTAAATTATATCATTTTGAAATATGATAATGAAATTCTTTTTCAGGAAAAAGAAAAACAGGAAAATCTGCTAAAGTTGAAATTAATCCACAAGTGTCCTTTTTATGAACATTGGCCTACTTTGTATATATGTGATCTAGTTTCACTTAGTAAATGGAAGCATTTTCCTCCAGGTCAAGGTAAGTTTAATTCAATTTTAGACTTGTTTCTTCACGTAAAGTTATATTATTGGATATGTAATTCTTTATAGTTTCAATATTTTAAATAATACAAATAATATATCTTCATATAGGCGTCCTCTTACTGAATTCTTAACTATGAATTGGGTATTTAAAATACTTCGATTTGCTTTCACAGTCTGCATGACAGAGGCTTTCAGAAGCCCTCTGTGGCAGGTTCCTAGGTCGTTTCCTGTTTTCTTCTTCTGGCTTTCTGAGGCCCTCTGTAGCAGGTTCCTAGGTTGTTTCCTGTTTTCTTCTTCTTTGGATGTCCATCCTCTTTGCCTTTCAGGATGGGGATTGACCGTTTTAGGTAGGGTCCTCTCTCTTGCTTAGTTTCTTTAGATGTACAGATTTTAGTGGGTTTATTCTATGTTGTATGTTTATATGAGTGAGTATATACCGTGTGTGTCTTTTTGCTTCTGGGACAACTCCCTGAGCCTGATGGCCAACTGACAGGCAGAATGAATGGAATTTTATGTAAGTAGTGGGAAATAGTAAGAGCTGGAGAGGACAGGAACTCCACAAGGAGAACAACAGAACGAGAAAATTTGAACACAGGGAACTTCCCAGAGACTCATACTCCAACCAAAGACTATTCATGGAGACAACCTAGAACCCTGACAATGCAGCCACTTCTTATGAGAACTGATAGACTAAGATCAGAAAGAAGGAGAGGAGGATGTCCCCTATCAGTGGACTTGGGGAGGGGCATGCATGCAGAAAGGGCCGGGGGGGAGGGTGGGACTGGGAGGGGAGGAGGGAGGGGCTTATGAGGGGGATACAAAATGAATAAAGTGTAATTAATAAAAGTTAAAAAAATAAAATACTTCCATCTTTAATTAAAAATTAAACATGTTTTGCTTCAGGAGAAGCTTCAGTCCAGGCCCACATTTTGTATCTCCCCACTTCTCCACCTCTCCACGCTTCTATTCCTGCATACTGAGAATTACACCAAGGGCCAAACTGCAAAGGGTGAGGTTAGAGAGTCACTATAGTCAGTGTTTCCTCACTCTACGTGTAATTTGAGTTTCCCCCTCAAATGTGTAATTTCAACATGTGGCATTAAGTTGGGATTCCTTGTTTATAATTTTGGAAATTTAATTTGTGCAGTTTCTAGAGGAGGTGAAGTCCCAGGCAGAGCAACAGCAAGGACAATGTTATGGTTTGATTAGCCACGTCTGGAGGGCTTCCCTGAGCTTCCTGGAGTATGTGGACATGAAAGCATAAATAGCATTGAGTCCCTTTACATCAGTTATTTTCCCGTGAGAGCCAAGCAAACAGGAGGGGACAAGGATGAAGTATAAAAGAGTGGATGAGATTTTCTCACTTTTTTTATATTACTTTATTTACTTAGCATCCTGAGAGTGGCCCATCCCTTTCCTCTTTCCCCCCAGAAATGGGGAGCCCCCTCCCCCTTATTAACCTTCCCCAGCATACCAAGTCACTTCAGGACTGGCCATATCTTCATTCCCTGAGGCCATGCAAGGCAGCCCTGCCAGGGGGAAGTGATCTAAAAGTAGGCAATGAAGTCCATGTTAGAAATAGCCCCCCCCATCTACTCTCCAGGTGCCTCATATGAAGATCACGCTGCCCATTGGCTGCATGTGTGCCTAGGTCCAGATCGTGCATGCTCCTTAGCTGATGTCTCAGTCTCTGAAAGCTCCCATGGGACTGGGTTAGTGGTCGCTGTTGGTCTTCTTGTGAGGTTCCTGTCCCCTCCAGGTCCTTCCATCTTTCCCCCAACACTTCTGCAGGACCCCCAGAGTTCCACCCCATGCTTCACTGCCAGTCCCAATATCTGTCATGATCTGCTGTTGGCTGGTGCCTCCCAGAAGACATTCAAGTTAGGCTTCTGTCTGCAAGCATAGCAGTGTGTCATTATTAGTGTCAGGGGCTGGCTCTCTATCATAGGGTGAGTCTCAGGTTGGGCCAGTTATTGTTCAGACTTTCCCTCAATCTTTGTTCCCTCATTATCCTTGCACTTCTTGTACACAGGGTAACTTTTGGATCACAGGTTTTGTAGGGGGTTGTTGATCACCTCCCACCCACTAGTCCTGCCTAGCTAAGAGGTGGTCACTTCAGTCTCCATGTCCCCCCCCCAGTGCCACACCCCTATCCTCTAAGGAGCCTACCCTACAGCAGCCGTCCAGCTTGACCAAGAGATCCCCAGTTTCTATTCTTGTTCCCAGCCCTCTCACCTCGCACCCCTGGTCTTCCCACATCTGATCCTCGCCCTGGTTCCCCTCCCCACTCCATCCTTTTCCCAGTTCCCTCTCTTCATCCACTTCTGCTGTCTATTCTATTTGCCCTCTGCGTTAACATCCCAGCCTCCTCCCTAGCATCCTCCTTGTTACCTGGCTTCTTTGCATCTGTAAGCCTCAAGTGACAACACATGTTGAGAGGATGTGAAGAAGGGGAGCCCTCCTCCACTGCTGGTGGGAAAGCAAACTTGTGCAGCCTCTCTGGAAATCAATCTGGCTCTTTCTCAAAAAATTGGGAATAGTTCTGCCTCAAGACCCAGCCATACCACTCCTGGGCATATACTCAAAATATGCTCAACCATACAGTAAGGATATTTGCTCACCTATGTTCAAAGCAGCTTTATTTGGAATAGCCAGAAACTGGAAACAACCTGGGTGCCCATCACCCAAAGAATGGATCCAGAAATTGTAATACATTTACACTACTCAGCTATTAAAAACAAAGCTATCGTGAAATTTGCAGGAAAATGGATGGAACTAGAAAAGATCAATGTAAGTGAGGAAACCCAGACCCAGACAAACATGGTATGTTCTCACTTATAAGTGGATATTAGAGGATACTTATACTACAATCCACAGATCCAGAGAATTTCTGTCTTTAAAAAGGAGGCCCTTTGCCCCACCAGAAACAACCACGAGCACCAGAATAAACAGCGAGACTTTGTGCTTTTTCTCCTCTCAAACACTGGTGCAACAAAATATCGAGACCATCATAGTTGAAGAAACCTTTTAAGAAATATTGCTGCTGAAAACTTACAGAACTGAGAGGGCAGTGAAGCTAATTTCAAGTTAGGTATGAGATTAAAGTTCCCACAGGTTTAATTCTGAGTTTCCCACCTTAAAACATGGCTATGATACACTTGGAAGGAATCACTAGTTAATAGGAAAGTGAGTTTCAGCTTAGTGTGTGGTACAGCACGTTCCTGGTAGCATATTGTAAGAAAATGCTAGAATCATGAAAGGCAAGGATAGGCTTCAAACCATAGAAATACTCTAATAAACCACCCAGATTTGACAAATTTTCTTGTAGTGTTCATATTTACAACATCATTTCTTACAAGAGAGCATTTAAAACCATGTTGTATATATATTAAATATATATTGCAATGAAACTAAACATTAGTGACCTTAAAGGAGTACCAAATCCTAAACACTAGAACATCAGACAGGGAAAAGTAACTATATTTAGCTGTTTTGCACAACACATTTTACTAACCACAGGTGAATGCAAAGATTTTTTTTTGTCTAATGTACTCATAGAAATCAGATATTAAACTAACTTATAAAAATAAAAGCTTAGATTTATTGTGGAGACATCCTTGATAAATGTAGTTATTTTCAGCACACCATGGAGTTTTTACTTTGTATCAGATATGTTACACATTGGCCATAAACTTAATCTCAAAGACTAGTATACATAAAAGTAGATCATACTTAAGCTGTTAAAAATGATATGAACAAGATATTCTGGAATGTAAAGGGAGCAATAATTCTATGACTTTCGTACATTTAGTACTATTAATAATGTTTCTTAAACTAAAACATGGATCAAAATATTTAAAGTTCTCATTAAAGAGCTAAAAATGTACTAGACACAACACATTTCATAAACTTGGGTGTCTTGAAAAGTAGTAACATTTGTTAAAATATCTACTGTGTTAGACACTCTATTATTACATTGAATAAGTAAAAATAACATTTCCACTCATTACTAAGCATATAAAAGGTAAAGCATAAATGTACATGGGCTTAGACAAGATTTACCTTCCTTAGATAAGAATGACAGACCTGACTATAAATCCCCTTTCAGTACTAACATATTAAGGTTCTTATAAATAAGCAAATCTACCTTAGGAATATATTCCATCAAAGTAATCTCATCTTTTTATAGTAATGGACAATATATCAAATAAAAGCATTAGTATCATATACACTTCTTGACTTAAGATTTATACAGAATTACTCTCAGAAAATATAGATAGAGCTGAAAATATACTTCCATTTTTATTTTAAAGTTAGAAGTGAATGATTTTCAAAACATACAAAGTGTTCTCTGATATTATTTTAAGGATGTGTATTACATAAAGTTTCAGAGGAGTTAGCTAATTATTCAAATATTTAATAGACTTAAGGACTTATCATTAACAGTTTCTGACTCCATGTTCTTTTC
Source organism: Rhombomys opimus (assembly GCA_010120015.1). Taxonomy (NCBI): domain Eukaryota; kingdom Metazoa; phylum Chordata; class Mammalia; order Rodentia; family Muridae; genus Rhombomys; species Rhombomys opimus. Next base: position 522,313 of record REGO01000500.1, on the reverse strand, counting down.
TAGCTTCTTGAAGCTTTCTACACTCTGGCCTCACACATGAAGGGGCCCAATGACCATGCTTGCTAGGGTTGCTTCTATTTTTGCCTGTGTTTATTTTTCCAAAATGTGGCTAATTACTAGCTTATAACATTAGCCAAGATGTTCCAATACATATCATATACATAGAGAAAGAAAATAAAGTAACTTGACAATGATGGTTTGTTGTCTTTCTTCTACTGGCAAGAACTCTATTTTTCCAGTAGAACTTGGCATAAACAGAATTTGAAAACTAAAAAAAAATGTAGCTATGAATTTACTTATAAAGGACAAAATATATAAAAATAATAATGGCAGTAAAATTAAATAATATCTAGTCACCAAAAGCCACAAATGTTTGGCCATCAGATGCATGTTTTGACACTTTGCCTTGAGAACAACTGCAGTTCTAGCTTCTGAAATACAACAAAGTTTTGGCACCATTGTCTTAAAAGATCAGCAAGTCCTGCAAGTGGTAAAAATATCTGTCTCCCAGGAAGCCAGACTTATACCTAAAGGAACCTTCAATTGGGAGACATTGATTTTTTTTTTTTATAGAGTCTTTGAGAACTTTGTTCTTTAATACGATTACTTTAACTGCATCCCATCCACCCTTTCTCCAACTCCCCTGCTGCCTTCCTTTGACTGTGTTCCCCTCTCAATTTTATGGCTTCTTTTTTATGCTGTTGAACTCTATGAGTACAATTAGGATTTCATTCTCAAGTTCTTGCAAGCAAACAAGAGAACTAGCCAAAACTTTTAATACTTAGAGAGTGTCTCTTGGGTCCTCTTGATCAACACCTGGAAGTGGGTTGTCCTATGCCTGGTTCTGGGATTTTTAATCTCTTTGCCACCATTCTTCTTTGCTTGCCAGTTTTCCATTAAGGCATTACTTATAATGTAACATTTTAATTACCTCAATGACTTTCAGCTGTGTTTCTGTCTTTTTAATTGTTGTACTAAAGTTTAATGTGTACATCTAAATTTAAATTAACAATTTTCTTAATTCTAGATACACCTAAAATTTTATTTTGGAGCTCTGTTTTCTTTACTGCCTTTGCATACTATTGCTTTCATTCATTCATTCTACATGTAAAAGGCAAAATATCTTTATCATTGATTTTTTTTTATAATTTCTAAAGAAATATAAAAGAGCCAGGCATGGTGGCACATAACCTTAATTTCAGTACTCATTAATTAGTCAAAGGCAGGCAGATCTCAAAATAGATATAAAAGAAGTAAAATATATTTTATAGTACTTATTGTATTTTGTGATTTTAAAGATCATTTTTTTCTAGTCCTCCTAGTTTGTCTCTCTGGTTCTGAGGTGTTCGTTGATATCTGTTCCTTTATCTGTTTTCTCCTGTTTCCTATGTAGCTACTGGCATATTTCATTACATTTTTATTTGTTAGAAAGTCAATAGTTATAGATATTATTTTATTCAGTAAATCCTTAAATTAGATTAAAAAAATCAAATATTAATCTGTCCTGTTCTTTACAACTACATTGATTGTCTTTACCAGTATTGATGTTTCCAGTGGTTTCAAATTGTCCTCACCCGAGGCTGCTTCCTTCAGCCTGCAGAACCATTTTCACTCTTCAGAGGGTATACTGACAACACATACTCCCCTCTTTCGCCTACCTGTTACTTTTAAAATCTCTCATTTGCTTTTCTGATGTGTCTTTGGTGTGTATAGGATCTGCATTTGATCTTGTTGCTTGTATATGTCAGTGTGTTATACTATTAGCTTCCGTCTTCCATTATCATTCCTGATGTGAAAGCAGTTGTGTGTCCCATTGATGTTTGCTTGACCAATTTCAAAATATTCCATCTGCTGTTTTTTGCTAGTACTTTGCCTATTTAAATCCTTTGCGTTCTTTTCTTTCTCTTTCTTTTTCTTTTTGCTTGTTCTCATCTGTACTATTAGATATTAAAATGCTTCTCATACTCCTCTGCTTTGAAATAATGCATGTTTCACCTTTATTAGTAGTGAAATTTCAAAATTTTATAATATAATTTAAAAGATGACTCGCTTCAAGCTTTAGTGTGCCTCTGTCTTATATCAACCCCATTTTAGTCAAACCTGACATTCACTGTCAGTGTGTCATTGCCTAGGTGATCCTCTTTCCTTGTTGTTCCTTTTCTCAAAGGTCCCAAATTAAACCAAATTCACTCATTATTAAATTATTTAAGACAAATTTAGATTATACTACTGTCTTTTTCCTCACATAAATCAATACTCATTTAATATCTTACAAGTCTATAATCATTCTGCAAATAATCAGAGAACATTTATTTTAAAATGTGTGTTCCTTACCATTTCTTTATTGACTTTGCATTTTCTTATTTGAAAACATAAAAACCATTTTTATCTTGAACATACATGTTGCCCTAAATTTGGCTCATGGCCTGAAAGTTTCCAAACCCTACTGTACATCAGAAGCCATTACACTATCTCAAAGTTTTTGTAATAGTAGCTCATGGGCAATTTTCCATCTGAACTAGGTTTCGCTTTTTTTTTTTTTTTCCCTTTTGTGGAATTGACTCATTTCCTTTTCCTTTTCAGTAGACAAACGTGTACCTAAGATTTGTAGGCCTTTTTAAACTGGTTGAGGATTGTCTGCTATGATGGCAGTGCTTTTGTTTAGACAAAAGCTATGATTTATTATTCTGCAAGGAAAATAATTAAGCTCCATGCTGGACAGTGTGTGTACGTTCTCTTAGCACTTAGAAAAAAATTTTTAAGGAATTAGTTTTGCTGATTGAATCTTAAGGTCCCAAATGTATTTTTTATTTGGGCAGAGGGTGTGTGTCCTGACATTGGGGACCAACAGCCAAGGGCAGGCTCTAGTGTCTGCATAGAGACGCCAGTGACTCTCACCCCATTGGATTGGAGTGTGTCCCTAAGAATCATGCTGGATGACAGACAATAGCCATGGTTTATCAAGCATGTATTGTTCCATACAAGGCTTCCTGGTACCATAGTCAAGGGAATGCCCAAGTGGACAAGATCAGTGGCACTTGCCCCATAGAACAAGCATCACAGATTCCACCTGTCCCCCTCCAGCCTGCGCACTCTACTCCCCCAACTGTTCTTGGAACAATGTTAATGTCTGTCCCATAAGGGTAAAGCTTGCATCCCTCTGGTGCCATTGGTACCTCCTAAAGCAGGGTGTTAATCCTAGGGGACTCATGCCCAACTCCATTTTGCAAGTAGATGTTACGCACATTCTAAGCTTTGGTAACCTTAAATATGTCCATGCCGTTGTCGACACTTATTCCAAATGTGTCTATGCATACGCTTTCTCCAGAGAAAAGGCAGTACATGCCATTAAGGCCACTAGAACTGCTTTGCTGGTTATGGAGGTGCCATATGAGATTAAGACCGACAATGGCCCAGCTTACATCTCTGTTCAATTCAATTCATTCATGGATTCTTGGGGCATTGAACACTCCACCGGGCATCGCCTATAATCCACAGGGTCCAGCCATAGTGGAGACAGCTAATAGAACCCTCAAAGAATTGATCCTCGAACAAAGATCTGTTAGATGCCCCAGGACCTCCATTTGACACTGGTAGAGGCACTTTTTACAATCAACTTCCTCACTTTTGATACAACCAGGGCCTCCCCCACATACAAACATTGGAGTTCTGATCCTGCCATGACCTCCCTTCCCCTTGTCTGCTGGAAGGACTCTGTCACCAGCGCTTGGCAGGGTCCATACCCTCTCCTTACCCAGGGCCGAGGGTTTGCTTGTGTCTTTCCAGAGACCTCAACAACACCCATTGATTCCAGCCCACAGTGTATGCCCAGCAGACTATGGCAGTGATAAGCCCTCTGGAAGGAGGAGAATGCCTCCCACCACCACAAAGGAATCATAAAGATGGTGACAATGTTCCAGGTCAATCAGGTTCTCCTTTACAGGCCTGCAAATCACCAGTTTCAGTGCCAACCTTGGGATGTTACATATGATGTCCTCTCCGCCTCTGCCACTCAAGTTTGGTTCCCTCCTCCTCTCTCCTCTAGCCAACCCTCTCCAATGGCCATTACTATGGGTCTGACTAATGAGGGTCTGCCCTTAAAATACCTCCTATGTGACAGAGCCACCCTCGGGAGTACTCACCAGGGGTAGACAATGACTGTAAGACCCAAGAGATGGGGCAACCTAAGACAAGCACAATCCATTGATGTGAGCACAAGAAACTTGGGGCCAACAGTGGGAGGGACAAAGGATTCTGTCTCCCAAGGTCACAATAAATCAAACAAAAAGGAGGATATGTGAGCATTACCAGCAAGGGACCCTTGGGGCTCACAGCCTGTGGCCACTTCTGCTGATGTCACTGTGGAAGCAGTTGCGTGGAGGGTGCATGGCCTGACGTTGGGGAGTCTGCCTGGAGACCAACAAGCAAGGGCAGGCTCGCAGATGGTGTGGAGGAACTTCACTGGTTTCCCAGAGTTACATAACATGTTCTCTCCTCCAGGGATAAACAGGTCCAGATCTGCTGGCCTTCGGTGTCTTTGTAGTGACTCTGGTGCCTCTCACCCCCTCAGCTTGGAACTCCTTTCCTCACCTCACTCCTCTTCATTCGTTCCATTTAAATCTCACTATAGAACTTTCTTTTTATGAGTTGACAAAACAAATGATCACTGATAAACATAATTCATAACAATTGCTCCACATATTAACCTCTTTCTCCTATGTGTGCTGCTATAAATGTCACCTTGAGAAGCATGTGAGGTTGACAAATGGTGACATCTCCATCTTGCTTGCCAAGACAGAAATTTAGAAGAGGACCCATGGATCGTCTGTGAAGATTTGTGTCCCGGTCATGGGTAGAGATATTCAGCAGCATTTGCAGGGACTTGGGAGACAGTTTTTTAAACAAGGCTGGTGATGAGCATGCTGGTGTGAGGCTCAGCTTTGGCACCATAAGTAATGAGACTAAGCAGCAGCAATGAGGCTGCCTCCAGACATCGTCTTCCTTGAGCAGCCCTTTCCACTGCTGGTTTATTTACTTGCTGAGTTCTGGTGAAATCTAGTTTTGTGACATTCCTGAACCTTCCTAATACTATGCAATCAATTCATTTCTCTTTAAAACACATTGGTAGAGTCTATTGTATGTGCCTAACAATTAAAAGCTATGAGCTAATAATTTTTTTTTTATCAAAACCAACCTCCAGAAGGTCTTTAACAGAATATCATCATTTGACTTTAGTTAATTAATATTTTTATGGAACATCTGCTGAGTGTGAAATGTTACACTAGTTGCCTTTATGGCAATAAAAAGAAATGTATTTTAAAATTATTTAAATAAAATATTTGAGTAGATACAAAGTATTCATTAGTACAGAGTTTGCAATTTAATTTCAAAGATTTAGTAATTGAAAAAGATATGGAGTATAATTTAAAACTGATGAGGTGTATTACAAATATCATCCATTAAAATGATGTTTAGTAGCTCGTGCTATATTATCTACTGTGGCAAATATTAGTTGATTGCTCTCTAACAGACAGTACAATCAAAATGAAAATGGGGATTTGTTTGTTTGCCCATGTTTGGAAAGTAAATGGGAATGATCATTTAGGCTAGGAAAGTAGCACAGTTGTCAGATCTTGACTGAGAATATCTGATAAAACAACCAAATTAAGGCCTTGGGTATATCTCAGTTGTGAAGAAACTACATAATGCAAGTCTCCAAATTTGTTCTTGCTATGGCCTAAACAAAACTCAGTCCAAACAACTCAAGTCAAATGATTTTTTTCTTCTGAAATGAAATTCAATGAAAAGAAGACACTCCAAGTATTTCAAATGTCCAATTCATATGATTTGGCCTTATTTTGTACATTTTAACAAAATGAAAAGTATTTTGATTGCTGAAGATACACAAAAAAAAAATTGAGAGAAAAACTCAGGTTGGTAAATATCAATGACAGAGGCAACCAAAAACTAAAAGTATAGAAATTGTAGGACACAGGCACAAAAGGCAATGATGAGTAATAATAAAAAATTAATATGACAAACATATGTTGAGTTACTCAAGTTTGTTGTTCAGAATATGACTGAACACATGCTGTCAGTGCACTTTAATACCAATGACTGGCAATCTCAGTTGCAGGGACTTTAAAAATATTGTCATCACATCATCTTCATCATCATCATCATAATCATCACCATCACTAGCTGTGACAAGATCATGCTATGTAGTCCTGGCTGGCTTTTGGTTAATTTTAGCCTAGGCTATATTCAAGCTCAAGATCTCCTGCTTTAGCTTCTTGCACACTGAGATCATAGGCATGCCCTAGAATGCCGTTCTCTTTCCGTTTTAAATCTCGAACATACCACGTTGTTGCTGGAAATATGAACAGGGCTATGGAAGACCACCAATACACACTCGAGTCAGCTGCTATGTGGGCTTTGGAAGCACAGGCTTATACCCACTTCTCCGTGCTCTTATCTGCCACCCATGGAGGTGGGAAGAACTTTTCTCGAGGATTTCCTAGAAATATTTTACCACATGCCCCCCTTATCTGTGTGGTTTTTGAGTCCAAGAATTTGGTGAACTCAGTCCTGGAAAGTCCCTAAGCCCAAAGCTGACGCTAAATTTCCTAGATGGTTCATACACCAACGTTTGAAATTAATATTTTATTAAGAATCTTGCATTGTTTAAACTCTGGAACCTAACAAAAATAAAAAAATACAAGTTGCCTTTGATGTTGACAACTGCAAATGTCCTACATATGCTGACAGGAACTTGCTCTATTTATTTTCATTCTTACAATGTATCAGTGCTTATTTATGAAATTATGATAATATTGATCACTCAGGATAAAATTAAGGCTCTGAACATCTTAATTTATTTGTAAATATCTTTGTAATTATCACTTAGTGTTGCGACCCGCGTAACCATCTCGCCAGCAAGAACGCACACGGACAAAACAGGATCCTTCTGCAGCAGGCTTTATTATCATGCAATGAATGGAGGAGACCCCAGGCCCCAAAGTGGTGCTGCTTAAATAAGCCCTGATCCCACTTAAGTGACGTGGAGTGACGTGTCATACCCTGATTGGCTGCTTACTCACTACCCGTCTGACGGCCCGGGGTGGGGCAGTGGCTTGGCGCGCTTTTGCAACCCGCACATGTGCTCTTAGAGGTTGTTACCAGTACAGAGACTGGATGCCGGCGCCATCTTGTAATGGCATCTGAACCTCGGCTCTCCACAACTTAGGTACATTTTAGTGTTTTGCATTTTCCTTTCTGTTATACAATATTATTGTCGTTCCCTCTTCCTCAGTTCCTCCCTTCCTCCTTTCTTATCTTTTTCTTAAAAAGACTTGTGTGTACTTGGAATAGTCTGAAATTCATTATCCTCCTGCCTCAACCTCTGTTGGAATAGTTTTTCAGGATTGAAGCCACCATGAGCAGCCACTTTCTTCTTGCTCCTAGGAAGCATGTATTGCTTTTTCTCTTCTATTGTTTTTTTTTTTTTTCAATTACTTATGAAATAACATTTTTTACTGGAGGGGTAACTAGTAATAAAAATGTTTGATGAATATTTAAAATTAATAATTTCAAAATAGTTTATGGAAACAATTCAACTAGTTATATACTACATAAGCCATTATATAAGCCATGGAAACTACATTGAAAATGTTTGACTAGAAATACCCTACAGAAATTATTTTTATTAGCTCTGCATTAGAGAGATAGTGTCTAAAACATATAAAGGAAACAGGAAATTAAACCTTAATAAAACAATTTAATTAAGAATTGGAAAAAAAACAATAAAATAAAGAAAAATAAAAATGGAGCCTAGAATTAAATAAAGATTAATACATTTTAATTAATAAAAATCAATTAATTAAAAAACTAAACATAAATGGAAGTATGCTGGACTTTGTGTCACTAGCATACAATATGAGAATGTTTCCCGTGCT